>JAGXOD010000047.1:15000-150000 GCA_020368025.1 Brachyhypopomus occidentalis
AAATAAAAAGATTTCTGACATAAACACAGCAGGGCATGTTAGTGTAAAGGGGGCAGGAGAGAGGGTGGCAGACACCCTGAGGGGCAGCGACAGGCCCTGGATATGACAACATTTCAGCTCCCACTAATCTGATTCGTCTGCTCCACCGATGACAGCTGCAAGCGTTTCTGTAGGAGCGAACGCTTCTGAGAACAGCAGAGCCTGACACCAGGTGCCTGGGTAGGTCCACAGTTCAGAAGACAAGGCCAGACAGGGACCTGGAGGAAACCAACCAACACAGCAGACTTGCCCACATATTTCACACAGCGGCAGATCAATACCAAGTCATTTAGGAGAGAGCTAAAGTCTTGAGAGAGGGAAGATCGAAGAGGTGCATTGTGGGTACTGAGACGCATGGGAACTTGGCTTCTTACGGAGCCCTTAGAAAGGGAGAGAAAGAGGCGCAAAGAAGCAATGAAAAATGAATGAGTGCAGGAAGAAAGAGGGAGGGAGGGAGAAAGAGAGGGAGAGAAAGAGAGGGAGAGATGGAGATTAATGTAAAGGGAGAGAGAGAGAGAAAGAAAGAGAATTGTCAAACGTTGCCATTGTGACAGATCCCTGAGTCAATCTTGTCCACTGTGCCAAACCACAGAACCTGTGTGTGTGTGTGTGTGTGTGTGTGTTTGAAGAAAGTGAAAGGAAACAAGCAAGAGCAGGTGCTTTCTAAAGCAGAGATCAATAAGGGTGAAAGTGTGTGTGAGGCCCATTATAAAGGCATATCTGTGGTTCAGACAGAGTTCACCATGGCAGACAGCAACAGCACTCAGAGTGGCTACTTCAGCAGACATTATGAGACTCCCCTCTCTGGCTGAAAAAGCACCTGGGTTCTAGATTGC
Organism: Brachyhypopomus occidentalis; assembly: GCA_020368025.1. NCBI lineage: Eukaryota > Metazoa > Chordata > Actinopteri > Gymnotiformes > Hypopomidae > Brachyhypopomus > Brachyhypopomus occidentalis. Next base: position 15,876 of record JAGXOD010000047.1, read on the forward strand.
CGTGTAAATGTGAGATTTTGAACAATACAGGAATTCCAGGATATAACTGTGGAACTTCAGCTGGTTCTGAGACTGCTAACATGACAAGTGAACTGTACGAAACTGAACGTTTTGACAGCTCGGAAACTACAACAAGTAGAATTCTGTGTCTGAGAATGCCAGAGTATCCCCACCAGAACTGGCTTTACATGACACACAGTCAATGTACAATTTTAGCCTTTCAGACAGCGACTGTGCAGAATCGACTGTCAAGCAGAAAGTATACAGGGTTAGCCTATCAGTGTAGTGTTTATACAGGGTTCACCTCTCAGGTAGTGATTAAACAGGGCTAGCCTATCAGGCATTGAGTTTACAGAGTTAGCCTATCAGGCATTGAGTTTTCAGAGTTAGCCTATCAGGCATTGAGTTTACAGAGTTAGCCTATCAGGCATTGAGTTTACAGAGTTAGCCTACCAGGCAGTGAGAATAGAGGATTAGCCAATCTGCTCGGCTGTGGTGCCCATATGAACCCAATCAGCTCTTTCCTATGCAAGTGCGAGTTAAGGATTCACTTCACACGAGGAGCACTGGCCATGAATAAATACTCACTTGAGCGCAACCAAGGGTGTCCGTTATCTGTGGGGGTCGTAGTTTTCTCATTTATAATCAGCATATTCAATCAGATGTAAGTGCTTCTTTTTGATTAATACGTCTTACCAGCCATGTTTCAGGAGGCACTGGGGGCTGAATGATTCAGAATAATAGGGGTCTGTTTTTATTTTACATATTAACTGCATTGCAAAATATACTTGGAGATAAAGACCAATATAGTCAATATGGCATCTATGCAAATTTGAGAGAATATACTGTAATATCACATAGTGCACATTTACAAGATGCTTGTGGTAAGGTCTATTTCAGCATCTCCTGGACTTGGAGTAGGTGTGAGAAATCCTGGCTGTGAGAATCCTGGCAGTGATCCTCTCTTCTGACTGACAGCTCTCTGGATCCTGGCAGTGATCCTCTCTTCTGACTGACAGCTCTCTGGATCCTGGCAGTGATCCTCTCTTCTGACTGACAGCTCTCTGGATCCTGGCAGTGATCCTCTCTTCTGAGTGACAGCTCTCTGGATCTCAGGCCTGGGTCCTTTGTACAGATGCAACCCTGATAACTGCTCTCCAGATACACTCAGACTGAGAAGTAATGCGATGCCTCACGGATACACAAGATGAGGAGCAATTTAGAAGGTGCAGATGAACATGGGTCACATCTGCTATAAACCACTACAGAGCTTCTGTAGCAACACTGCTTTGCTTTATTGTTACAGTATTGTTACATTTCTTGTAACCACCTTTTCTAGCCTTGCAGGCACACTCTGGTTACCATCAAACTGCCCTCTAGTCACATGACCTTCATTGGTCACTCCCCTTCCTCCTCAATGGGAGAAGTGTGTAAATAGACTGTGTTGATGCCAACAACAAGGGCTCTTGATTCCAATGGAAACCATTTCCCCTGAACCAGGAAACAACAGTGAACCAGGTGCTCAAATTGAATACATACAGTATTAAGAGTAAATGTGTCAGAGATTGCTTTAGCTTCAAAGTTTAACAAGTCATTATGGTCTAAGGTGAACTCTGAGGGATTACTGCAGACAGAGCAGTGTAATTGATTTTGAACACTAAGCCTAATGTATGTAATGCAAGCCAGGCAAAGGAGCTGAACTGCACATTTAAGTCTGAAATGGTGAATGTGTATGTAGTGTGTGTGTTGTGTGTGTGTAATGTGTGTGTGATGTGTGTGTAATGAACATATGTGGTTTCTTTGAGATAGGGGTTTAACTTAGACTTGCACAAATAATGTGTGTGTCTCTCACGCACACAAATTTATACTTCAAAGTTTTGCAAAACAAGTTGTTTCAAAGACATAATTTGAGATTATAAGGAAGTGTATTAGGGGCAAGAGAATTAACGAGTTTATGAATGATTGGCAGAAAGTGAGTAGTAGTGAGTAGTAGTAGTAGTAGTAGTGAGTAGTAGTAGTGAGTAGTAGTAGTAGTAGTGAGTAGTAGTGAGTAGTAGTAGTAGTAGTAGTGAGTAGTGAGTAGTAGTAGTGAGTAGTAGTAGTAGCCAAGACAAACCACTGAAAAAACTTCTTTTTTCTATTCTATTCTGTATTCTATTGTTGGTATTACTGTAACTGGTTTCTAGTACTGGACAAGCCAACCCATTAAGAACCTGCCTGGTCTCGGTTCAGTCTGAGAAAGCTACAAGGCGTTGAATATTCCACCACTTTTACAGTCTCGGCTGAGCGGTGAATGTTTCCCTGGGGAGTGTGACATCTGTGGGCTTGGACGGAGGCACCTGCACCACCCGTGGAGGAACCCTGACCCCTCAGTTAGGGTGTAGTGCAGGTGTAGGAGTGCAGAACACGGGCGGCTGTGCACGCATCGATTTGGAGCCTCACCAGTAACGATGTCACAAGAGCAGCCACGTAGCTATGACGACCACAGACACACAACACTAACAGCTCTAGAGCTGCATGTCATAGGGTCAGACGTGGGAAACGGCTTGTAAATAATAACAATAAGTTAGTGGTCATAATTATTATTATCTAATAATTATTGTCTAATAATTCTAGAGAATTTAGAAGGTGTAAGGTTCGTTACAAACAGGTGAACCACGAAAGCAGAGGGCAGCTCATCTGAGGTTTGTCTGCGCTCGAACCTCTGATCTTTTTTTCATTTTAAAGATCAAATCGACTGTGGCAAAAGTCAGTGTTGATGTGAAAACAAGCGGAAATGGGAAATTCCCAACCAAACATGAAAAAACGGAAGCGTCTCTGAATGTTAAAGTCAGTTGTATATAATAACTGAATCCGCATAGAAACTGACAGACACACGGTGCTCTGCACGCAAGTTTTGTTTTATCTCAGGGAAATACAGTTAAAAAAGTACCGGTCCACATTCGCCAAAGGAAGGACGCAGACTAGAGAGCGGTTCATTTTAGGTTGCCGTTGAATGCCGTGAGATTGCCTTACCTGGACTGAGTCGTTGTGGGCCATCTCAAGTGTCGTGCCCGTGGTCACCGTGAGGTCCGATGACAGCGGGTTTGATCGGGGTGCTCGTGCGTGTCAGGGAAGCAGGCGAAACCTCAGTGATCCACGATCACAGAATCAACACTTACATTTCCCACGGGCTCTAAGACTAGGGTCTGCCTACCTGACACAGACCAGACGAAGCAATGCAGCTATTCGCCTAACGCTACGATATAACGGCGACAAATTCAATGGATGCTGAGGAATATTTGTCATTCTGTCATAACACAACCCCACGAGATTGGCACCGGTCTTTCACTGAGCGTTAGATCTGAAGTTGAATAAAAGATTTACACTGGCTACTACATGAAGACTGGCGTCCGCTCCATGTAGCGAATGAGAACTTATTCCGATACCGAGGCATCTTATCCGTAGCCTTCTCAAGTCCCGTAACCGCGAGGATCCGGTCTTTTCATTGGGATACCGGGGCTACAGCGTGCACAGTCGGCGAAAACACTTAGACTGACAAATACAGGACTACAAAAGGCCTTTCTATAAGTGTCTGTTCCATCGCTCCATGTTTTAAAATGTTTCTCCACACCTGTCTGAAGCGGAGAGTCCCTCTGTCCGACGAGACTAGTGTGTCAGGGAGGAAGAGAGCGCGCCGCAAGGGTCACGTGACGCACTCTTATTACCAACCACCGGCGCTTTTCGGTTTGGACAATAAGATGAACCAACTGTTGATGGGGAGGTTTGTGCATGTCTCACCGACGGTCTATTGTTTAATTATATTAAATTATATATTATAAGTCCTACCTGCTGGGCTGTCGTCTTTATGACTGCGTTGATGTAATTACTAATATTGGACCACTATTATATTAGTGATCACTTGTAATTAACTGATACAGTAATGACAGCTGATGGTATCTGTGCAGGTGAACTGTACTGATTATGAAGCAGATTAAGCCTTTTCTCGTCCGTGGATGATGTCATAGATTAGCCTTTTGTTTTAATTCGTGACAGTTTGCGGACTAGCTACATGAACTCCGTAATTTACAGTAGCACTACATCCGATACTTGAGCATTCTGTTACATTAATCCAAGCAGATACATTTCTTACGCGATAATACCGTTAACCTCCGGCGTTACAGACAGTTTATAAACAGGGGACACTCAAAACCGCGACGTGCGCGTTCCAGTTATGCCGATTCCGTGTGTTGGTTGGTAGAGAGCACCATCTAACGGCGACAGGACTCCACATACATTAGCAGTGTGTGCGTTACTTTACGCATCAACTTGCCATTACAAAACCGTACGCAGAGGGTAGTGATATGTATCACATCATAAGACATGAACTCTGCCCTTTAGGTCGACAGTATCTTGTTTGGCGAACAAACGAATAACACTACCAAAACACGAAACTAACAAATTAAACGACACAGCAAATGTCAGTATTATCTAGCAGCGTGTTACCATTAAAGGAAACAAAAGCAGACAACCCGCCCAGTGCACCAAACCCCAGTGCATACAAAACACAAATAAAGAGACGCTTGAGGATCACGTTACACTGGGAACATTATACAAACTTCAATGTTCTTTAACATAGACGTCTAATCTATTTATTATTTATATACATATCCTTTGCCATCTCTGTATGTTTCCGCGTGCTGCATGCCTTACGCTAAACGTAAATCTGTTTATGTATAAATTAACATGTAGCCTATGTGCAATTTAATAGAAAAGTCTTCAGCATGCCGCGTGCCTCAGAACACATAAATCTTTGCTTGTTACTACAAGTTCAAATTGCAAACTGGCTAAAAATCAGAGACATTATGCATATACGTGGATAAATATTGTTTAAAATAAACATTAAATAGTCAACTATCCTTTCAAACAAATACGTGGTCAATAGACCAACAAGAAACAGGAACGAGGCACAGCTGCTATTCTCTGTCTGACCAGCAGATGGCAAACCAGTGGCGCGAAAAATGCTTACAAAGGGTTCGACGTCTTTGTGCTGTACTATGGGCTAGTCTAACGCCCATTTGAAAGGAACTTGGAATTATACTTTAGGAAGACGAAATTATAATGAAGATAGAAAGAAAAAATAATATCACCAAAGACAAAAGTGCAAAATCTGACGTTTATATGGATCCACGTTGAATGTGTAGCGCAGTACACGACGCGGCTAGCAGCAGGGACTAGATTGGGGTTGGCAGCCGCAGATTCGGCCGCAATAGCTGGGCCACCGCTCAAGTAAAAACGATCTCTTGTAAAGTGCAGAAAGAGCCACGCATGGCCACCTGCCGATCGCCCAGATGGGCTTCTCCTTAACCCCGTCCAAAAACCACACCCATCCCCCTGAGCCAAGACCGTCCTGCTGCTTTTATTAAAGCCCAGGGGGATTCAAAGATGGCAGATTTTGCAGACCTAAAGATGTCTGACTGTTGCTACATAAGCAGGGTACTCGGCTTTAACCAAGGGGCATAGAGTCCTGAGACTGATTTGTGGTCAGTGCTGTTTGCTGCCTTCTCCCTCCCAGGGGTTTTGTTCCATCTCCTCTGTCTTTTAGACACCCTCTTTATCTGTTGCCATGACATCATCAGTAACCGGGAAACCCATTGAGGCAAAGGGACCCAAGAAATGAGGTAATGGTTGTGGAATGTTGAGAAAGGACATAGAACAGAAAAACCCCTTTCTGTGGGGTGATGATGATGATGATGATGATGAGTGTGTGTGTATGTGTGTGTGTGTGTGTGTGTGTGTGTGTGTGTGCGAGTTTCTAAGCCCTCAGTCACCCACTTTTGTTTCTTATAGAAACAGAATCCAATCCAATAGGCTCTACAGACTCCAAGAAGTATCAGACTGCGATAGTTTCTTTACCTTGTTCAGGAAAAACTGCAATTATAAATATATATATAAAAATATGATGTACTGAAATTCTAAACAAACTCTTCTGAGAGCACTGAGACAACAGTCAAAGACCTCAGTCAAAGACCACATCTTACATATTGGACACAGGTTGTCAGTTTCCATTATGGCTCTGTACACACTTGTTACTTTATGTGGGTGACTTAAAAAGCTATTAAAGGGGGGTGAGGAGGGGTGAATTTACAGACAAAAGGTCATCAGAACCTTTTACAGAGACTGAAGCAGAACTAAACAGCACGAGAGAAAACACGACTGCCCTTTACATCATGTCCTGGAAATAAAACCTACACAATTAATCGTATATTACAGTTAATGTAACGTGCTCTGAAAAAACATTCAAATAAATCAAACCTGTCGTATACGTTAGTATCTGGAGATTTATTTCAAACAGAGGTTTAGGGAGCCACTCCATAATGGGGTTTGTCAGTGTCCTGAAGCTTATGAGAGCCTTTATTAGACGTTCACAGTGTTTTCATAATGGAACACTTACAGCATCTTGAAAACAAGAGCAAGTGCCCTAGAAAAGGAGGGTCCCTACCCAGCAAGCTAGCCAGGCAAGGGCTTGTGGGTAAGGTTTTAGTGAGCAGTGAAACTAAAGGTAAAGGCAAGGTAGGCTAATGCGACACAGTAAACTGCCAAGCAGTCAAAAGTGCTGATCTGAGAGCAGCTATCCAGCCATTATGTAATTATCAATACAGAGACATCAAAAGTCAAAGCTGATTCTGGATTTCCACTCCCAGTGAAACTAATCCTACAACAGGGCTCACGCAGTACAGGCTGGATAATGTCAAAGCATTACATCAGCATGTACAACCACAGTGGTGAAGTCCTCCGTCATGCCTTACATGTCCATAGGGGTCAAATAAGCTCTTCGGTTAAACCTGTTAGTTCCAAAATTATTATTGGACATAATATGTGAGCGTAGCACTGTGAGCTTGTGTCTGGCAGGCACTACTGCTAAACGATTTAGGAATTTCATACTGAAATCATAATTTAGGGGCAAAAATGCAACTTTCAAATAGGAAGTGAAGTCTGAATGACTTATTACCAACGTTACTGCAAGACGTCTAATCTACCACCTTACTTAAGGGCAAATGACACCTTACAGCCACAGGACATGGCGCCTAAGGCTTGACCTTTGACCCTCTCCATGAGCAGTGCCTAGATGCAGCATGATTAGCAATATAAACAAAGGGTCTTCAGCAGGGCACAGCGAGGCCCCAGCAGAGCTCCCCTAGCAGCTGTCTGGGGCAGGGTGTGTCCCCAACACTAGGTGGCCACGAGCCAACGGGAATAACATGAGCTGCAAGACAAAGATCTTCAACTGCTCCCTCGCACACGAGTGAATGAAGGAATAATTGAAAGCATCCCCGTGACACTGAATGGGTAAACTGTTCACACTGCTTTGAAAGAGACAGTAGAGTGTGTTGTGAGTGGATGTATTGGGGCCTGTGGGATCTGTGATTACAAGGGCTGTGTTATTACAGAGAGAGAGGGCTGTTTACAGACAATGGGCGGACTTTCCCAAGGTCAGATCCTCACAGCACTGATGAGATTCAGGCTTCTGGAAGTCGTGTCTGCATCAGTCCAGCAGGACACACATGGTGGTGTAATGTACTATAATGCAGATTCATCCCCAAAATATGGCGATTATTTTTCCTCACCGACTGACAGAGTTGTCAGTATATTGCTGTTATATGGCACGTGACCCAAGCAGCACACGTGGCCCTGGCAGCACACGTGACCCTCAGCCCACCAATAGCCCGGCAGCTCTCAGCAGCTGCAGCACGAGCTGCTTCTCAGTGGTGCGTCTCCAGCTCCACGATGGTCCAGGCACCCTGCGGGGAGCCGCCCCGGCTGGTGGGGGCGTAGCTGCTGATGGAGGTGACGCAGGCCGAGGTGGGGTTGAGAGGCGGCAGGACGTGGGACCAGCGGCTGCTCTCCAGCGGGCTGAGGATGCCGCTTCCCTGCCCGGGCAGGTGGAGCAGTGGAGGGCAGCCCCCACCTGCCCCCTCCAGCAGCAGCGCCCGGTAGATGAGCTGCCGCACCATGTCCACTTTGGCGGACCAGTCCAGCGCCTGTGGAGGGGGCAGACAGAAGGTCCCGTTAGCGGGCCATGGGGTCAGGGAAGTCGGGGCAGCCCGCCGGGGCGGCCTTCGCCTCTCTGGTTCCTCTCTGCTCTCCTCTTCATCGTCCTCACTGGTCTCCATGGCCTCGTAGATGGTGCAGAGGCCGAGCAGGGCCGGCGGGTGCCTAGTGGGCTGTGGCTGCTGCTGTCGGAGGCGCCGCCGTTGCTCCAGTTCCAGCTGCCACTGCAGGAGCTGCTGCCGCTGCCTCTTCTCCAGGTGCTGCCTCTGCCTCTCCAGCTGCCTCTGGCTCTCCAGCTGCCACCGATGCCTCCGTTGCTCTTGGCGAGCCCTTCCCTGCCCCTGCTGCCTCTCTTCCTCCTGCCTTGGCTGCACGCGCGTCCCCAGGGCTGCCTGCCGGGTCCGTGGGGGAGTGGCAGCAGGAAGCCTCACCGGCTCCACCATGCGGCTGGTGGGCTGATCCAGTTGGGCATGAGGGGCTTCGTGCTGCAGTGCAGCCCAGCAGGGACCGTCCCTGTAACCGCTCTGTACCTCTGTGCGGCACGACGGTGGAGGCTTATGGAGCCCTGCAGTAGAGTGGAGAGCACCTGCAGTGTATACGTTACTCACAGAGATGCACCATGACAGGGGGGGGGGGAGACCAGAGGGGGAAGAAGGAGAGAAATAAAACAGATGCAGACTGGAAGGATCATGCTGACAAACATTAGAGAAGCCACACGCAACTCAAGATCAAACAAACCAATCAATAAAAAGCCAAGTCACAGGACAATACCGTAGCCAAGACGCCTAGGAAGAAGGTCTGGTGTGCCGCTCTACAGTCTAATGTTCTAATGAGGGTCGAACATCTGCAAACCAAATCTGAACCAAACAGGAAACATGATGTTTCTCTCAGTGGACAGACTGCGGGAGAACAGAGGCAGTGGGTGACTGCAGAGATCACACTCTGTATTCCTCTGTCCTAACCCTTCTGAGCCAACATCAAGTAATTATCAATCCCTCTGTTAGAAGCGCCTGTACAAGAAAAACACACACTGACTGGGACACTCTGTACCAGAACTGCGAATAAAAACCAGAGAAATCTGGCCAGTTCATCATTTAATCGGATTTTGGCTGCAGTGTCTACAGGACACGAATCTTAAGGGCGCCGGCGGTTTAATTTTCTTTTTAAAGGATTCATCGCAACACGGACACCAAAATAGGCTTTGGTGGCATCCAGAACAGCCTGGGTCCTTTCTGTAGCCCGTCTGCGTAGTGCCGGCCTGCGCCGCCAACTTATGGCATCAGCTCCCACCTTTGTTCGGTAGGAGAAACAACACCAGGAGATAAAGATCTGCAGGCCTTTAAGTGTTCCACGCCTGCACGTTCACACTGGCGCTCGGCGAAGCTGCAAATGAAAACTCTGGCCCCTCGCCACCGTCTGAAAAGCCTCGAACCGAGGATGTCCAGACAGCGAGCGTCTCTGCAGCGTGAGGGCGAGTTCACAGCCCAGATCACACTGCACAATCACGAGGCATTCTGCAGACGGCTACCTCGGAGATCTGAAGCGTCAAGACGTGTTAATTTGTCTCACTTGAAAATGTGCGAATGTGCGGACAGCAGGTCAAGAGTTATTGGTACAAATGACCCAACATGCCAACGTTTCACTCCTCCTGCCAATATCAGAGAAACAAACCAAAGTTTACAGCTATTCACCAGAACTACAACGAAATGTCGAATTTAGTAAAGTGTGCTGTGGAAAATGCTCAGGAGGACACGTGGACAAATAAGGCATTGTGAAAATTCTCTCTTGAACACGAGGGTTCTCTGCTTGGTAGCTTCTAATATCAGAAACAGGAAGCATGCGTTCTGTCCTGAGGAAGCCTAAGAGAAGACACTGGACCACGCTGGAAGGAACACGGAGAAACGCAAGATCTCAAAGCTCTATGGGCACCCTGACACAGAAAGAATCATAATCATAAGTTCTAAACGAAATTGCCCCAAAGTACAAAATGACTTAATGTGTGGTGAGAGGAAGTACAGGGCGAAGAGGCGTGGGCAGAACAGTCTGTGCAGAGAGAGAGAGAGAGAGACATGGAAGAGAGAGGAGAGAGACATGGAAGAGACAGAGAAGAAAGAGAGACAGAGATGATGAGACAGAGTGCACACCAGTGCTCTTCTCGTGTAGAAAACATCTCTTCCTCAGAAGTCACCCACAAGGACCTACACGGGTAATTCAAGCCCTGGACAATACATATATGCATCTGTGTGTAGACTTGTACTTAGGAATCTACAATGAACATGGAAGATGAGAAGTGTGGTTTATATCTGGTTTATTCTGCTAGTGAGATTGCTGGTCTTTGCAGATGTTAGTATATCCAGACACACAGGTCATGTAGGAGATACCAGGGCTGCCATTATCAAAATTCCATTAGGAAGCAACACCATTCCTGTTCCCACGGAGACTCCATGGGAATAAGTTCAACACTTTAATGTGAGGACATTGTTTTTTATGTTATGCTAAAAGATACAGAGAAATAAGGACCAGGGACAGACAGACAGCCTTGCAATGATGTTTAATGGAATTTTGAAAAAACCTTTTGATTAGTGAACCATTCATTCTTGGTCATCCTGACATAACAGATCTTGAATCATATTAAAGACTCATAATTAGGTGTACATGCAATTTCCAATCGAAATGTCCAAAACTCACCACGCATCATCATTTTCACGTGTACAAATGTGGGGGATTTTGTTTTTCTTCCAACAAATAGAAATAGTTAGTTTGACCCAAGATAAAAATGTCCAACTACTGCAGACCAACACATCCAGACCACTCAAGTACTTTAAAAACACTTACGGTATGTGACATTACTCGCCATTATAAGTTATCCTTCACAAAAAAAAAATGTTTTATAGTAGGAAAAATGTAAAAATGAAACGACATGGCTTGCCCATCTAACAACCCCACGACTCCCTACTGTCGAAAACGCCCAAAGTGCAAAGCCTCTGGAACACCTATCCTTAGTTAGTGCTAAAACAGTTAGTTCTTGACACAGGAATGAGCAAAAAGAAAGATCAGGAAAAAAAAGGAAATAACAACAAAAACTAACAGAAGAACCAAAGGGTTTAAGGCTAGCGCTACAGTGCAGGAGAACTGGTGCACGTACAAGCAGTCTGCAACACAGGGACCATAACAACAAAAACTAACAGAAGAACCAAAGGGTTTAAGGCTAGCGCTACAGTGCAGGAGAACTGGTGCATGTACAAGCAGTCTGCAAGACAGGGACCATAACAAAACAAACGAAACAAAAAAGTATAAAAAAAAGAACTCATTTGACGTTTTTTTTTTTTCCGGTAAAAACAGTAGGATAAATACAAACATAGGTAGAGTCCATCCAACGCGTTCCTCTTTTCCATTTTTTGTGTTTTTTTGTTTGTTTTCCTTTTTAATGAAAGGACTTCAGAACAGTTCAGACTACCGATCCAGGCTCTGGTGCTGCAGTACGCAGTGTTACTGTAAAGTACATTCTAATAGAAAATGAGAATAGCTATCGTACATACGAGAGTTTAAGCCATACAATCATAACCATGACTATAATAGTAGTAAGAGAGAAAAAGCAGCACTGACAAACCTATAGTCCCTCCTCAACGTCCACATCCCCCAATATCATTTCATCCATATTTTCTATGCAATCACTCCATCTTCTAAGACAAAAAAAGAACAAAAAGAGGTGGAGGGGTTTTTGGGGTGGATGGGAAGGCAGGTTGTTTATGTTGTTGTTTTTTGTTTTGTTTGCCAGGGTGGTCAGGGTTGGGGTGGGGAGTGGGGTAGGAGAAAAAGGTGCATTCCAAAGGGAGGGACTTTATACGTTACCTGCCAGAAAGCTATCAGTCTTATCACATATAGCGGAGTAGTAAGGTGGGTGTTCGTCGGTGGTGTCCTCGTGCTGAGGAGAGAGACGCAAGGGCAACTCGGGGTCAACATCCTCCAGAACACTGGCTCCTGTCTTCTCACCCAGCAGGCACTGGTGCTCCAGGCCAGCATAGGACTCCCCTTGCTGTGCGATGGGGAGCAGGTCCACCGGGCGGCCCAGCAGGTCCTCAGGGTGAGCGGCCGCAGCAGGAAGGGTCAGTTCCTTGATGAGCGAGGGGTCCTTGGCCTCTTCTGGGAGCTGGTCTTCGTTTTCCAGGGAGAAGATGCCGGGGCTCTTGCCACAGCTCTCAGCCGTGGAATGGGCGTTGGAGTTGGACGCCGAGCAGTCGAAGCCGTAGGATGCGACGGAGTTGGCCGACTGGGGCGTGCCGCCATCTTCCTCTCCAGCATGCATGTCGGCAGCCTCCTCATCCTCCTCCAAGGCCGTGAGGTTTCGGGGGGCGGAAGGGCTGTCGAAAGCTGCAGCGTCATCAACTGGAGCGTCGGGGTCGTTGATCTGCATCTCACCTTCGGTGTCACTGGCCTCGTCTCCGGAGGTGGACCGTGAGGACGGAGCGGACGCCGGCGCCGTTGGGGCATCCCCCAGGACCTCGTCGGCTGGGAGCGTTTCCGCCTCCTCCTCTTCCCCGTCCCCGCGTTCCAGGTGGATCCCGAGGTCCTGATCCTGATCAGGCTGGGCCGCAGGTACTGGCGTCTGCTGCTTGTCCGAGTGCGACTCGACGCCCGAGCTGCTGTCGTAGTCCCGCAGTTCCTCGGGCGTGCTGGTCTCGCTGCTGCTGTGTGCGGCCAGAGCCGCTCCGCTCAGCGTGCTCGACTGCGACATACCTACGGCAGGTATGGCCAGGGTCGAGCCGTCCGCCGGCACCGAGCCCTCTGCTTGTTCACGGACGTCCAGGTGTGGGTCCGTCGAGTGTCCCAGGGGCTGCTCCAGCCAGGCTTCAGCAGGAGATTTGGTGGGCATCTCAGGATCAGCGTCGACATCTAAAGGGCTGGACGTCATGTGGAGGGAGGTTGGCTGGGCCCAGGTGTCTGCAAAGGGATTGGCTGAGCCCCAGGCTGCAGTCATGGGCATAGAAGGAGCTGGAGCAGTGCGATTCAGATTGTCCAGATAACCTTCGTCATAGTCGTCCACGTCGACCTTTCCAGCGCCCTCGGTGCCGGTCTCCATCAGGCCCACGCTAACCATTTCAACATCTTTACTCTGTTGTTCGCTTTGGGATTCGAAGCACTGAGGAATGTTTCCGTGTTGATCATCAGCTGCATGAAGACCAAGGTCCGCATGGCGTTCAACGCCATACATGGAAGCAAAGTCTATGCTCCGTCTTACCTGGACATCATCCTCTTCTTCCTCTTCCTCTTCATCCGAGAAAGATTTGACACCGGGTGGGCCCATGAACGGCTGTTCCATTTCCACTTTCTTCAGAAAGAAATCCTGCACATTTTCATAATTCTGAGGACTCTCCATTTGAAAGGGTGAATTAGTATCAGTTTTCTCTTGCTGGTCGCTGATGCCAGCATCATCAGAATGGATCATTCCCCATCCAGAGGTGTTGTATTCTGCCAATCCAACCTTTAGGTCTTCCACATGCTCTGTCCGAGGCGCCGTTTGAGATTTAACAACCTCCCTTTCCTCCTGCTCCTCTTCCTCCTCGTCTGCCTCCTCTTCATCATCGTCGTCCTCATTGATCTCCTGCTCTGCTTTCTCTACTGCCTCCTCTCTCTCCACACTGGGTGAGGTTGGCGACGCACTGCTAAAGGGCTCCAAAGGAGAAGGGCTTAACAGGTAGGTCTTTCCTGCATCCACCAGCTCCTCCACTGCAGATTCCGTAGGTGCCAGAACGTCTTCCAGGCTTCTGGTCGTTTCTTGCTCCAGATTGTCTGTACTGGAGAACAGCTGCTCGCTTTGTGTCCAGGGATCAGCAGGAACATGCATATCCAGCGGTGGAGCAGAGACCTTGGGTCCCTCAGCTTCATACTCCGTGGGGGAGGATGGTGGTGACATGACTGTCGTGCCCAAAGGAGGAGCACCTATGGGTTCCCTGGGACGTTCCTGGTCCAACAGAGATGGCAGCTCTGTTGCGATATTTTCGTCCGTTTCCTCCTCTAGATCTGATGGGACATCCTGGGTATCTTCAGGATACTCCGCCCTGTCCACAGCAGCAGCAGGAATGAAGGTATCAACAGTGGGTTCATGGGTGATTTCAGGCAGAGGTTCAGGTGATGGTTCAGATTTGACTTCCAATAAGAACTCATTAATGGGTTCAGGTGCAAATTCAGATTGGGTTTCCAGTTGCAGTTCAGACTCGGGTTCAGGCACAAGTTCAGACTGGGTTTCCAACAACAGTGCAGTCTTGGTGTCATCCAGGTTTTCAGACTCGGGTTCAGGTGCAAATTCAGACTCGTTTTCCATCAGGAATTCAGCCTTGGATTCAAGTGCAAATTCTGACTTGGTTTCAGTCAAGGGTTCAGGTGGAAGTTCAGACTCCATTTCAGACAGGAATTCAGGTGGAACTTCAGACTCCATTTCAGACAGGAATTCAGGTGGAACTTCAGACTCCGTTTCAAGCAGGAATTCAGGCTTGGATTCAGGTTCAGACTCTTTTTCAAGCAGAAAAGCTGTCGTGGTTTCAGGTACAACTTCAGACTCTTTTTCAAACAGGAATTCAGACTTGGTTTCAGGTACAACTTCAGACTCTTTTTCAAACAGGAATTCAGACCTGGTTTCAGATGCAACTTCAGACTCTTTTTCAAACAGGAATTCAGACTTGGTTTCAGGTACAACTTCAGACTCTTTTTCAAACATGAATTCAGACTTGGTTTCAGGTACAACTTCAGACTCTTTTTCAAACATGAATTCAGACCTGGTTTCAGGTACAACTTCAGACTCTTTTTCAAACATGAATTCAGACTTGGTTTCAGGTACAACTTCAGACTCTTTTTCAAACATGAATTCAGACTTGGTTTCAGGTACAACTTCAGACTCTTTTTCAAACATGAATTCAGACTTGGTTTCAGGTACAACTTCAGACTCTTTTTCAAACATGAATTCAGACTTGGTTTCAGGTACAACTTGAGACTGTGTTTCAAGCTGGAATTCAGGCTCCATTTCAGGTACTAGTTCACACTCTTTTTCATGCAGGAATTCAGGCCTGGATTCAGGTACAACTTCAGTCTCTGTTTCAAGCAGTAATTCAGGACTGGTTTCCTGCTGGAATTCAGATTGAAGTTCCACTGGAAGCGCTGAACTGGATTCAGGTGCAACTTCAGAACTGAATTCAGACAGGACTTCAGAGTCGGGCTTAGGTACAAGTTCTGACATTGGTTCAGCCTGGACCTCAAGCTGATTGGTTGCCATTGTGAAGGCACCAATAGCAGCGGCGGTAGCAGCTACAGCATTAGCCACGGTGGCAGCCTCCACAGCAGGGACTACATCCTCTTTCTCACCTTCTTTAACTGCAGGTTCTGCTGCCTGTGCAGCCTTGGGTCCTCGTTTTACGGGCACGGGAGTGCTGCTCCCCACTGTTTTCTTAGGGCTGGCGATCTTGGCGGTGCTGTTCTTCGCACTGGGGGTTTTGGGGCTAGCACTGACCTCCTTCGATGCGCTTGGCTTGCTCTCCTTAAGCTTACTCGACTTGGCATCTGCTGCTGCCCTGCTGGGGGCGGAGGGTTTCTTGGCAGCAGACTCTGGTTTGGCCGGCGTGGTCGTCTTCGGGCCGTCGGGCTTGGTGGTCTTAGTGGTGGCGGGGCGGGAAACAGGGGAGGGAGCTGGTTTTTTGGCAGCAGGAGTGCTTGGCTTGCTAACATCTATAAGAGAGAAACATATGCCAAAGTGTACTCGCAGGGTCAGTTCCAATCTGGTATATTAGCATGCAATGAAGAAAAAAAATGTTCATTTCAGCAAATGCCATGAAATAGCATAATAGTGTAAGATAATGAGAAGTAAACGCGATGATTTCTATATTTTGTAATGCTTTGACAGGCAACAGTGGTGTGAAAAAAGTTAGAAGCACTCAGCATAAATCCCCATTTTCAGCCTTTTCTTTACAGTGTGGACTAGTTTTTGACTAAGATTAATGGAGCTTCAGTTTTGGAATTGTGTGGGTCAGCAACTTTCTCCCATTTTTAAATGTGTTATTACACAGCAGTTATATAAAAGTTTAAGCAAAGTAATTAAACGGAAATGGCTTTATACAGAGTAACAGCATTCGGTTCTGACTGCACGGTTGCACATTTTTGCCAGCAGACTACGTTTGTTGGCTACCACCTCCAGTTTCATGCCAACTAATATGTCTTATAAGGGAAGCAAACTAGGCCAAAAATAAAATCACATTTGATCAAATATAATTGATTTATGCTACCAGCTGGAAACCCACAGTTCTAAAATTATCCAATTCTATTAACTACTGACTAGTCCTTTGGCATCCACAAAAGCTTAACATTCAGAAAACTGATGAAAACATCCATTATAAAGGCTAATGCCAGACTTCATATCTACCTTTCTTGATGGGAGTAGTAGTTTTTGAAGGTTGAGTTGGAGTGCGGCCAGCAGGGGGAGCTGTGGTTTTAGCAGGTGATGGTTTGGCAGTGGAAGTGGCCGTTTTAGCCGCAGGAGAGGGCTTCGATGTAGACGACGTCTTGGAGGTGGCGGTAGTGGCCGTCTTCACTGCAGCAGTGGTGGGGCGAGTGGAGGCGGGTCCCGCAGCAGGTCTGGATAGCAGGACACACAGGGCAGGCAGTTAACATCTCACAGAAACCATCCAAATTGGGGTCAACAGAAGCGCGAGGCGACATCTGGCCCAGTTGTTTACAGATAAATTAACTGTGCCCAAGGTTTCCACCCGTGTCGCGTCTGTCCGACCCTCCACGTTCTTCAGAGGGGCGCGAGCGCGGAGTCGTGAACTGCGCCTGCATGCTGCTGGTCAGCGAGAGGGAGACGCTGGCTCGGCCGGAAGCTCGTTAACCCCGAGAGCTGATTGGACACAGTGTAGAGGGCAGGAACCAGCAGGGAAGCAGCACAGCAGTGTGTGGGGAGGAGGTGGACAGGGAAACCTGGGTCTGTACTTATCTGGAGCTCAGGGCAGCACTGCCAGATATGATCTGCTGCTTCAGACTGCGCTCCACCCTCAGCTTCAGACTGCGCTCCACCCTAAGCTTCCAAAATACGCATTTGTACAAAACAGCGTTGCTGCGACGCTCTAAATCACACGAGGAGGTCCAAGACGTGATGCTCCTTTAATCGTCTCGTGATCTTTTGGAAGGAGCAAGTATGATGATAGTCCTACTGATCTTTGTCATGAGTGAAATGCTTTAATACATAATACAAGCACTAGTCAAAGACCAAAACTACCATTTCCCCTCACCGATCTGCTATGAAACACTGAAGTGAAAATTGTGGTTAAGACACTCAGATACTTCACACACAAATGTCACTGAGAACAGGAAGGTACTGTGTTCTGAGAATGAGGAAAATAATGTGTATGAAGATGTGTACAAGGTCATGACCAAAAATCCAAAGGCCTGCCATGACCTAGTTGTGTTTACTAATTATTTATGTCTGTCCTCTGGCTTCAGCTTATTAGCAAATACAGGCGTTTGGAACCAATTGCTGAGGAGGACGTATAGTTTCTGTACCTTAAACAGCCATTTGACTGTGAGTGTGTGTGTGTGTGGAAGAATTCATTAAAGGAATGTTTCTCAACTCAGTTGTCAGGAGCCACCAGACAGACCACATTTTTGCACTAAGCACACGAACCAAGAGCACTGAGCACACTTCAACTTCCTGTTTACCTCCCTCCTCAGCTCTTGGGAAGTAACTGACCATTCACTCTCATACACACCTCACCGAGAGAAACACCAACTACGCACCGACTCAGGAAACTCCACGGCTGAAGGGTCCAGGCACCATGTCGGCCATGAGGAAAACAAACTACATCTCGCATTTTCGGCTCAGCACACGGTGAGCGGCCGTTGGTTTTAATTCACAGCCCACCAGGATCCTGCATCAGCTTTAATTAAAGGCCACGCAATGGCGAGAGCTCCAGTGAGGAGGACAGGATAGGGGTCAGGGGTCAGAGGTGGGCAGCAAGAATTAGAGGAATCTTTGATTTTAAAAGAAAGGGGCGAAAATAACTGCACAAGTCTGATTCAGGTACAGAGACAGAGAAAAGTACAGGTGTTGCATTGCACTAATGCTCCCAGCTTCGTAGCGAGGAGCACGGCGTCTCCCTTCTGGGGAGTGAAGGGAGTAGAAGAAAAAAAAATCATGTCACAGATAGGAAAGTTGTGACCTACTTCTAGAGCCATGGATATTTCTGACACAAGATGTAGGCCTAGTTATGCAGAGACAAGGAGGAAAAAACAGCGAGTTTAGAGCCTGTCGAGTCTGAAAACTGACGTGCCTTCCAGACTCGAGCGTTCCAGTCATTCTTTGAGTCATC
Organism: Brachyhypopomus occidentalis; assembly: GCA_020368025.1. Classification (NCBI taxonomy): domain Eukaryota; kingdom Metazoa; phylum Chordata; class Actinopteri; order Gymnotiformes; family Hypopomidae; genus Brachyhypopomus; species Brachyhypopomus occidentalis. The sequence goes on from JAGXOD010000047.1 coordinate 34,256, forward strand.
TGGAGGTTTTTAAGTCAGCTGGATATGACACTAAAAAGAAATACAAACTACACTGTAGCCCATTTTACTCAGAAACAAAAGAAACAGAGATTCATAGAAAAAAAGATCACAGCTAAGACTGTAGGGTAGTTTGTAAGGTCCAGAGTGAGAGGCAGCAGAGACCCGTGTGCTACACTGGAACAGGAATGACATTACACCAACACAACACAACAATAACCACAAAACAGACCAAAACAAAGCACACATGACGGTTCTACTTAGGGTGGAGTTGGAGGGTCAGGGCGTCAGCACAACATCTAATATCATTCGCCTCTAACTGGGAGCATCAGAAGTGACCAGCGGTTTCCTGCATGTACCCAACCCTGAAAATAACTGAGGACAAAAACAGGCTGGCAAACCTGGCAGCATCCTAATGGAAAATGATTAACACGTCCATGGGAATTTTAGCACCTCCAAGGACTCAAACCTGCGTTTGTGTGTGTGTGTGTGTGTGTGTGTGTGTGTGTGTGTGTGTGTGTAACACAACAGATATGAATCTGGGTGTTGTAATGTGCATTCCTAAATAGCCAAGACCAAAACAAATTCCTCATGAATGCAAATGTGAAAGGAAAACCAATCTGATGCAACAACAACACTGGGGAGATGGAAAGTGGGAACTGGCATAGAGGCTAGAAGGGTCCAGCAGAAAGAACCTTCTAGAACAGGTGACCATAGAGGCTGGAAGAGTGACTCTAGCAGAAACTCATCCGATTAAACATGAGACTGTCAGACTATTAGACCATCAGGCTATTAGACCATCAGGTTCGTCTGTGTGTCTGTCTGCGTCACTAATAGCGTCTCTATGGGACACACCTGCAAGATCCAAGCAATTGTTCTGTTGAAAAATAAATAACAACATGACTCTAAATGTAGAGTGATTTAAAGGAGTGTCTGAATCGGCCTTGTTCACCACACAGGGGTGAGGGTTAGGGGAGAGCGTGTTCACCACACAGAGGTGAGGGTTAGGGGAGAGCGTGTTCACCACACAGGGGTGAGGGTTAGGGGAGAGCGTGTTCACCACACAGGGGTGAGGGTTAGGGGAGAGCGTGTTCACCACACAGGGGTGAGGGTTAGGGGAGAGCGTGTTCACCACACAGGGGTGAGGGTTAGGGGAGACATTGATTTGTTTCTTCCCCCCCCCCCCCCATTCTGGACAAAAACAACTATTAATTTCACAAAATCAATATGCATTTCCACTTTTTGCTTATTATTCTACCCTTTCTCATACAGTTAAATAACTACCCCCTCACCCACACATAAGCCAATAAATTAAATACAGCCATCAAAAATAAATACATACATACAAACAAAGACACACACACACACACATATATATATATATATACACACATACATATATTTAGAGAAACAGCAGACGCCCCCAGGGTCACTGAGGTTCTCTGGGTCACTGATCCCCATGCTCAGTGCTCGTCTGTGTCACCATACAGGTTTCATGTCGTAATGAGCAGGACCAATAGGGACTGTGTGTGTGTGTGTGTGTGTGTGTGTGTGTGTGTGTGTGTGTGTGTGTGTGAGAACAAAGGAACGAATGCAGCCTGAGGCCAACAGTCCCAGGGAGGGTTTATTCCCTAGGGGTCAGGAGGGGACGCAGGTGCAGTGTAAAGTTCACGTGCGGAGCCTCTGACCTCAGGCATTCACACACATCAGCCTTTGGTCAGATTGGAGACTATGAAAAAGAAGTTGATGCAGTTTCATGGCTGGAGTGTGTAGGGGGGGGCTCCCTCACCCAACACACACACACACACACACACATGCACGCATGCCCATTCAGCTATAGCACACACACACACACACACACACACACACACATATAAACACACACACACACACACACGCTGACCCGTTGTTCCAGGCATCTGATGTAAACAGAAGCGTCATATCCCATAATTACAGGGATGAGTCGTGTGAGCAGCACATTCTGTGATGAGCCACTCACCACAAACAACCCACAGACCAACGGGGGAGTGGAGACCAGCTCAGCTGAGCCCGTGCGCTACTAAACTACAACACTCCACTTTACTGGACGTTGCCACGGCACCCACGTGACACCCCAGCTCCGCTGGAAGTGCAGCCGCTAGCTTTGTTCAGGAAAGGGCTCGGGAAAAAGTGTCAGAATGCTGACCAAAGGTGGAAAAGTGTGAAGCAAACCATTAAGCTACTGGAGTGTTTTAAAACTACCCATCAGAGCCTGCGCTACTGGTTACTCAAACACACACACACACACACCCAGCCCGTCTGGAACTTACGATCCATTAGCTGATTAGGTGCAGTGCAGTCAGTGGCTTATGCAAAACACGTGACGTGAGGTAACTGCATCAAGGAATGAGAGAGGGGGAGAGAGAGAGAGAGAAGGAGAGAGAGAGAGAGATTTACAGCCTAATGCAGAATGACTCACCATGAACCTTATCCATGGCTCAGAAACACACCCACTGCACCAGTGTCACTCCTGCTGAGCAGAGATGTGAGTCTCTACTGGGCTGCCCAGGGCAGGAGGGCTGCACAGGGGTGTGTGCTGGTTCAGACAGCCACGCCAGGCTCACACACTCCTGTCCTGCCTGTTTGTACAGAGAGCCAAACTCCATCAGCACTTAGCACCAACGCCATTCTCTCCATGTTCCATCTCTCTCTCTCTCTCTCTCTCTCTCTCTCTCTCTCTCTCTCTCTCTCAACAAAGAGATGCCTACACCCACAGACAAATTGGCACTCAAATTCCAACACAAGCACAGAAATGTCAGCTTCTTCAGAGAAATGCCGGCCTACATGTGAACCCACACGAACACATTGTCCCTCTCACACACAACACGCCAGTGACAGAAGTAGATCCGAGTGTTGATCTTCATGTTTTATTCAAGGACAATATGACATCAACACCAAAGAGACCAGGAATCTGAACTGTTTATACTGCGCACACGTGCGCGCACGCACACACACACACACACACACACACACACACACACACACACACACACACACACACACACACACAAATACTGACATAGCTGGGTAAGAACTGATGCCAGGTTCAGATACTGAAAGCATGACCATGCATGCACGACATTATAGTGAGAATCATGAAGGTGATTTGTTCCACTGCTGGCTAAGACAGCAAAGCTTGATCTCCTGCGTCATCTCTGGTATGATCTGTGGTCATCTGAATCAGAGCATCAGGACAGAGAAGACGTACAACGCCAGAATGTGTTTGTGTTTGGCTTTGACAAATGAAAGGAGCACCAAACCGAACCCAACGAGACGGACGAATTCTGGAGGCGTCTGTACCTCGGACACATGGAGACATGGACACATGGAGTCATGGACACATGGAGTCATGGACACATGGAGTCATGGACACATGGACACATGGAGACATGGAGACATGGAGACATGGGGCAGAGTCTTCCAGAACCAGCCAAGCTAGGCAGAGGGGTTCAGATTTGTTTACTGGTTTCTGTTACACAGCAGCATACACAGAATACACCATTCAAAACACGCACAAACCAGTACACACACACATCTGAGGACTAACCTCAGAGACCAGCCAGGCACCTCAGGACACTCCTTTTCATCACAATAAAGGCCTCATTCAGTCCGAGCTGCTAAGCAGCCACGTGTGCTTGCGTGATGCAGAAGCGCTCTGTACAACGTGACGTCAGGCCGTCGTGCCTTTCTGACCTGACTGCAGACACCCCACACACACAGGAGCTGAACACACAACTACACACACAGGAGCTGAACACACCACCTTGCAGTCTCTGGCTTTTATCTGCCAAGTGCCGTAATCTCTGAACAAAACCCTGCGTGGAAGACGCCGGCAGCTTCGTAAAGACTTCTGTAGAGCTTTTTTTCCTTAATGTTGCCGTTTTTATCACCAGGGAGTCTTTAAAAGATAAAACCAAATGTTTCTCCAGCCTAGGAAGCAGCACTGCCAAACTCTAAGCTACCTCATGTACAGGGATAAAGAAGGTTGTGTCGGGGTTTGTTTCTTACATCACATGACCTGACGAGACGCAGCACTGAAGACACCCGCCTACACCGTATGCTGTAGTCTACTGTTCACCTGCCGTCATGCAGTTAGTGTTCGACGGCCTCTGGTTCTTCAGTGTTATATGTGTCACTGCTGTGTCCAGAACAGCCTCCCACCCAAATACTGTCCAATCAGCTGCGTTCTTGTGGTCAGACAGGGCTGAGGGCGGCTGAAACCATGGCAACAACTGGCCTACAATCCGCAAGACCTGCAAGACGCACCTACATGATAGATGTGTCTAAAGGTACTAAAGTGGGGGGGGTGAGTGTACATGTAAATAACACGGCGGCAGGTTTAAACACTCGTCTGCGTGAAGGAGAAGCGTACTTTGCCGTCTTGGCTGCAGGTGGTCTGTCCGGTTTGGGCGAGGACGTGCTGGTGGGCTTGGTGGGGCCTGCAGACGTCGGTCTCACAGCTGCGCCTGGAGAGGTTCAGAACAAGTCAGCGTGTTTATACGAGAGCCATCAAACTGAGCGTCTCATCCCCTCAGTGTGAACTCCAGCGCACCTGCTCGCCTGGTTTACTAGAGCAAGGGCCTTTCAAACTGTGTTCAACCATGTTGAAATTAAAACTCTAAATGTGTATTTACGATGCAATATGTCAAGGCTTGTGGAGACGCGACAGCCGTGTCGGCCAAATTTAACGCCTAGAATACAAGTTCTAACTCAAATAAAAGTTCTATCCAGGTACATTATGGACTCGCTAACCAAACGTAGCAACCAGTCTAGCAGTCAAACCTGACATTAGCACACAGTTCATTTGCAGCTAGTTGGCTTCGGTGTTTATGGTCAACAACAACGTTTTTATTTCAATTACTTAGAGTACCTGCTGCTTTTGGTTTGGCTTTATCTCCGTTTGCCGGCGCACCCGACACCTTCTTGCCGGGCTGCATTGAGCTGCCGGTCTTGGTCCCGTTAGCAGGCGCGGTGGCCGGCCGCACTGCCCCGGCAGGCTTGGTGCTGGACGTCCTGGTGGGCCCGGCACCGGTAGAAGCCGCAGGCTTTTTCTGGGGGGCCGCGCTGGTGGATGTGGACTTCTTCTCTGGAGCGGTCTTCTTGGCGACACCATTGGTCTGTGGCTTCTGTACCCCGTTCGTCATGCGGCTCGGGGCCGTGGCGGGTCGGGCGCCGGCCGACGTCTTCGTGGGCGTCTTGGTTTTGGTGCCAGTCTTCGTCTTTGCTTTGGGGTCGGAGGGCCTGGCCTTGCTGGTCTTGGTGGCAGCGGCGGGAGTCTCGGGCTGCTGCGGTTCCCCTTGTCCAATGCCTTCCGTTTGCGAAGTGGGAGGAGCCTGTTCCTGGCCCTCCCCCAATGGTGCGGCCTCAATAAGAGGATCAGCACCCAGTGCTACCGTTGCTTCCATCGTTGCCGTGTCAGCCCCGTCTGGTTTCATTTTGCCTGGTAGTCCTTTTCAAAGAAGAATCGGAAACTCGAGACTCAGCAGGCTATTCGGAGTTGACCACTCGGGTAACTACAACGACCAACCTGAAAAAATACAGAAAAAAAGAGCACAATCTGAGTATCAAAGCGAAGCTTAACAAGTCCGAACAAGAATAAAACCAGAAACTTCTCATTGTCAACCCCCTTTGGGAACAATGAAGATAAAGGATTATGTACGCCTCGGGAAACTCGACCTCAGCTGGGAAAGCAAAAGCAGATTGTCAGAGCGCTGGGAGGAAAGAAGAAACAAGCACAGCATTACACGAGAGGGGACGAAGGTTTGGGATTCTGTCAAACTATTAACAAAAGAAACTGGAATCATACGGCCGATTATGAGCAGCGTGCGCTGGCAGCAGAACACTGTTATTTCGAAAATAATTTCACAGTTTATGGGACACATTAATCTCTGACCCAGTAGTGACACCATGTTCCTTCTCAAATACATCTTCTGGTACTATTTCTAGAGCCCAATATATTCTTGAGGAGTGAGAAAATTCAATTGTCTCCAGCCAAATCAAGTGGGAGCAGTTGGAATTATGGTCAGTTGCATTTCCCATGATGCCTTGCTGCTGCAGATGTGTGTCCGATTTAAGGACGGAGGCCGTGTTTGCCAACACGAAAACGTCGGCGCTGCTGCTGCCGGGCGGCCAGAGGAAATGGCCTGGCTCAGAGGAGCATGGGAAAATGAAAACTGAAGTCCCTCTTGACCTCTTGACCCCAAGAGCCCCCCCCCCCCCTCCGTCTAAACAAACAAGGGGGTCTTACTTCCACACTGAATGTGACTTTCTCCCACACCTGCCACCTCTCACTTCCTGTTGGCTTGGCCAAGTGTTTCCTTTTCTTTATCCTTTGTTGTTTTGTTTTGTTCGTCCACGGAGGGACGGGTGCTTCGTCCCAGGGTTTGCGTCTGCCCGTCCCTTCCCCCACCACCTTCCCTACTCCCGTCCTGCAGAAGACGACCTGCTCTCAGCAGTGTCCACACAGATGTGTCTCAGCAGCTGAGGAGACACAGAGACGGAGCACTAAATCCGACTCCCAGACCTGTTTATACATGCCTCCTTTTCAAAAGGACATCAGCAGAGACACTTGCACACAGAGGTGGAACTCGGGGGACGGAGAGAGACAGAGAGACGCTCCACAACGAGGCCACAGCTGCAGTCAAGCAGCTCGTCCCCCACAGCTGAGGCGAGAGACGACATGGCAACAGACTGACGCCAGCAAACGCGCGTCCACCGCAGATACAAGCCACAGCACCGTCCCTCGTGAGCGCTGCTCCCAGACACGGCGGGATCCAGCGCACGGTCCCTACACCTGCAGCCGCGTCTGCAGTCTGAGACAGCTCGCGTTCCCGAGCACACGCGGCTCAGTGTCTGCCTTCTCTCTCTTAAACCCCCACCCCCCAAAATCACTCAAGATCCTGTTACCAGCCACCATCACAACTCAGGCGGGCTGTCAGGGCCACCTGGCTGACTGCAGAATGCATGTTCGTCACGGCCAAGAGATCGTCGTCGCGCACGATCGTCGTCGTCAGGATCACGTCCAACCATAAGACTGGGATCGTTTACCCAGCGCCGTGTGCAGGGACGCCGCCATGCCAGCCCGACCCATGGAGGACTCCGTGTGTGAGTGCAGAACCACCCGCCGAGCACACTCCGTGTCTCGTCCTCTCCTGGCTGGAGGAGGGATGAGCACTCTTTCTCATGCCAGAGTGATAAATCACACTCCCAGCAGGCCGGAGAAGCAGCACTCTCTCTAGTTCATGGCTGGGAGATTACCAACCCAACCCTCCCCAAACTTACAATCAAATGGATGGATATGTTAGGATGATTTACTATATTTCTGTCTGGAGTTTTCACGGTCACACTAAAAGTTGCACAGTGGTCTCAAATGGGCCTCCTACCTAACCTACACTTTTGGATTATAGCGGATAAGTTATTAAATTAAAAATATATTATTATAAAATGTGTTATCTATCTGTGGAAAACAAACAGTAAGACTGCAAAGAAGACACTCAAAATCAAAAGCTACAATGTTGCTTCAGCCATTTTTAGATATTGCGGTGGGCATTAATAAAACCAGAATTCATATCAATGAAGTGCATCAGGAAATAAGCTTTGGTCAGAACGTTCTTTTAATTTGGTTAAATCCCCCTGTGTAAGAGATAAATCTGATACCACATGCTATATCAGGGTATCATATCCATTATCAAAAATTATAATAACGCACAGTCCAACAGTTCTCCACTGATTGTATCTCACTTATATTTACTGTTTTTTTTGTTCATTTTTCTGCCAATTTACTCATTATGCAAATTAGCACCCATTAGCTACCACCTTCCCCTGTCACATGACCCCTGCCCTCCCTGGAGGACTACACGTGCTGCTATCCCAGAAAACCTCCTGCTGTGACCAGGCGCTCATGCGTGTGTGGGAGGAGCTTGCCACGCTGGCCTGGGGAACGTCCTCGTCCTCCAGCAAACGTTTACGGTGCCCTTGGTCCGCAGATTTGGAGTCTAAACTGGATATAAATGAGTAAAGCCCCAACAACAGCTGAGGTGTTATGGCAACGGTTCTGCCATTAGACGAACACAGGATCCACGGAGATGTTGCGCATGTAATCGCATTCACTCTGGTCCCATCTACTTCATCTACTGCTGCTACACTGCTCGGCCAATATCACGGACAGGATGCTTGCTAGGCCAATAATCGCATTGCTATCACGTACTCTGGGGGTCTAATTGGGTCATCGGGACATTTTCAGGGTGCTGTGCCCTCTGGCTTCTGTGTCTGAGAGCATATAAAGGACCAGCAAGACCAAATTAGCAAAAATGCATCCTGGGTAGTTTATTGTGCCTTTAAAATGGGCCCTTTGTGATGGGCTAGTATGGAACTGTACTTCATCACTTCACTTCATCACTTTACTACTTGGGCACAGCAGGACTCGGTGGCCAATTCGGAGGCCAGTTCATCGTTGACCACACTCTGCTCGTGGCTCTCAACTGGCCGTCTAAGAAACCGAGGCAGACTGAAACAAACCACTAGCAAGCAAGAAATCAGCCAGCGCTAATAACACTATTGAATGTATCGCTGTAGGAGACTGGGCCGACAGAGGCACGCTCGGGGTAGGACGCCGTGGCATGAATATACATCAGCAAAGGGGGAAGGAATCAGGATCTCCATGGAGCTGAAGATGTCGTTAAAATCCTCAGACTCATTGGTGGGCTTCAGGCCAGGAACCCATCCGCTCCAAGGTTCTGGTTTGCCCAGAGAGCCGTGAGCGTCTTCGGACCCAGTAATCATCTGTCATTTATCACCGCGTGGCATTTCACAGACACCAGGCCGGCCTCCCTAATGCGCCATGGTGCCTGCGCTAACCACATCCAATTCCTGTCGGAGACAATGCAAGACCTCTAGCCAGCGTTACGCAGAGCGACCCCCCCACTCGCCTGCCCACCGCCCCTGCTGTAGCCGCCTCCACATCCCTGACCCTAAAGGGAACACAAGACCCATTCAGGAAGGGCAAACCCTAACCAGGGTGTCCCAGTGCCCTCCCTCTACAGGCCAGGCTGATATAGCGGCCCTGACCAGACAGGGCATGGGGCTGCAACTAAACAACATCAACAACAGGATCATCTCAGTCCCAAAAGACCTCAACGATATAAACAACTTCCAACGGCTCAATGCTGGTTTCAAAAGGACGTGCAGCAAACCAGGATGAACTTCTGAACCACCCCGTGTTCCTTATATACACACACCAAATAAAAGAAACTGAGGCATTAAATAGACTCCGCACTTTTGCTTACTCATAGTAACAACTACACCTCGCTACGGCTGAAGACGCGACCATAAATCTACCACGACGCAAGCTTCCATGGGGCAAACGCAGGAAGGTTCGACCCTCGAAGCAAATCAGGGCTATAAAACAGAGCAGCCTTTCCCGCAATCAAACAGCCTCTCACAAGCACATGAACAGCCTATCGGCTGTTTACGTCCAAAGCACAGAAACTGCATAATGCCATTTCTGTGCTCCGACCGTGTCTGTAACGCATCTGTGTGGCGATACTGGGGGGGCTGTGTTCTCGCTCTCTGTTGCCTGGGTGAACTGCCTGTGAGGCAGGCTCTGCCTCTAGGCCTTTGCGCTGTTCTTGGCCCGGCGATGAAGCCCGGATCCGTGAAGTGGATCCCAACCAAAAGCAGAACCGGAGGAGACTGCTGCAGCACCTTCAGGACGGTCCACACACTCGCACAAGCCAAGCATCGGCCCCCGTTGCCGTGACGACGCATTCCCGGTACACCCTCGTCCGGAAGATCAGGAAGCTGCTTGGGTTCCGTGCACCAGCAATCCACTGTGTTCAATGTGCACTCAACTCCATCGGGTTCCTCCCAGAATGCACGTGGAGGAGGGCGAGAGGAAGCAGAGGCGATGCCGGTGCGGGTGGTGACGTCAGGACACAACAAACCTCTTTTGAGGCTCGTGCCCTCTGGGGAAAGTTTGAAAACAAGACCTAATGGCTGGAGTGAAGCCAAGGTGCATTGAGAGAGAAGCAGCACCGAGCAAGGACGGGCCTTTTGTTGTTTACTTGGCTGGCAGACACCAGGGCCCTGTCCAAAGTGGCGGCAGAGTAATCCCTGCACCGTAAAGGAGATTTACTTGCCTTTTCTAGAACGTTCAGAATAGGCAAGCCACGTGCCATTATAAATGACGTTCGTTGTCTGAAGGAGAACGCGTCGCAACAAAGAATGTGGTAATGTAATGCAGTAGCTGGTAGATGATGTAGTCTCGGCAGACAAAGAATGTAGTTAAAAAAAACTGATACGGCAATTACAGAAGTAGAGAAAAATGTCCGGCTCAGCCGTAACGGAATTCAACCGGAATGACCAGCATTTTCTGGGCGAAATGAGTGTGTGAAGGCAGCGGGCAGATAGCATTACAAGATCCCCCCCACACCCCACCCACCTGCCACGCTTTAGCCCAGCAGCACCACTTAAGATAGTCGCCACGTCAACAGGGCACACTGGCGTGACTCATCATGGCCATCGGCCTCAGAAGGCCCGGCCCCCTGAGGTCAGAGAGATTAACACGCGACAGGGCTCGTTAACCCTCGACAAAGCCTAAAGCTAATCTTGCAAGATCAGCCTGACCGTTCTCCAACTCTGAGAGAGACAGAGAGGGAGAGAGACAGAGAGGCTGGTTGACATAAGGACACAAATAAACCCCACAAACCATAAAAACACCAGTCAGCAAGACAAGAGTGTCCACAACACAGGCAGCTTTGATGAGGTCCGGTCTGGTAGCGTGAGCGGCCCTGGGAGACTGCGGTCACAAAGGAAGCGTTGTGGGCGAGACCGCGTGGAACAGACACCAGAGAAAAAGTGTCGTCGTCCCCCAAAACCTTCGACACCGCATCAGCTGGACATGTGGGGACTAACCCCGCTGACACCAGCTATGCCCCATAGCGGGGTGGGGGTGGTGCAGAAGGTCCGTGCTGTCATTTGTAACCTGAATAGGCCATTACCATTATCCTCTACTTGCACTCAAGGAAACGCAGCCGGTGTGGCTAATTAGATAAGTGCTGATCAGGAACAGCTGGTTGGGGTCGATCAATAGCACAAGGAAGTGTGTGTGTGTGTGTGTGTGTGTGTGTATAAACGCACGCCTGCAGTCTCACACACACCACAATGGCTGTTGATAACATCTGCACCTGACAGGCAATATGCTTGCCAACTAACTTAGGCACAGGCGCACGCACACGCACACACAGAATACAGGAAAGCACTCTGCCTAAAGAGGATTATCTGTCCCTCCTCCAAGAGGTGACTGGTTCCATCCAGACGGGTTTCTCCCAGGTGCAGACTGCTGGACTAACCACATGCACGAGCCGAACCTGGACAGCACCTCCCCTCACAAGGGAACATGAAGGATCTGAGCGGATACAGAGGGTGAGCATGTTTTCTGACTACGGTGTGCTCACAACACCCCCCCCCCCCATGCAGTACTGGAGGGTCTATGCGTCTAATGATGTGATGCTGCATTTCACCAGGCGCCTTTATTGCTATAGATTTGTTTGCATTCATTGTGTTTTCACAGGGTCAAGGAGCCCATATGCTCTGGGGACCAGGAACTGTATGAGGCAGAAATGACAGTGTATAAGGGAAATCAATACAGCTCACTGCATAGATGCGGCAGGCAGGAGTGAGGCCCCGCCCCCACCCCCCCATCCCACCCCCACCTCTACCACCTCCCCCCGAGCTCAGCTACTAGCTAATTTCACCGAGAATCGGCACCGAAGAAACGCGAACACCGTTTAACCAAAACTGCTCACGAGACACAACAGCTCGTCACTAAAACACAGGGACGTTAAGACGCGAGATGCAGCCCCGCTCAGAGGACCGCAGCAGCTCCGACGGACAACGCCCCCCCCCGATAGAATCCGGGACGCATGGAGACCGGGCACCACCACAGCTGCAACGCCACACGGCGTTGAGGGTCCCGGAGACAGCTGCCGTGGCAACTGCGCCCTGCGGGATGGCGTTATCTGCAGCCACACTGGGGCTCTGCGATATCTGCGAGGGCCACGAGGCGCGGAAGGAAAACCACAGCTATGCCACGGCCATCCTGGGGAAAAGGAGCAGCGGTCAGCGCGACAGGAGGCGACACGCGCTGTCCCCATAATCACACGCCTGCAGACGTCTGGGCCGGCTTAGATGATCAGGACGAGAGCCGTCTGACATGTGCAGCCTCGTCCAGCTTCCCCAGTAAGTACACAGAGGAATAAAGGAGACAGACAGCAGCGGTGTCCAATCACAGGGCAGCCAGGAGGTGGCTGAATCATTTCCACATTCCCTAGGCTACTATAGCAACAACGCGCCATGACATGACACATGGGTAATTGTAGCCCTATCTGCCCCAAACCGCCCCCAAAGTCTGTACACTTGGATGTTAGGCAGACATGACACTGTGAACCTACTGAAGCAATATAGTTGAGAAATCCAGTGATTAGGGAGGTCGGGCTTGTAAAAAAAATCCTCTGAGCTTTAAAATTAAATTACAGGTTCAGCAGAGTTCTTACTGCCATGTCTGCTGGCCAACCACAGCGAGCGGATCATCCCACATTAGTCCCGTGTCTGGGGATGACCGTCACTGCCAAATGACCAGGAGACACTCATATGTTCCACAGTGAAGTCTGGACACAAGGCAGCTCGTAAAGAAGCACCGTATAACAGTGCTAGCTTGGTAGCGCACACTCACACAGAGACATACACACACACACACACACACACACACAGTATATGTGGAGAGGGTGGATTCTGAGAGCATGGCCCAGCAATGTGATGAACAAAGCAGCAAACCAATCACACTATTAGATGTACGAACAACCGACACTTTGTTCTGTAGTCTTCACCGAGTCCACAGTTGGCTGCTGACTTCAGAAAACACACACACACACACACACACACACACACAGACAGACAGACAGACAGACAGACAGTGGTCTGCTGTTGACTTCTACACTGTGGTGCTCTTCAAGCCACACTGAGGTAGTAATTTGCCCATTTTCAAGGACAAATAATGAATGTGGAGTAATATCAGCTCAGTGGTACAACTCTCACTGGTAGGACTGGTCAATACTTTTAAATAAGCCATATGAAATACTGACAGCCAGTGTTCTCCAGAGATGCCCCACACGGGAATAAGACGGCCATCTTGAGTCTTTTGTTTGCTATGAAGCAGGCAGGTAAATATCAACTCTGATACTGAGATCAATATACCTGCTTACAATAAAACTCACAAAGCAGAAGACAAACATTTAATACATCACCCCACTGGTTGAAACAGGTGCACCTTCAGTTACCAAGGCACCTTGATGACTTTGTGGAACACATCCTATTTTAAAATGTGAGAACGGGTAACCAGTTTGAATTTAAAATTCAAAGTGTTATCTGTTCATTGTTTGGGTTTGAATAATGATCAGAAGGGATTAAAAGAATATAGTCGGGGAACGGACACAATTTGGCTTTTGCAAACAGCGGACTCACCCATAACAGTGTCTGTTTACAGTAAAAACAACGTGTTACTTCGCATCTTGGACGTTTTCCAGATAATATACACATTTCACCACAAAGACAGTCACAAAAATCGCCCTGGGACGCAATATATCCGGAAAGGTATCACTACAACGCGGCAGATCAATGCAAAACGTCGATATGCACATCCTTGATGAAATTACTGTTCTTGGATAACGCTGGGCGGGTAACATATGAAGAAAAATGTTGTATAAAGCGTAAATTGCTACGCACGAGCGCATGTTGCTCCCCTTTCTGCGGCCATTGTGACGATGCAGACAGGAGTCTGTCTGTCGCGAGACTACACTGTCTGCTCCCTCATTTTTCATGCAACAATACATTTTTTTTTTAAAAGATAAAAGTAAACACGTGGAATATTGTAAAACAAATGCTTGCATCTACAAGCTTTCTGTCAAATAAGATTAGCTAGGATACACATAAGACATATACGTTGTAGCTGAGAAATTCTAGCTACTTATATATTTCAATACACACATTTTGATAACACTGATCAAACTGATTGGACAACCGCATAATCATCGCTAAATCACCGGTCCCTCAGCTTTAGGCGAGAGAATGGAGCGCTTCACAGCTGCCCACACAGCTAGCTACAGAACAATAGACCCTAAACGATGGAGGCACATGATAGAAAGTTTTAGCAGGCTTAAGACTACGAAACGTTTGCTTATCCAAAACACCCGATAACAGGGGTTCGGTCCGTTACTTAAACAGGACATTTAGTAGTCTCATTTGTCAAAACGTTATCTGAGAACGACCGCAGTGTAATCAACTTCACCCACAATAGGACTCTGACACCGCCCAGTCGCCCCTGCGTTTCGGTCCAATTCTGGACATCCTGTAGACGAGAACCGGGCGGTTCTTGCGCGAAATCGGCGAACCAGTGGAAGAAAAGGCTAAAGAATAACACGGTCGGGGATCTGGCTCTCGAGCCGACAACTTGTACACATAAAAGCAAATTCGATAAGCAACAAGTTCAATAGTAGCACCTCAGCATCTTCAATAGCCAGTTACATACAAAACAGGTAGAAAAGGTTGGTCTCGAACACGCCCCAGCCACTGGGCAGCAGATCGTGGTGTTAACTAGCTTATCTGTCATCTATTTCACCGCTGTAGCAGCTAGTAGTAAAGTGCTGTCTGGTTAGCGAGGTCGCTAGCACAATGCCGCCTTACCCAGCACAATGCATTTGCATATTAATAGATTTAGCCGGCATTACTAGCTGTGTAAATCAGTCAATAAGCTGCATTCAATCAGACAAAACGCACTCCCGAAGAATGATTTAAGAGACGCTCTTTTATTGTCCCCAGATGAAATTTTAACGCGACGTTGGAGGTTTCCACTCTGAAAGTCTTGACATTATAACAGAAACATCACAATTGGCCTAAATGGAGACACGAAGGGGTGACCTGCTAGCGTTAGGCGCTGGCCGAGATGCCCAGCGAATCTTACCGAAGCTAAATCGTTTTTCCTCTTCCAGCTACGCCCAGTAGTCGCTTCTATCCTCGCGTTTCCTTTGCGGAATCCAGACACCTTTGAATAGTGCAGACGGATGAAACGAATGCAATTCTGGAGCTGTAGCTAACTAAAGTTTATAAGCCGGACTGTTTGGAGCTCACTCGGCGTCTAGTGCCGCGTTAGGGAGGAGAGAGATGCACGTCTCCTGCAAAGAAAGGGTCGACGTTTAGCAGTCGACGCACACTGCCCGAGCCGGGCGGATGGGCAGGCGGAGGGCTTAACCACAGCAGCGCGCGGGGGTGAAATTGAAAGACATGAATAGCCAAGCAGCTTTGGTTTCTCCAGCCGGCAACCAATCGCAACCAGGACTGAGATTTATTCAAATGAAGGATGATGTCATTATACAGGCCACCCCGCGTTCTTTTTCCCCGTTCGAAAGTTCCTTATCCTTCCACCCGCTTTTGCCCCCCCCCACCACCCCCACCCCCACCCGCACTCACACTCACACCTCCCTTCAGTTTCCTCCATGCACGCGGTCCCGCCCTTTCTTCTCGGTTTTAGCTGGTAGTTGTAGATTTTATCCGTAGATCATACTTTACAGATGTTACACTTACATTCTGATTCATTTCGGGCAGCAAATACAATATGTTGTGTTCACGCTATAGAAAGGAGTGAATTTTTCATTTGTTAGTGAATTTTTCATTTGTTGTATACTCAACTCGGTAACTGTGCCTCCGTCATGTATCAGTGAAGATCACAGCTACACTAAATTAAGGGAGGTAAAACTGAATCCTCTCTCTCTCTCTTTCTCTCCTCTTTCTCTCTCTCCTCTCTTACTCCCCCCCTCCCTCTCACTGTCTGGCAGTTTAGAGACAGAACTCCAGTGGCTAGGTTGTAACATGTCTGCATGTCTAGTGTTTCTGTCTGTCTCTCTCTGATCTCCCTCGATCATCTCTTCTCCGCCTTGTCTTCTTGCCCATCTGCATGAACCCGTCTCTTGGCTTAGAGTTTGTGCTTTACTCCCGTGTAAACATGGTTACTGTAGCACAAAGCCTGAGAAACAAACATTCTCTATTGCATCCTGTTGAGAAGCCCTGACCTGACACCACCTGGATCAAACTGTGTCTGTAAGACACTATCACATTGTGCTATTATAATATAGTACATAGTTACAACATTTTAAACCCTTTCAGACCTCAGAGGTTCTAGGACCACAACTATGAGTACAGTGTGATGTCGCCATTCTTGAATGTTAGGAAGAGGTTTTTATCATACCATTCTATTTTAGGGTAATTGTCATAAGGTATTCGTTACACACAGTAGACAGAAGAATATTAAAAGGGTAAGATAGGGAGATTGCATGCTCAGATAAGGAGGCGGTATTCTAAGATCCAGGGTGAAGGGATCACCGTGGTGTGAGACTAAACGGAACGTTCATGAAGTCCCGTAGCTGTATGACCTCACTGTCCACTCCCACATTCTCTTCCTCTAGCATCAGATGCTACCCTGGACGTGATCTCAGCCCTTGGGCAGGACAGTCTGAGAGCCCACGGGGTGTCCAGGGACGGCGGTTTTGGAGCGAAAACTCTTGCGGGGACTTTGAGATCGAGGTCCCGGCCCGGTCCAGTACAAAGAGAGGAAGCATTCTGGTCCAAGTAGTGGAGTGAGCGCTGGAAAGGCAGGAAGGGGCAGGGCAACTATGCCGCCAGTCATTTCCCCCCTGCTATTACCCCACTCCACCCCCTCATCCCCCCACCCCCACCTGCCCCCTCTCTGCCCGAGTCTCATTCTGCAGCTGGGAAACGCAGCACAAAAGCACTGGCATGCTGTCAAATAGTGACAGAGGAACCAGAGCACAAACACAGACTCCTCTCTCTCTCACACACACACACACACTGTCCAGGCTCCATCAAGCAATGAGCATGAACGCAAACACACACACACTCACAAACACACACACAGACACACACATGCACATGCACACTGCTTGGTTACACACGCACTCCGTGCTTACACACACAAAGGAACTGGGTGTGTGTTTGCATGGAAGTGTCGCTGGCACACCCAGCCACGTACAGGCACACTCTCTCTGCCAGTGCGCACACACACACACACACACACACACACTCTAGTCATAAAACGCAAAACAAATCTGCAATTTAGCCTCGGAGCGTACATCCATGAGCACTGTGACTCACAGTGGGCCACATGCAGAGCGAAAACCTCCACACAGGGAGGAGAGAGGAAAAGACAAAACAGCCAACGCCTTACAGGTTAGCGCACCAGGTTAGCTAACCATATTGCCATTGTTGCACCTCGCCTTCATGGTTTCCCTGGAGACCAGAACATACCAGAAGCACAAGTGATTAGCATACCACACATCAACAAAATGAGCTGCAGGCAGATAGCTTAGCTACTGAGTGGTCTATGCTAGTAGCGCTAGCACTCCCCAGATGACCACCAGTAGTTTTATAGCATATCACATTGTTTAGTCCTGAGGTGTAATCATGACTGGTATCCATAGCATAACTGGGTTCCCAATCTTTGCCTGACAATGAGATGTGCTGGTGTCACCGTTTGGACATCATTTAGAAAACTGACACAGGGTCAGTGTGGGTCTTTGTGTTCTAATGTTCATGACTACCAAGACAATGGTACCAAGACAAGGCCATATTGCCTAAGCATAACTGGTCCCAGATCAGAAGAAATACCTGCATACCTGATTGACTACTACAGCCAGAGGCTTGCTTGCTTTTTTCAGCTCTCCTTTGTGCCTAAAATTCTGGAGGCAAAATGGGGTCAATTAATGTTTCCCATACAGCGGCTTTAATTAGCTCAGTTCCTCTCAAGACGTCTTATTCACACACATCCTTCCGAAGGCACTGTGCACGTGTTTCTGTCAGGGGGAGGGAGTACACGCACACTGTAATAAGCCCAGTTACAAACAGCCTTGGATTAAGCATTCCAGCTCAAGGTGACAGACTGACAGGTAATAAGGCCATTTTGAAAGCTGAACACGAAGAATGGATTCCTACAGCTCAGGTAGAAGTAGGGTTGGCTTCTCCCTTGGGGCTAGACTCTGCAAAGTGCTAAAACACACACACACACACCACACACACACACAGACAGTATGGAATCCTACAGCTCAGGTAGAAGTAGAGTTGGCTTCTCCCCTGGAGCCAGACTCTTACTGTTAAGCCTCAACACACACACACACACGCCACTCGTTGTCTTTAGGGGTCATATGGTAAGTGTTTCCTGTGTTACGGCTACATTGTTTAGTGCATAATAGATGTCAGTGTTGAATGTATTGGATATTCTGTGTGTCCCTCTACACAAAATCCACTGAGTGGCATTTCTCACTGTGTCCCTCCATCTTTCCTCATTATAACACATGTATTTCCCATAGGATAGAGCAGTTATCCATGTCCCCTCAGTGGTATACACTGTTCCAAAATGTAAATACTGGAATTAAATTTAAATACTGACCATCACAACAAGAAAGGAAAACAAACGGTTATCTTAAAACGTCCACGCGCGTTTATTCCTGCCAGTTTATGGGCATAAACGGAGATTTAATGAATCTTTACTTCAGCGGTTCATATTTTCAGCTCACTGCTCCCCCTGACGCATCGCATTTGCCATTGCGCAGCATTTATAATGTCCAAATAAGGACACAACCAATTGGTGGGTTTTAAACCAGACAACAATGAACAACCGCAGATACAAAGCATGTCGGCAATCAGCACTCCGTGTAAATGACCTGCTATGCAGCTGTGCTGTTTAAATCACCACCCATCGTCTTTAGAATCGTCCTCAGACACATAGGACAAAGCAAACGAATGAATTTAACGCTAAATTAACAATCCGATGTTAATATAAAAGCTCTGGAGAGAAATCAACAATGACTCAGCAAAATCTGTCGCTACCTTTGAAAACACACAAAAAAATGTCTTCCATCAACAGCTAGTGTGACGGTTTATTTGCGATAAAAAAAACCTGACATTCAAAACATGACACCAAGTCAAACGGAATAAACGTAACTGCGAGTATTTAGTGTGAAAACCAAGCCAACCCACCCCAGTCAGCATTCACAGCCGTCACCGACTCCCTCAACACGGGGAGGTTTTCCCTTCTTAAACAGAAAAAAGGAACAACGATTAAACAGACAAAGTCACGAACAGATGAAAACAAAACACAAAAACAATAAAAAAAACCCAAAATATAAATACATTAAAATGTCTTTTCATAAATTACATACAAAAATTACGCTTATTTAAGTCAGTCAAAATGAAATTCCTTTCCTGTAATACTTAAAAAAAAAACTTTCAGAGCAGACAAATTGGTATACATTATTATATATTACAATACATTATTCACATTATTAATGTACAGACAATATTTCAGTTGGGTCTTTGCAGTTCCTGTATGACTGATCACATTATGGGATGGTAGCGTTTCCTTTGCTTGGCCATGCTCTTCTCTCCATCATTGCGTAGGTATTGACAGTTCATTCCCTCTGAAATCTCAAAATGTTGCAATACCCCTACTGCCCTTAAGGAAACATCGCCGTACCTGTAACAGAATTTACACTTAAAATACCTCATCAGAGAGAGGGGGACAGAGGTGAAGATTAAAAACCAAAGGAAACCCGCAAATCCAGAATCACACTCCTTAAAATGATAATGAGGATGTAAGATGTTGGATCTGTCTCATTATAATGAACTCATGGTTGCTTTTTACAGTAGATTACAACCTCTGAGATTAATTATATTTCCTAACAAAACCACCAGATAAAACATAAATATTGCCTCTGGCACAATGTTGAACAGGAACGATAAATAAAACTTGTCTACAATATGTACAGTGTCATAATATTGTGATGGCATGTATGGTGTATCTGTCCAGCTCAACACTAAATTGTCTAAAAGAAATTAGTAATAAGTAAACAAAAATTAAATATTTAAAAAAACGTTTCATACCATGAAAACTTAAATAACGCTTATTGTTCTCTCTTATATGTCAGAGATCCTCAAAGCGCAGTCCAGGAGCAGTGTGTGGGGACTCAAAGTCCAGGAGCGGTCTGGGTTAGAGCCCGTCCCCCATATTGACACTCCCAATTTGGCCTGATGCTGCTGGGTTAAATCAGGCATGTTGGAGCAGGGAACACATTAAACTATGCAGCACAGTTCCCCTCCAGCACAGCGCAGGAGTGCCATCCCTTCATATAGCAGATCACTTTCATAAATCTCCCATTATGAGGCCTTTCAATTAAACGCAGTGCATTACAGGTCAAACTGAGGACAGAGGCTTGATAGTTCTGAAGAGGGCGTGAGTAGAGGGTTTGAGTAGAGGGTTTGAGTAGAGGGTGTGAGTACAGGTGTGAGTAGAGGGTGTGAGTAGAGGGTGTGAGTAACAGGTGTGAGTAGGGGGTGTGAGTGCAGGTGTGAGTAGAGGGTGTGAGTGCAGGTGTGAGTAGAGGGTGTGAGTACAGGTGTGAGTAGGGGGTGTGAGTAGAGGGTGTGAGTGCAGGTGTGAGTAGAGGGTGTGAGTACAGGTGTGAGTACAGGTGTGAGTAGAGGGTGTGAGTACAGGTGTGAGTAGGGGGTGTGAGTACAGGTGTGAGTAGAGGGTGTGAGTAGCGGGGTTTGAGTACAGGTGTGAGTAGGGGGTGTGAGTACAGGTGTGAGTAGGGGTGTGAGTACAGGTGTGAGTAGCGGGTGTGAGTACAGGTGTGAGTAGGGGGTGTGAGTGGGGTGTGAGTAGGGGGTGTGAGTACAGGTGTGAGTACAGGTGTGAGTAGAGGGTGTGAGTACAGGTGTGAGTAGGGGGTGTGAGTACAGGTGTGAGTAGAGGGTGTGAGTAGCGGGTTTGAGTACAGGTGTGAGTAGGGGGTGTGAGTACAGGTGTGAGTAGGGGGTGTGAGTACAGGTGTGAGTAGGGGGTGTGAGTACAGGTGTGAGTAGCGGGTGTGAGTACAGGTGTGAGTAGGGGGTGTGAGTACAGGTGTGAGTACAGGTGTGAGTACAGGTGTGAGTACAGGTGTGAGTAGGGGGTGTGAGTACAGGTGTGAGTAGGGGGTGTGAGTACAGGTGTGAGTAGGGGGTGTGAGTACAGGTGTGAGTACAGGTGTGAGTACAGGTGTGAGTACAGGTGTGAGTAGGGGGTGTGAGTACAGGTGTGAGTACAGGTGTGAGTACAGGTGTGAGTAGGGGGTGTGAGTACAGGTGTGAGTACAGGTGTGAGTACAGGTGTGAGTACAGGTGTGAGTACAGGTGTGAGTAGGGGGGTGTGAGTACAGGTGTGAGTAGGGGGTGTGAGTACAGGTGTGAGTACAGGTGTGAGTACAGGTGTGAGTACAGGTGTGAGTACAGGTGAGTAGGGGGTGTGAGTACAGGTGTGAGTAGGGGGTGTGAGTACAGGTGTGAGTACAGGTGTGAGTACAGGTGTGAGTAGGGGGTGTGAGTAGGGCGTGTGCTGGAGTAAAGCCCATGAACAAACTGCATGCTGACTTTGCTGCCTGCAACACCACTCACAGAAAATCCCCTCTATATTTTTTTGGGAGTTCTGGGAAGAGACGGAGAGACAGACAGAGAGAGAGAGACAGAGAGAGAGAGACAGGAGTGGGGGTTAGCCGGCAGCAAAATTGCCTTATATTTGGTGTCTCCCTTTTACCATCTCTCTCTCGCGGTTCCTTTGTTTCTCCCTCTCCCGCTCTCTCCCTTTCTGCCCCCCCTGCCCCCCCACCCCCCCATCTCTCTGCAGGGGCATCATGGATGAAAGGCTGGCGTGGTCCCGAGAGCAGCGTTTCAACTGAGGCTCCATTAGAACACAGACTCCCCACTCCCTGGACACCACCAGCGTTAACATAAATATTGATGGTTCGGTAAAGCTGCAGGCGACGTTATTTCTTCTCCGTCTCTCTCACACACACATACAAACACAGAAAAACACACATGTCCCGGAACACATAGGCAGACACACACACACACACTTTGCTAGGCAGGGAGAAGATGAAAGACAAGAAGCAACAGAGCGAGACATGAGACGTGCTACCGGAGACGAGTGATACTCAGTAAAGACACGGGGGAAGCTGGTGTGTGTGCTCACCACTGCCTCCGGGTTCGAGCGGATGGGAACTAACCAAACAGACAGCTGGTTACTCAATCCTTCAAATGAAATATACACAGCTGTACTTCAGCATTTCATAACTGCCTCTGAATGAGTCCGTCAGCGTGCCAATGCCCCATTACTCATGAAAATGTAAACACAGAGATTTTAAGAACCCAGAATAAAATTGCACATTTTGTGTTCAGCACATTATCTTCATAAATAAACAACTTAAAATGTGAAATGAAAGAAGATTCAATAAAAAATGAATAAATACATTTCCCTCAATGGCTCTAAACAATATGGTTCTTCATGGCTGTACAGATAAGATAAACCTATGTAACTAACAGTAGGGGGCACTGTTTACACAGTTTAAGTGCCTCCACGGTACTCAGTAGCTATGTTTAAGAACAACAGTTAAATGTTTATGGTAACTGTAATGGGCACTAAATGTACTGATGGGTGTAGAAGCAGACACACACATCCACACACATCCACACACATCCACACACATCCACACTCCTGACTAGTTGACGCAGCAGCACAGAGAGCCGGAGGTGTTCTCTGGGCTCTGGAACTTTCCGGAGGTGGGCGTGTCCGTGCACTCAGCGATGAACAGGTGCAGGTCTGACACGTGGGGTCGCTCCTGGGCTTGTTGCTGGAGACACACACGATTAAAGGTTTTCTCATATCCTGTAGGTGTCTCTGTCTCTGTCTCTCTCTCTCTCTCCCCCTCCCTCCCTCCCTCCCTCGACTCACAGTGATGGTGTCGTAGGCTCCGGTGATGAGGGCGATGAAGAGTGACAACACCATGTAGATGAAGAGTGAGATGAAGGTGTAGAGGTAGAGCTGGCTGAAGAGCCACACCAGTGTGCCGCTGCGCTCCACCTCCGAGAAGGTGGAGAACATGTCATCCCCGTTTATCAGGGAGAACAGACACTCCGACACTGTGGACAGAGAACGGAACTGAGATGGGGAGCAGGAGAGAGGGAGGGAGAGAGAGAGAGGGAGAGGGAGAGAGAGAGAGAGGGAGAGAGAAAGAGAGAGAGAGAGTGGGGAGGGCAGGGATGGAGAAGGGGTGGGATTAAATCAGCATTACTTTAGAAAGGTATAAACTAAAACACTGGAGTGTATGTTACTTTAATGATAATGATAGATAGTGAAAGTGTTTAAGGATGTGGTAGAGTGAGTGGTAATGTGTGTTACTTTAGCGTGGAAACGTGTTACTTTAGCGTGGTAACGTGTTACTTTAGCGTGGTAACGTGTGCTACTTTAGCGTGGTAACGTGTGCTACTTTAGCGTGGTAACGTGTTACTTTAGCGTGGTAACGTGTGTTACTTTAGCGTGGTAACGTGCTACTTTAGCGTGGTAACGTGTGTTACTTTAGCGTGGTAACGTGTGCTACTTTAGCGTGGTAACGTGTGTTACTTTAGCATGGTAACGTGTGTTACTTTAGCGTGGTAACGTGTTACTTTAGCGTGGTAACGTGTGTTACTTTAGCGTGGTAACGTGTTACTTTAGCGTGGTAACGTGGTAACGTGTTACTTTAGCGTGGTAACGTGTTACTTTAGCGTGGTAACGTGTGTTACTTTAGCGTGGTAACGTGTGTTACTTTAGCGTGGTAACGTGTGTTACTTTAGCATGGTAACGTGTGTTACTTTAGCGTGGTAACGTGCTACTTTACGCGGGTAACGTGTTTTAGCGTGGTAACGTGTGTGCTACTTTAGCGTGGTAACGTGTGTTACTTTAGCGTGGTAACGTGTGTTACTTTAGCATGGTAACGTGCTACTTTAGCGTGGTTACTTTAGCGTGGTAAGCTTTAGCGTGGTGTGTTACTTTAGCGTGGTGTTACTTTAGCGTGGTAACGTGTTACTTTAGCGTGGTAACGTGTTACTTTTAGCGCGGGTAACTTTACTTTAGCGTGGTAACGTGTTACTTTAGCGTGGTAACGTGTGTTACTTTAGCGTGGTAACGTGCTACTTTAGCATGGTAACGTGTGTTACTTTAGCGTGGTAACGTGCTACTTTAGCGTGGTAACGTGTTACTTTAGCGTGGTAACGTGTGTTACTTTAGCGTGGTAACGTGTGTTACTTTAGCATGGTAACGTGCTACTTTAGCGTGGTAACGTGTGTTACTTTAGCGTGGTAACGTGCTACTTTAGCGTGTGTTACTTTAGCGTGGTAACGTGTGCTACTTTAGCGTGGTAAAGTGTTACTTTAGCGTGGTAACGTCTTACTTTAGCGTGGTAACGTGTGTTACTTTAGCGTAGTAGCGTGTGTTACTTTAGCGTGGTAACGTGTGTTACTTTAATAATAATAATAATAATAATAATCTTTATTTGTATAGCACCTTTCATGCATACATGCAACTCAAAGTGCTTTACAGATTAAATAAATCAAAACATTAAAATGAAGCAGAGATTAAAAGAAATAATAAAAAATAAATAAAATGAAATGAAATAAAATAAACAAAATAAACAAACAGGTAATAACAGGTAATAAAATAAAGATAATAAAATGACAAATTCTTAAGATAATAAATAGAACTATAAAGTAATTAGAACAAACATAAAATGTAACTAAATAAAATGATGAAGAAAGTAAAATAGAATAAAATGGAAACCTGGTACAACAGACATAGCTTAACTAAAAGCAGATTTAAACAGGAAGGTTTTAAGACCCCTCTTGAAGCTATGCAGGGATGAAATGTCTCTGAGCTCCTCAGGAAGAGAGTTCCAGAGTTTTGGGCCATAACGGCTGAAGGCACCCTCACCAATCTTTAATCGGCTTTTAGGAATCACCAGTAGATTACTGTTTGACGACCTGAGAGACCTGACTGGAACATATCTAACTATCATTTCACTGAGGTAAAGAGGAGCAAGACCATGAAGACATTTAAAAACCATCACCAGAACCTTAAAATCTATTCTAAAGCTGACAGGTAGCCAGTGCAGTGAGTGGAGCGCAGGTGTAATATGATCCCTCTTTCTCGTGCGGGTCAGGACCCTTGCAGCAGCATTCTGAACTCGCTGTAGCTGAGAAATCGAGCTCTTTTGGGAGAGCAGATAAGACAGCGTTACAATAATCAAGCCTTGATGTGATAAATGCATGGACAAGTTTTTCACTATCAGCAGGAGAGAGCATATCTCGGACCTTAGCGATGTTTCGGAGGTGAAAATAAGCTGTCTTGCATGTGGTCGTGATGTGTGATTTAAAGCTTAGCTCATTATCAAAAGTGACGCCCAAGTTCTTAACATATTGTTTGGCTTTCAGATTAATTTGATTTAAATAGGTCTGAACATCTTCCCTTTGTGAGTCACTACCAAGAACAAGAACCTCTGTCTTCTCTTTATTTAATTGCAGAAAATTGTCAGACATCCATGTCTGTATATCACCTATGCACTCAAACAGTGAGCTAATTGATTTTAGGGCTTTAGGTTCTAGAGAAATGTAAAGTTGAGTGTCATCCGCATATTGATGATAACTAATGCCATGTTTGTTAATGATATGTGGTAATGGAAGCATATATAGGTTGAACAGTAAAGGCCCAAGAATTGATCCTTGGGGTACCCCACAAGTTATTTTTTGATGTGTGGAGGAAGAAGTACCTAATGCAACATAGTACTCGCGCCCAGTTAGATACGATCTAAACCATTCTAAAACTAAGCCACTAAGGCCTACCCAGCTCTGTAGTCGATCAAGAAGTATTTCATGATCAACAGTATCAAAAGCGGCACTTAAATCTAGCAGAAAAAGGACTGAGAGTTTACCTGCATCTTTATTCAATCTCAGGTCATTTACTACCTTAACTAGTGTTGTTTCAGTGCTGTGGAGAGCTCTGAAACCAGACTGAAAAGTGTCATTTATTTGGTTTATTTTAACATAATCATTCAACTGGGTTGACACAACTCTTTCAATGATTTTGCTAAGAAAAGGAAGGTTAGATATAGGTCGATAATTATTGAGAATTGTTGGATCAAGATTTGTATTCTTTAGTAGTGGTTTAACCACTGCAGTTTTAAGAATATTAGGGAAAGCGTGGTAACGTGTTACTTTAGCGTGGTAACGTGTTACTTTAGCGTGGTAACGTGTGTTACTTTAGCGTGGTAACGTGTGTTACTTTAGCGTGGTAACGTGTGTTACTTTAGCGTGGTAACGTGTGTTACTTTAGCGTGGTAACGTGTTACTTTAGCGTGGTAACGTCTTACTTTAGCGTGGTAACGTCTTACTTTAGCGTGGTAACGTCTTACTTTAGCGTGGTAACGTGTGTTACTTTAGCGTAGTAACGTGTGTTACTTTAGCGTGGTAACGTGTGTTACTTTAGCGTGGTAACGTGTTACTTTAGCGTGGTAACGTGTTACTTTAGCGTGGTAACGTGTGTTACTTTAGCGTAGTAACGTGTGTTACTTTAGCGTGGTAACGTGTGTTACTTTAGCGTGGTAGGGTCCCAGGACGATCCAGCCACAGAAGCAGTAGCCCATGTAGATGGCAGCAGCACAGCAGCAGAAGCGGATCACGTTGGGGAAGGCTGCTCTCAGAGTCACAATCAGGATCTAAACAAGACACACAAACACATACACACAAATACACTCAAATCTTTACATCTTTACTTTCCGTCTAATTTACTGGGTGAACCTAACTGTCTGTGCTGGGTCTGTGTTACTTTGGCTAATGTTAAAGTGCTAATCCTGGAATAGCCAAAAACACAAAACCCTACTGCTTGACCTTCAGGGTGGCCTGTGACTGCAGTTGGTTTAATGAGATTAGTCATGCCAAACCTACATTGTACTTCTGGAAGAAGCTGAGGTAGCGAATCACTCCCACCCAGACCAGCAGAGTGGAAGTGCCCATCAGAATCCCACACACGTCATAGGATGCCAGGTTCTGCAGGATGACACAAACAACCAATCAGAGAAGAGCAATCTACAGTCTTCCCATTTACCCCTGTGGAGGAAAATAAACAACCGTTTACTTCTAAGACTGTTGAAAGTGATATTCTAACACATCTAACACGCATGTGTGTGTGTGTACTGGGTGTGTTTGTCGAGAATGCGTAACAGCTCAGTCAGACCTTGGTCTCGATGCCAATCTTGATGAAGGAGGCGATGATGGTGAGCATATCACTGATGATCAGGAGCAAATACCAGCCGTTAATGAACTCTAGTCGATCGGCCCAGCACACGCGACGACACAGAGACTGCTTGAAGAACCGGACAAACTCCTGCTCACATATACACAAACACACACACACATACACACTCTCCATTACTATCGTTCTACCCCTCCATGTATTTTGTGCATGCGCTCATTTATAAAATATTAAATATAATTATTAATGTATCCACACACATGTAGTGACCCTTTGTCTACACCTCCCCCCAGTCTGTCTCTCTCTCCTCACCTCCCTGTGCTTCCCTCCCCTCCCCCCTTCCTGCCTTCCCTTCTTTCTTTCTCCCTATCTTCCCTTTGTTGTCCATCGCTCCCTGCCGTACATTCTGCAAGATGATTCCTCTGATTATGGACCGTCCGCACAGCGCCAGAGAGAGTCCGCACACGATAGCCACAAGCACGTCAAACGCCACACGCAGATAGTTCTCCTCTAGGAGAGAGAGAGAGAGAGAGAGAGAGAGAGATTGGGGAAAGGGAGAGAGGGAATTAATATTAAAAATTTAGCATTTAGAAAACAGAATTATTTTTACAGGAATGTGACAACTAGTGTATATGTGGTGAGGTATGAGTATGTAGTGAGGGTTGAGTATGTGGTGAGGTATGAGTATGTAGTGAGGGTTGAGTATGTGGTGAGGTATGAGTATGTAGTGAGGGTTGAGTATGTGGTGAAGGTTGAGTATGTAGTGAGGTTCTTACTGTGTCCAGAGACATTGGGATCTCTACACTCCCTAATGATGGCCTGGTTATGCAGATTGATCTTCACTTTGCCACTATGGGCCCGGTTATCGAAAAGGATCTTAGAACACATACAATTCACACACACACACACACACACACACACACACACACACACACACACACACACACACACCTCACACTCAGAATCCAGTTTAAAAAGTCACATTTTTCCAATAGAATTTAGGTGACAAGCAGAAACATGAATGCATCATCTCACAAACAATGACCTATATAATGACCTATGTAATATACAACCCTGTATTATGTAGTAGTAGCATTTAGGGGGAAACAGTGTCAGAATGACAAAAATGGATTAGGAAAGATCTTGATGTTACAATACAACAATTTGTTCTTGTACATAAACCGGTCTAACAAACCGATTTCATCTTGTAGAAATTCAGAACTACCCTGAAATTTTGTTTGATTCTGTTCATCATTTTCAATAAGTATTTCTGTTAGGTATCAGCAGAGCTCACAGTTGTCTGCTCCACCTCTCTGCTCCACCTGGGGGCCCCCACACCTCCCTGCGCCACCTCTCTGCTCCACCAGGGGGCTCCACACCTCTCTTTTCCATATTTGTGGGCTGGGAAAGGTGTGGTGGATTTGCATTTATACAGTAACCGGGTTAAATGGTGTGGCAGCCGGTGCTCCTGGGCTCACGTGCGGGTGGAGCACACGTACTGGACTACAGGTGTGGTCAGGTGCTGGCTGTAGCCTTACGGTGATGGAGAAGGTGTAGCAGTCAGGAATCTCGTTGTTGATGATGGTCTGAATATTTATGGCCTTCAGCTTGAACTCGATGGTCACATTAATCAGTCTACAGAGACAGAACAGACAAACAGGGATGATGAGACAATGTCCACATTAATGAGTCCTTAACGAGGTCATTTTGACATGCTGCTGTACAAAAAAATGTCCACTGATGCTGTCTGACTTCTCACACTGTCAGAACGCTTTGATCAGCTGCTACGTACTTGTGGAACTGGAGTGTGAAGTTCATATAATCTTCAGGGAGTGGAGTAAAGTGGTCTGTAGGGGGATTCACCAATATGCAGTCTGAGAAAGAGAGAGAGAGACAGAGACACACAGACAGAGACAGTGCGACGGAGACAGACAGAGAGAGAGAGAGAGACAGAGAGGTTAATAGGGTCTGACTTCTTTGCATGTTCATCAGAGATTCTGTAGTTCAGGGTATTAATTGATGTGGCAATGTCATTGAAGGTTGGCTGTGAATACATGAGCTGTTGTGTATACATGAGTAGTGTATACATGAGCTGTTGTGTTTACATGAGCTGTTGTGTATACATGAGCTGTTGTGTATACATGAGTAGTGTATATATGAGCTGTTGCCACACAGGCTAGCGCCACACAGGCTTGTGCCACACAGGCTAGCGCCACACAGGCTGGTGCCACACAGGCTAGTGCCACACAGGCTAGTGCCACACAGGCTGGCGCCACACAGGCTGGCGCCACACAGGCTGGTGCCACACAGGCTGGTGCCACACAGGCTAGTGCCACACAGGCTGGTGCCACACAGGCTAGTGCCACACAGGCTAGTGCCACACAGGCTGGCGCCACATAGGCTAGTGCCACATAGGCTAGCGTCACACAGGCTGGCGCCACACAGGCTGGCGCCACACAGGCTAGCGCCACACAGGCTAGCGCCACACAGGCTGGCGCCACACAGGCTAGTGCCACACAGGCTGGTGCCACACAGGCTGGTGCCACACAGGCTGGCGCCACACAGGCTAGTGCCACACAGGCTAGCGCCACACAGGCTGGCGCCACACAGGCTGGTGCCACACAGGCTAGCGCCACACAGGCTGGTGCCACACAGGCTGGTGCCACACAGGCTAGCGCCACACAGGCTGGTGCCACACAGGCTAGCGCCACACAGGCTGGCGCCACACAGGCTGGCGCCACACAGGCTGGCGTCACACAGGCTGGCGTCACACAGGCTAGCGTCACACAGGCTGGCGTCACACAGGCTGGCGCCACACAGGCTAGCGTCACACAGGCTGGCGCCACACAGGCTGGCGCCACACAGGCTTGCGCCACACAGGCTTGCGCCACACAGGCTGGTGCCACACAGGCTGGTGCCACACAGGCTGGTGCCACACAGGCTGGTGCCACACAGGCTTGCGCCACACAGGCTTGCGCCACACAGGCTGGTGCCACACAGGCTGGTGCCACACAGGCTGGCGCCACACAGGCTAGCGTCACACAGGCTAGCGTCACACAGGCTGGTGCCACACAGGCTAGTGCCACACAGGCTAGCGTCACACAGGCTGGTGCCACACAGGCTAGTGCCACACAGGCTGGCGTCACACAGGCTAGTGCCACACAGGCTAGTGCCACACAGGCTAGTGCCACACAGGCTAGCGTCACACAGGCTGGTGCCACACAGGCTGGTGCCACACAGGCTGGGCGTGAATGAGAGCAAGGCCTACCCGTGATGACATGAGGGTCGATGTTAAAGGTGTCGTTGACTGGGTCAATGCTGCCCTTTCTGTAATACCGCTGGCACACAGAGAGGGCGCTGCCGTTCACTCCCTGACCCAACACGTAGGCATACCTGCTCACAGATTTCTGAGAGAGATTCAAATACTGAGGGGAGGGGGAGAGAGAGGGAGAAAGCGAGACAGATGTGTGAAAGACCTGAATATATTATGGCACAAACCTCTTCAGCAGGTGTAGTGTCCTGCAATGACCTACCACCCCTAGTCTGTTGTTAATTGTCAGCCTTTGGGCTGGGTCAAGTTAGGGTTGTGCAACATGCTCAGCAGTGTGTGTGTCTGTAGTGAAGTGTACCTGCTCTATAGCGTAACGAATGTGTCCATACACCGCCCTCTGTGTGTGAACAGCCAGGCCATCAGAGCCATCACGGTAGTCTCGCAGAAAGAGGTGTCGGAAGGAGTCTGTGTTCTCATCCTTAAACATGACCACCATCTGATTGCTTAGGCCAAACAGCACCAGCTGACGTGGACATAGAGAGAGGGAGAGATTCAGGGAGAGATGCAGGGAGAGATTCAGAGGGAGATTCAGAGGGAGATTCAGGGGCAGATTCAGAGGGAGATTCAGGGGCAGATTCAGAGGCAGATTCAGTGAAATGGGCCTTGAATTGTTTTTCATCGATTTTCACATCTATGACCTTTTAAGGTTCTGATTAACACAATTTCTCAGACACAATTTCTTCAAAATGCAGTTATACTCTAAATTGTTTTTCTAAGATATGAAACACACAAAATTACCTCTTGTAATATATTAATTTCAGTGATAAATCTGTAATGCAAAGATCAGAAAATGTTCTGATTTAGCGTAAAGGTCAGAAAATGTTCTTATTCTTATATCATTAATTTTTATTATACTGAATTCTACAGTATTCTGTAATCTCAATCTAATTGGCAGTATGCACATTCACAGGTGAAAAGGCAACAACCGTCAACAACCGTCAACAAGGTTGACACACCATGACACACTAGATGACACTAAGGCACAACACACCATGACACACTAGGTGACACTAAGGCACAACACACCATGACACACTAGGTGACACTAAGGCACAACACACCATGACACACTAGATCACACTTGGTATGCCCATCTCCTCGCTGACCTGCACTGTTACTATGACAATCTTCAGAAGCTGCAGGACCAGCTTGTAGGGCTTGCGACCTTTGGCATGGTACTTGTCACATGGGCTCATGAAGAAGTACTTCAGTTTCCTACGGAGAGCCTCTTCCTCCTCCTCTGGCGCTGCCCACGACGCCGACCCGCCGATGTCCAGCAAAGGGCGCTCATCACCGAGGTCGCCTGTTTGGCGGCTGGTCGTAGATGCCAGTAGACTCTCCTTTTCTACAGCAGGAGTTCAACAATCAGGACACACAGATACTTGCAAAAATCACA
Organism: Brachyhypopomus occidentalis; assembly: GCA_020368025.1. Taxonomy (NCBI): domain Eukaryota; kingdom Metazoa; phylum Chordata; class Actinopteri; order Gymnotiformes; family Hypopomidae; genus Brachyhypopomus; species Brachyhypopomus occidentalis. The sequence continues at coordinate 66,236 of JAGXOD010000047.1, forward strand.
AAAAAATTAAGAAATTATATATATATAAATAAGAAAAAAGAAATTATAATAAAAGACTGCAGAGGAACCGCTTTTTTCCCAAGACATTAAAACGACTTTGTAATAGAGTATGGATATACAAACGATTTAAGGCAGTAATTTATATATTGTCTTTATAGAATAAAACGTCTAAATCGGATTAAATGGCAAAGTAGACGTCAGAAGTGTGCGCCAGGATGACATTCGGACACACGGGCATTTATGGAAACTGACATATGGCCCACTGCGCGGCTGGGACGTTGTCCTGCTGCCCCTGTAACAACGTTAGGAATCAACGAAGCTGACGTCTGCTCACTTATTGTGAGATAGGACGGGACAATTCGTTTTTGTTATTATTGCATGTAATCAACGTTAAGTCGTTAGCTAACCAACCTGTGTGCTCTTCGCGGACTGGGTGTTTTGATAGAGAGCTTGCCATACTGATTCCTTGATTACAGCTAGTTAGCTAGCTGACTCAATAAATAACCTGAAATCGAAATTAATTTTCAATAAAGTACCTAACTGACAGGATATCTGGATTAAGAAAAGCTTCCCACTAACAGACGATCCAAAAATAATGTCATAATTCCGGCGATGTCAAAAGACCCGAACTGACAAACCATTGTAAACAAATAAAGCGTTTCCGGGTTGGTCACGTGACAGAATCCGCGCGATTGAATTCACTGCGAAGCATCTGCAGATATATAAAAATGTTAAGATACTCTGGCAGCATTAAAATATACTGAAACTATAATATTAAATTCAATAATAAAAACGTTTCAGGAACATATTGAACTTTTCACTCCACTGAATAATCCCTGAACTTCGAAAATGCTTTTAACTCCAAAGTCTTCGATCTTGGCCAGTCTAAAATCTAAACTTCGACGACAGCGCCATCTACCGAGGACTATACAGTACTGACGTTCGGCAAGGTGGAGGTCGACTTGCGATGTTGGTTATTTAACTAACAGAAGCAAAAATGTGCTCTTCGTTATGTGGTCTTAATTAATGAAATATTAGTTGATTAGTATGGCGTATTACTTTCCAGCATTTTATCCTAAATGTCCCACAGGACGTTAGACACTTTCTATGAGATTAACTATTCCCTGTGTAACCAATCAGAGAGCAGCAGAAACCGTTAAAGCCGTTAGTCCTGGCTGGGTTATATACAGCAATGTTGGGTACATCATGGTAAGAGAAAGTGTGATAAATATTACTGTTCTGACACTGACAATAAAGCTATTTTATCCACAACAGGAGATGCTGTTAAATAGCTAAATAGTTTCCTTAGCTAACATACTAGCTATCTTGTAAACTTTACCTAGCAGTTATAATTTTTACTTAGCTAGTTGGCTAACAGCTATGTGACTGCTAAAGATTAGATGAGTTATTTAGATAGCCATCTTGACTTGTACAAACCATTTTTCATCAGTTTAGCTCGTGTGCGAGCTAGAATTAATATTATTTGAAGATATTGAAGATATACTCAATATTGTTGAGGGCTTTTTTTAATAGATTCTGTCCAGAGTCAAGCCAGCAGTTGAAAGTCCTTCGGTTTCTAAGAAAACGGTGGAAATATCTGTAGTCTTGGAGGATTACTTATCACACAGGGACTACGTGGGAGCCATAACGTTGCTGGAGGTAATGCTATCTTAGGCCAAGCCTGGATCTGCTTCAGTAGACTTAAAAATGCAGCTCGATACAGTAAAATTCATATTACACATAATGTAACGATGGGAGATCTAATACTAATTTGAATCCTGAAGTACCAGAGCATTTTTAGTTTTACAGTATCAGTTTTACGCATGAATACGCTTGATATCTAATTCAGTGCACACAATAAAACCGTACAGTGATGTCTGACCTTGCATAGTTTTGAACACCCCTAATGCCCCCTGATGTGTGTGTGTGTTCAGTTTCAGTGCAGTTCGGGGCAGACAAGGGAGGACGCAGACTTGTGGCAGGCCTACTGTGCGTTCCACTTGGGGGATCACAGCAGAGCCACGAAGGTTCTGATCCATAACCTCTGCCATCCAGTGTCTTCAGCATTTGACTTCCGACTCATGTGTAGAAACCTCAGTCTCTATCTCACACATACCTGATTGTCTGTGCATGTGTGTGTGTGTGTATGTGTGTGTGTCTGTGCGTGTGTGTGTGTGTCTGTGCATGTGTGTGTGTGTACATGCTTATGTAGGAGTACAAGGCTATGACGGAGAAGCCGGACTGCCAGTTGGAGGTGTGGGTTTACCTGGCTTGCTCACTCTTCTTCCTGGGACTCTATAAGGAAGCACAGCAGGCTGCATTAAAGGGTACGTCTAGACTCCTCTACAAAATGGTGCTAACGGCAAGACCACAAAGGCCCGGCCAGGAATACTTATAGTGTGGGTGTTTGTTTTTTTAGCTATGGGCTCAAGAATATGTCTTTCCCTGTGGGCTTTTGTAAACCAGTTTTCAAATTCAAGCACCTTGGAAAAAAGAAGAACTTAGTAGGAGGGAACAGTTGCTTTACATCCGTATGCTTGTGCAGTCACAGTAGAATGACACTGTAGAGACAACAGTGATGTTCAAAAAGCAGCAGTACTGTATAATCCATTAGAACGGAGCACTATGTCCCTCTGGTTTTAGGACTGCGACTATTTTAATCCAGCTCTATTTCCTCAGTATATGTGACTCCAGGGTTTTATGAATGTTGAGCAGTTCCTCAGATGCAGATACCGGACGACTCCAGCTGATTGTCTGTCTCTGGGTTCTTTATTAGGTTCTAGATGTGAACTGCAGAATCGACTCTTGTTCCACTTGGCACACAAGGTCAGGTTTGGAGCGTGGTGTCAGTTTGATCTCTATATCTTTAGTCATGTAATTACCTTTGTTGATTAAATATACAAAATATAAACCTTGAAAATTATGGCCCTTGCATTTCCATTCTGCTGCGCCTACTGAACGTTTTTACGTTAAAGATGCCATCATCTGTCCCTTATGTGTGCACACCATATAATCAATCATCTCCTCTACTGTGGCCTACAAAACTGCTGTTTATGGATGGAGAAGAAGACCACAGTGTGGGTGTTTGTGATGTGTGCACTGTTTCTCCAGTTAAATGATGAACAGAAGGTTCTGGAGCTGCACAGAGACCTTCAAGACGTGATGGAGGACCAGTTGAGTCTGGCCTCAATCCACTACATGCGTGCCCACTACAGCGAAGCCATCGCAATCTACAAACGGGTCCTGGATCAGAGCAGGTCGCGGGGCACTAGGTGCAGTACACTTCTCCTACCACACAGTTGGGAGGGGGTGCTGTTGCGGCTATATGTACTCCTGTAGATGTTAAGATTTACTGCTTTAAATGTTGCTTGTGTGTTGAAATAGTTTTAACTAACTGAATGAGAAAAAATGAGGAAAAGACAGAGGAAGGGATTGAGAGAGAGAGAGAGAGATACAATGTCCTGAGTCAGTACTCCCGATAGAATTAGACAGTGTGCTGAGTCAGCACTGAATCGATCAAATTCCTGAGTCAGTTCTGATGTTAGAATCTGATATGGACTATTCACGGACTTTAAGTCCCAATTGATTGCCCTGAAGCTGAGACGCAGGCGACGTCTGCAGTTGCCCTTTAGTGAATGCTTGCCTGTCCTGTTTTGTCCTGTGCTCCAGGCAGGTCCTGGCCCTGCACGTGTACGTGGCTCTGTGCTACTTTAAGATGGACTACTACGATGTCTCGCAGCAGGTGTTAGAAACCTACCTGCACAGCTTCCCAGACTCCATCAACGCTCTGAACCTCAAGGCCTGCATCAGCTTCCGACTGTGCCCGGGCAGGACAGCAGAGGTGGTGTTGCTTTTAGACGCGTGGTCCTAGAGCACTCCAGATCAGCGGTTCCACAACTGGGTTCCCTTTGACCTTTGTTTATTTTGTTCGTTTCTTTTTCCGTGGAAAAAGGAAAATGTTTTTTGTTAGTTTCTTTTTTCATTTGTTTCTTCTTTTATTGTTTTAAGGTCTTTGAGATTGCAGTAAGGTATTTTTTCCCTCTTAAAGGTGGAGTTGAAGCACCTGATGGATATTTGCTCCTCATCAACAATGTTTGCAAGGGACTTAATAAAGCACAACCTGGTAAGAGAGAGAGGGGGCGATAGAGAGCAGGCAGCAGAGAGACTTCTGCAGATCTGTTTGAGATACTGTTTGAGATCTGTCCCTGTAAGGAGGAGTCTGGGGAGACCCAGTCCCCCCGTCCTCTCCTGTGTGTGTGAGCGCTGAGGGCGTCCTCTGTGTGTGTGCTGTGTGTGTGCTGTGTGTGTCCTGTGTGTGTGACGTATGTGTGTGACGAGTGTGTGCCCTCACCAGGTGGTGTTTCGGGACGGGAGAGGAGCAGTGCAGGAGCTCACACCTCTGCTCCACGTGATCCCTGAGGCACGGCTGAACCTCATCATCTTCTACCTCAGACACGGTGTGTGTGTGTCACCCCACCCATCTTAACCCCCCCAAAATGCTTGCGTTTCTGTGGAAGGTTGGCTCTTTGATGGCTGTCTGAGTGCTTAGGGTTGGTAAAGGTTGAAGCAGTGTATCTGTGTGTGCATATTTGCATGTGTCTGCACATGCTTGTTTGCATTTATTTGTGTGCATTTTTGCATGTATGTGTGTGTGTGTGTGTTCCAGGTGAACTGCAGGAAGCGTTTAAACTGCTCGGAGACCTAGAGGCCACGCCCCCACAGGTGTTCCTGCTCACTCTGGTGCCCACTCACCCAGAGTTTATGTCACTGTAGATATAATGGTGGCTAGAGATGGCGCATTTTCCCATTTATCACCAGTAAAGAAATACGGCACAAATATCTAACACTATGTGGCATGTTATGTGAAAAGTCAAAGTTGAAAATCCCATTGGTTGTATTCTGTAATGTAATTAGAGCAGGTTACAAATGTAATTACAGATTACAAATGTAATTACAGATTATAAATCAATGCAGCCCATGTGTACATGTAGTTCCAGCCTGTCTAATAGTTAAGAAACTGCACATGCACCTTTCTGTCTCACTCCCAGGTTCAGGGCAACATCCGTATGAACATTAATCAGCGCACAGTAAGTGTGTGTGTGTGTGTGTTGATAGGTAGGTGTGTGTATGAGTGCACTACAATACACATGAGTCGGTGTAAGAATGTGTGTGTGTGTGTGTATGTGTTGATAGGTAGGTGTGTGTATGAGTGCACTACAATACACATGAGTCGGTGTAAGAGTGTGTGTGTGTGTGTTGATAGGTCGGTATGTGTATGAGTGCACTACAATACACATGAGTCGGTGTAAGAGTGTGTGTGTGTGTGTTGATAGGTAGGTATGTGTATGAGTGCACTACAATACACATGAGTCGGTGTAAGAGTGTGTGTGTGTTGAGCACGTCTCACAGTAGTGCGTGTGCATCATCGCTGACAGGAGTACATTCTGAAGGCTGCCGTAACCACGGCGATGGGGCAGGAAGTGAACTTGGTGAGGTGCCACGACCGCGTCAGCTTGGCTTTGGTGTCAGTGTCCTGCGTCTGCAGACACGGCTGAGTTTGTGAGTGCTGACCCGCATGTCTGCTGACAGGTGGAGCATTTGAAAATCGCCCAGCAGTTCTACCAACTGGTGGGAAGCTCGGCCAGTGAGCGTGGTAAGAGGGTGATGCTCTGCTCTGGTGTGTGTGTGTGTGGTGTCAGTATTTCGTCTGGTGCAGCTAAATGAAGGAAGGTTAAGTAGGGTTGGATAACTGTCCCAGACTCAGGTCCCTACCCCAACCCCCTCTCTCTCTCTCTTTCTCTCCCTCCCTCTCTCTCTCCATCTCTCTCTCTCCCTCTCTCTCTCCATCTCTCTCTCTCTATCAGACACTGTACCTGGACGACAGTGCATGGCATCCTGCTTCTTCCTCCTCAAGCAATTTCAGGATGTGCTGATCTACCTTGACTCAATCAAGGTGCACACACACACACACACACACACACACACACACACACACACACACACACACACACACACACACACACACACACACACACACACACACACACACACACACACACACACACACACACACACACACACACACACACACACACACACACACACACACACACACACACACACACACACACACACACACACACACACACACACACACACACACACACACACACACACACACACACACACACACACTGCTCTGCCTCACCTCACTCTTGGTCTTGCTGCTTCCTGAAGCTGTATCTCCTCTTGTGCCACGTTCAGAGTTACTTCATCAATGACGACACCTTCCACTTCAACTACGCTCAGGCCAAAGCTGCAGTGGGAGACTACCGGGAGGCCGAGGAGGTGGAATACACACACACACACACACACAAACACACACGAGGGGCTCAGAGTGCCAGCGTGTACTTCTACATGCTTGCGTGGCTCCGCACGCTGTGAACATAAACGTGACCTTTCCGCTGTGTGCCGCCGATACGTAGAGCTTCCTGCAGATCCAGACTGGAAAGGTGAAGGCCGACGGCGTGTTCCTGAACGGGCTGGCCCGCTGCTGTAGGTGTCCACGCAGCACTCCTGCCTCATACACCCACACACACGGTGCGCCCCCAACCAGACGCCCCTCCCACCTCCCACAAGCCCCAGCGGTCATTCTAGAGCTCCTCTTTCATTGGCTTATCGGTGACGTGCCTGTCGAGACACTGGGTGAAGTGGTTCCTAGATAGCCAGTTATCAACATGCTTTCCTCCATTTCGCGTGTCTGGCCCGTGTCCGGCCTGTGTCCGGCCCGTGTCTGGCCCGTGTCTGACCCGTGTCTGGCCTGTGTCTGACCTGTGTCTGACCCGAGTCTGGCCTGTGTTTGGCCCATGTCTGGCCCATGTCTGGTCCTCTCTCCCCTGACAGTCATCATGAGTGGAAAGGTGTGTGAGGCCTGGGAGCTCTACCTGACGCTGGAACCCTTGGAGGAGGACGCCTTCAGACTCCTGGAGCTCATCGCTAATGACTGCTACAAGGTCAGCATGACACTGTTCTACTGCCCTGTTCCGCTGCCCTGGAGCACCTGTACAGGAAGACCAGGAAAACATTCTGAGGCCATCCTGGTTAAGCAGTTATAGAGACTTCTGTGCTTATGGTTCCTGTGTTCAAATTCTTGTCTGAATTTCAGTCAATCCTCTGACTAGCTACTTTAGCTGCTGTCAGACATCTCTGAGGAAAAGTACTGATCTGTACTCAACTCCTTGTTGTTCATGTAATTGTGCATGTTAGGAAGTGACCTCCAAACACTGATCTAAGGTCAGCACTCTTATTTTGAGGCACACTGTCTTTATGGGAGCAGATGGGCCACTTCTACTTCTCTGCTATGGCGTTTGGGGTTCTGGAGCAGCTGGACCCGAACCCGGCGTACTTTGCGGGGAAAATAGGTGCCTGTGTGGGGATCTTCCAGCTTGTTCTGGCCCGCAGAGAGTCCAGGTAAGGTCCGGCCAGGTAACGGGTCAAACATGTCCGTCTTATTTGTCGTATAAATGTCAGATTTGTCAGACAATAATATGTTCTTTTCTAATAGATGTCAGTGATACATATAAATGTGACAGATTGATGTGACGTATGGCCTTACACAGAATCAGCACGTGATATGTATGTGTACGTGTGTTAGGGTGTGAAGTGTAGATTGTTACATGCTCTACTGTGTAACACAGACAGGCTTTGAGGAAGGTTCTGTCACTGCTGCTGGAGAATTCAGGGCACAAGGACGTGGACAAAATCATCAGTGTGGTGACCAAATGGGCCAAAGACCACCGCGTTGCCCTCTAGGACTGTGCTGCTCTGAACCAGCTAGAAACAGAACATATTTAATGCATTAATGCCATGCCACAGCTCAAAGATACGCTTTTAAATTTCACTAAATGTAAACTGAAGATTCCTCTTGACCGTTGTTGTTTTTGCATTTTGTGTTGATTTGTACTTTGTTTAAAATTAAACATATCCGTATTGTGCTTTCCAGTGCCACGCGTTTACTGAACTGATGCATTCACAAAAACGTGACGCTTTCAGTGGAATCTTTAATGTCATGAACCTTGTGAGTTTTGAAATGCAAACGTGATAGTGGATGATTCTAAAAAATATATAATGTGGATGATTCTAAAAAATAAAAAGCAAAGCGTTTAGATGTCGTCTCGCACTCTTCCAAACATCCCGCTATTGGGGCGCACGGGAAAGGCTCCGCCTCGTTTCGCGCGAGTTTGTGAAAAGAGGCGGGCGGGAAAAAAGCGCTGCGACTTGTGATTGGACGCGGCGCCTCTCCGCCTTTACTCCATTTCCGCTTCGTGCCATTGCGCACGCCCAGTGACCCGCTGAATAAATCCATTTACTGATATTTAAAATGGCTACCACAGATGCTCCAGTCCCCTGAATTTCACACAGGCGAAAGAAGAAGTCGTCTTTATACGCGTCTACATCCAGGAAAGCGACTTTGGAGGCCCGAAGGACTACCGAACATTCTGGACAGTGGAGTTTCTTTCATGAACTAGCTAGCCAGCTAGCTAGCTGCCCCGTTTACTTGGCTGGGTAGTGTTCTTTATCGGGTTCTAGCCTAGCTCGTTTTAGCTGCAGCTAAATGCTAGCGAGCTCCTCCGGCTAAGGCGCTTTAGCTGACGTTAACTGGCCGAAAGTGTTGCTCTTACTTGCGTGCCAGAGGTGGTGGCCGGGCAGAAGTGGTCCGCATCAAATGGCCGATCCAAGAAAAGTGCCATTCGTGACTCTCGCTTCGTTCAGCACAGCTCAGCCGTCGGAATCCAAAAAACGCCGGAGGGAAGAAGAGGGCGAAGTCGGTCATCACCACGGGAAAGATGGAGGGGTCGGGAGCGCGACCACCGGGGCAGGGGTTGGTGGTGGGGGGCTGTTCGGTAACGTCAAGGCACCCGGCGAAGGTGGCGCCGGGGAAGCCGGACCAACGGTGCGCTTGACTCTGTCGCTGTCCGAGCCAAACGAGCAGGGATCCACGGAGTTCAACTACAGCGAGTTAATACAGGCCACGCAGCAGGCAAGACTGGACGTTTTCTTACTTGGAGCTACGGGGGCCTGGGCGCGTTTTACAGTGGTCCCGTCAGCTTTACAGTGGCACTTTCGATGTGGTGATCAAGTAGCTAAACGGTTGTTAGCTGGACTAATGGGGGGGGGGGGGTTGTTTGGGAAGAAGCGTTAACTTTCACTTTGTCGTTATCTAACTGCAAAGTATCTCGACATGTTATGGAAGGCGGCTTTGATTAACATAAGCGCTTCAGTTGGTGGCTGTCGTACAATTGATGGCTCCGAAAGGGAACTAATGTTTAGTTACGATGCCTGTTAACGCGCTTGTGATTTGTTTTGATCAGGAAGAGCCAAAGATAAATGTGGAGTCCATTCCTCTGGTCTATCACTCCTTTGTCTTTGTTTTTCTCCCAAAGCCCAGGAAGGCTCCTCAGGGGTTGACGCCAGCGCTGGACCCCAGCGACCCGTTTGCAGACGAGGATCGCGAGAGACGAGAAGTCGAAGCTCTGGCTAAGAAATTTGAGAGCAAATACGTAAGTCGTCGTGTGCTGTGACAGCACGTCATAGGAGTTAAGGAACCGCATATTGTAGCAGGAAGGGTGATGTATCATCATGACGTCAGAAATATACTGGGGTGAACCTGCACAGTGATGCGGACCATAACTTTCCCCACTTAAACTGCCAAATCAATAAACGTGTAGCGTCTATATTATTTAAAATCAAGTTGTTGTGCTCTGTCAGGGGAACACTGGGAAGAGGAAAAAGAAGGATAGAATGCAGGACCTGATTGACATTGGCTACGGCTACGACGAGACCGACCCATTTATAGACAACTCGGAAGCCGTGAGTGTCCCTCAGTCCTTCATCTGTGCCGATTGTAATGACCTGTATGTTCTGTAGGCCTCGATGATCTCAGAGATTATTATTATTATTATTTTGTTAGACTGTGTGTGATCCCCCATCGTGGCGTGTGTGTTAAAGAAGCCTTTGTGTTGTACGGCTGCAGTACGATGAGCTGGTTCCTGCCTCCCTCACCACCAAGCTGGGTGGGTTTTACATCAACACGGGAACGCTGCAGTTCAGACCTGCTTCCGAATCGGAGAACGAGGACGGTACCAAGGACGGAAACCACTTCAAGGTGCACACGGTCCTCTGTGCTTTAAATGTCCCCAGAAAGCCAGCCGGCGTTGTTCGAGCCCGTCTCTAGGTGGCTGGCTGCTGAGCGTTGCTTTAAGACGAGGGGGCATCTCCTCGCTGAGGTGCCGAGGCGGCTGCTCTAAGGCGCGTTTGTGTCTTCCTTGACTGCAGAAAATGAAGGATGGCGAAGAGCGAGTGGTTAAGAAAAGAAAGAAGAAACAGGACGGCACCTTAGAAGAGAAGAAACCCAAAAAGAACCGAGTGCCAAAACAGGGGTGAGTTTGGGCTTGGTTCTGGTTCCGGTTCTGGTTCCGGTTCTTCAGGTTTTGGGTCACGATGGAGTGCTTTGGGATTCATTTTGGAGATGTGATCGAGATTGGGTCTGGAGGTTGTATCGCAGTTTTACTTGTGCGCGATCCTTCTCACTCTGCTTTCATTTACACTTATGGCATTTAGCAGACACTCTTATCCAGAGTGACTTTAAAAGTACTTTGTTGTTGACACAGAAAATGAATCCCTAGCTAGTACAAATAGGTTAGAGTCTAAAAATACTCTCGATCTGAAATAGTGACAGAACGAGTCAGCGCTAATATCTAGATACACAGTACAGAGAGAACACTTCACGAGTGCCAATACCAACATGTCTGTGTGCCTTCGGAGAGATGGATCTTCTGTCAGCACGTGAAGGCCACTAGGATCTCTGCTGTTCAGGCAGCCAGGAGATGTTTCTTCACCTGGTGTGAGAGCAGAAGAGCGTGTTGACGTCCGAGCTTGAGGCTCAGCGTGCTCTAGGCGCAGAGTGGGGCGTGTTGCCACCAGGATGGGAGGAGCTGGTCTGTTTGGGGGCTTTGTAGGTCAGCGTCAGGACTTATGGTCTTCTGGGAGGAGACGCAGGAGACCCGCTGATGGGGGAGGGGGGCAGCAGTGGGCTGGCACGGCAGGTTTAAGATGCACCGGGCTGCCCCTGTGTAATCGTCATATACAGTTACACCAGGACTTTGTGGGGTGGGACCAGGGAGGCTTGTGTGGGAAGTCATGACATCATAATGAGACTTGGCCCCGCCCATCCGTCTGGTTGTCTAGTGCCTGATGTATTTGCTGAGTGCTCACAGTGGTCTTGCTGTCCCTGTCTCAGTGTCTCTGCCCTAAACCGGCCTGAGAAGAAGAAGAGGAAGAAGCTGATGAAGGACTCTCTGTCTCTGGCGGCCATGATCCGCCGCTTCACCCGCGAGAAAGAGGAGATGAGGAAGAAGAACCCGACACCGGCCACACCCCCCAAGCTCCAGCGCGGACCCCCCAACTCTCATTCCGTCGCCCCTGGCAACGACCTCTCCATGGCCGACCTCACCAACGACCCGGCCATGATGACGCTGCTGGGGTCGACCAACGAGAGCGAGATGTTCCAGGACCTGATGGGCGACCTGGACTTCAGCCTGCTGGACCCCCAGGAGCCGTCCAGCCCGGGGCAGGGGGAGAACGGCAGCGCGGCGGCCCAGAGAGGAGGCGCTGCCGGCCGGCTGCAGAGGGCGGGGCTCCTGGCCCCTCCTCCCCTGCCCGGGGGGCTGCCGGGCCCCCTCGCCAAGCGCATAGAAGACCTGCGAGCGGTACGTGCAGCCAACACCTGTGGTTTTTCATTAGCATGTGGTTTTGTAGGCGGTTTGTCTGGTGCGCCGGCGCTTCCCGTTCACACCCGTCTGCCCTCACGGCTGCAGAATCGTGCGGCGGGTCTGCTGCTCCTTTTACCGGGTCCTGAGAGACCAAAACATACAGAATGATCTGAGCCAGCACTGGCGCTGTTGTGACCCGTCCCAAGTCCCCCAGTCAGAGTGGGACAGCGTGGAGCAGAGACAGGGACACGCAGAGTGCAGTGGTGGTGCTGAGAAGACATGCAGTGCTGCACCGCCTGCCTTTAAGATGACACCTCCGTGGTGATGGTGTAATTACAGTGTTATGTGGTGCTAATAACAGGCGTTCGTGCTGAAGCTCACAGTCAGCATCAGAGGTCAGTTAGCATCTGATCTGGCCAATCACCTGCCGTAGCAACAATGTTTTTTTTTTTTTGGATCACAGTCTTCTGATTGGTGGACGAGGCGAGAGGCGACCCTCTCTGCAGGAGTAGGTGGTCTGGCTCTTATGTCTCTGCCGTGGTATTTTTAGTGGTACGAGTTCTTTGAGCTCTATTTATGTTACTAATCTTCACCCTGCAGAGCCACATCAGGCCACGGCAACACCGCCCCTCAGACGGTCTCTCTCTCACACACCGCCCCTCAGACGGTCTCTCTCTCACACACCGCCCCTCAGACGGTCTCTCTCCCACACACCGCCCCTCAGACGGTCTCTCCCACACAGTGTGAGGCCCTGCACTAAGGCGTTTTTCCACACACAGGCAGGGACCGAGAGAGGACGGACAGGAGGACAGAAGCAAAGGAGGCAGAACATGGCAAGGGGGAGGTAGAGAGGAGAGAGGGAGGCACGCAGAGAGGAGGGAGTGAGAGTAATTAACAGGGAGAGAGAGGGAGAAAGAGAGAGAGAGAGGAGGATGTGAAGAGGTGGGTGAAGTATCTCACAGCATTTCACACAGACACTGCTGATCGAGGGCTTCTGATGAGTCAGAGTGAAGATGTTGATAAACCTCGAAAAAATGCCCATTCATTTAAAAACAAAAAAGAGGCATCGTTTTTGGTGTCTTGACATGTAGCTTCATGCTGTGTGTGTGTGTGTGTGTGTGTACAGGCATCGCGGCAGTTTGATGTGGAGGGAAGGAAGAAGTTCTTTACTCTGGACATGAACAACATCCTTCTGGAGTGAGTGTGACCGTCTCTCCGTCCTCCGTCCGCATGCAGACACAGGCTTGGAACGCCTTCACGTCCCGCACACACACCTAAACTCGTTCCTGAAACCTGTGAATTCAGTACACACAAATCCGCTCAGGTATGCTTTGGTTACAAGAAGGGCAAGTGAATCTGGTTTAATTGCTCGCGTGTGAACACAGTTCATCAGCGGTGCTCTGTATCCGGACTGTGCCATCTGTCTCTCTGCAGCGTATCGCGGCATGTCTGACTCACCCACACCCCCCTTCTCCACCCCCTCCTGGTGCTGGCCAAATGCCCTTCCTGCCCCCGCACACTCCCGCACCGCCTTCCGCCGCCATACTGACTAGCGCAAGCTTAGAAACACGTGACACCGCATTCAAAAACGAGCAGCTTTATTCATAATACACACTTGGATAATCGACCAGACGTCGTCGTTCACCTTTGGTGGTGTGTTTGTGGTCCGCCAGCATCGAGCTGCAGGTGCAGGAACAGTCGTGGGAGGTGCGCGCGGCCGTGTACTCCCACCTGGAGGCCTTCGTGCCCTGCAACAAGGAGGCGCTGCTGAAGCGCATGAAGAAGCTGAGCTTGAACGTGCAGGACGACAGGATGAAGCAGCCGCTGCTGAAGCTGAAGCTGGCGGTGTGCAGCGCCATGCCCGAGCAGATCGCCCGCTACAACATGGACTGCATGGCCAAGGTGGCCAAGTAAGGGCCCCGCCTCCTCCCTCATGCCCCGCCCCTTTGCAGCCGTGTCGGCTCCTCCCTCATGCCCCGCCCCTTTACAGTCCAGCCTCCCCTGCGCCTGGGTTGAATTCTGTCGGTAGGGGTACAAAAGTGTGTGTGTGTGTGTTCCTCCAGGCTGCATTCGGAGGAGGGTGAGAAAAACGGCTCGGAGGAGGAAGACGAGGAGAAACCAGGGAAACGGGTGATGGGACCCCGCAAGAAGTTTGTGTGGGATGATAAACTCAGGTGGGACCTGCACTGCCCACTCAGGACGCCAGAGCTGGACCGCTGTGGTCCTCCTGACATGCTGACGTACCACAGCCCTCACGCTCGTGTGTGTGTGTGTGTGTGTGTGTGGGCAGGGCTCTGCTGTGTAATCTCGTGCGTGTGAAGCTCAGCTGTTATGAGGCAGAGGGTCAGAACTCCCCCTCTCCTGAAGACTACCTCAAGGCCTTTATGGAGACCGAGGTCAAACCTCTCTGGCCTAAAGGATGGATGCAGGCCAGGTTAGTGCCTGCAGGAGCTGTCATGCACTTACACGTGCAGGAACCGGTCCCGGGCGCTCACGCTCTCCTCAGTGCCACGGTTAAATCAGCATAGCCCCGCTCCTGTGGTGACGTGACCTCACTTCCTGTCACATGCTGTCTTCCAGGATGCTGATCAAGGAGAGCCGAATGGCGCACGGTCACCTTACAGGAAGCACGTGAGTTCCTCTTGCCCCCACCCCCACCCACAGTCACGTGCGCCTGGTCACGTGTCACCAGTGTTTGAACTGTCCAGCTTGTTCAGGAGACACTGACACTGTAATGCTCACTCACCAAACCGTCTCACCTGCGTTTGTGCCGTCTTTGTGTGTCCAGAGTGAAGAAAAGGGTGGTCCCCACACCGAAAGCCAAACCAAAAGTAAGTCACACACATTTAAGGCCTCGAATGATCCTCAGGACCTTCTCCGTCCCTGCATGTGTCCTTCAGCGCTCCGACACACACTGACTATACGGACTAGTGTACAGCAAGCCAGTCTTTAGGATCAGGACCCCTGATGTGGCACAGGAACCAATGAGAATAGAGTATGAAATGACCAGCTACACCAGACTGTGTTTGGCAGGCGGCCACAACTGAAGCAATGATTCAGTTTCTCAGGAGCAGAGACACTATCTGTCTCTGAGAACAGCAAGAGACGCATTTGAGAAACACACGAGCATGTGCAGATCCTGCGATCCTTGCGTTGTTTTCTAGAGCCACTGGTGAAGGTTCAGGTGGAGATCAGTGAATCTCAGTAAGGGCTTCTGTAAGGAGAGTCATTTACCCACGTCTCCCTGTCTCTTGTCTCGCCAGCCTCAGGATGGATGCTGGGTCCAGCAGCCCAACGTATCCGTGGAGACGGGAGTGGCCCCGCCCCAGGCCCCGCCCCTGCGCCCCCCCTCCCCCTCCGAGCCCATCTGCCTGTCGGACTCTCTGGACGAGGACCTGGGCGGGACTCAGTCCCTGGACTCCATCTCACAAGCTCTGGCCCTGCTCAGCAGCGCTGCCAAGGGGCTGATCCAGTCGGACGGCCCCTCCTCCCCGGAGGCCTCGAAGGTGTCTGGCCCCGCCCCTCTCCCCGCCTCCCACCACGCCCCCTCTCTGCTCCCCAAGAAGAACGGCACAGACGCCGTCGTGACGACGCCCGCCGGCGGCGCCGTCTTCGTCTCGTCCTCCTCCGCCGTTCCCTCCATCTCTCGCCCTCCCTCCGCGTCCCCGTCTCCGTCTGTCCGGAACGAAGGGCTGGGAGGGGCGAAGGGCGGACCCGCCGGCTTGTCCCAGGTGCAGAGACACTCACCAATCAGTGCCCAGCGTCCTGCCGTTGCTGGCGGTAGCAAGCTGGCCATGCCCGGCACTCCCTCCCCGCCCAAACCGAGGCCACCTCCCACAGCCTCGCCCCTCCTGCCGCCTCACAAGAGCTTCGGCTCTCTAGTTGGCAAATCGCCCATGGCCACGCCCCCCGGCCTCCACAAGCCCAGCAATAACATGACCTCGTTGCCTCAGTCCCGCCCACACGCACTCCCAACTTCTTCCTCTTCCTCCTCACTCCTCAGTGCCAAACCACCTAAGGCCGTACACGCCCCTCAGCCGAAGAACGCCCCTCACGACTTGCCCCGCCCCTCGCCCCGCCCCTCGCCCTCCAAACCGCATCAGCAGTCCAGCTTCATCACCCCTATGCAGGCCACGCTCACCAAGTCCCCCCACAGCTCCAGCTCGCCCATCCTCAAGCTCACCCCGCGCGTGGCCACGCCCTCCAGCACGCCGCCCCCCAGCTCCACCACGCCCCCTTCCCTCAGGCCGGCCGCCCTACCCCGTGTGCACCAGTACTCCTCTAAAAGCCCTGGCTTCCATGCGGGGTTCTCAGGCGTGGGGGGTAGCTACAGCGCCCCCACAGGGCAGCAGAAGAATTCCTCTCAGGTGAACAGCGGCGGCCTGGCCAGTGCTCCCAGTGCTCCCAAGCCTCAGCAAACCAGCGCGTCACCCGCCGCCAGCTCAGCCAATCACGGGCAGCGGCAGAGGTCGGTGGGCGGGGCTAATCAGGGGTCTAAGCCAATGGTGTCTGTTTCCTCTACGTCAGCTTCTCAACTTGCACAGGTGTGTGTGTGTGTGTGTGTGTGTGTGTGTGTGTGTGAGAGAGAGAGAGATGGACAGTGGTGATATTTAGATTGGTTGGAAGATGAGAAAATGCACCCTTTATATATCAGAAATGAAGGACACTGCACTGTAGTAATGTGAATTGTAATGTGAATTGTAATGTGCCATGAGCCATGTTTGACCTTCTGGGTTTTATGGCTGAAGTGGTCCTCAGACAGGAAGCAGTCGTCAGACAGGAAGTGGTCCTCAGACAGGAAGCAGTCATCAGGCAGGAAGTGGTCCTCAGACAGGAAGCAGTCGTCAGACAGGAACTTGCCGATCTACACACGTTACGTTAAACCGCGCCTCTTGCCTGCGGGTGTGGGCGTGTCCTGCGGGTGTGGGCGTGTCCTGACCTTCTCACACGGCCGCGCTGTGCTCTTCCTGTCCAGGTGTCGTCCTCCAGCGGGACCCTGCTGGGCTCCGGGGCCCCCAGTCTGCCGCTGGGGTTCGGGATGCTGGGAGGACTGGTGCCCGTCTCTCTCCCCTTCCAGTTCCCCGGGCTGCTCAACCTGCCCCCCCCCACAGTCACGGCTGCGGGGGCCAGCACAGCCAACCCCACCAGCTCAGGATACACTCTACCCCCCAGTGAGTCTGCCCCTCTCTCCCTCTCCCTGTGTGTCCTGTTCATCTTGTCCTGATGAGTTTGTCGGCTGTTGTCCCGCTCGGATCGTCCCGGCCGCCGAGTGGCGGGTAAGGTGCTTGGTAGCGTTATTGTCCTGCCCCGTCGTCCACGTACACAGGCACCTGCAGAACGACATTCTTTAAGCTTGTTCCCCGTGTCGGTGGCCTGGTTTAGGTAGGTCATGTGACCTGAGCAGGGCACGTTCCTCCTATGGTACTGTCTGAGAGGGGGTGGGGCCAGGCGGAGGCGTGCGCTGGGGGGGCGTGTCCTTGCGTTCGTGGACGTGTTGATCTACAAGCACTAACCTGACCAGTCCGGAGAGCTTCTGTGAGATTAGAGGTCACTGACGCTGCTGTAACCCATGTGGACATGCCGGACGGGACGCCGTGCGCTTGTCTTCAGCCCGTGTCCCGTGCCAGTGTGGATTCCCGTGGTGTTTCTCACCTGTTGTTGGTCTGTTGTGTATTTTCTCGCCATGCGACATTTTACTCATTTTTGTCTCATCCCTGTTCATCTTTCCTGCTTTTCTTTCATCCTGCTGAATCTCTCCTTCCTTCCTCCTGTTGGCCTGGCCACCTCTGTTCGTTCCTCCTCCTCTTTGTCACTCCTTTTGTTCTAACATCCTTCTCTCCCTCCCTCCCTCCCACTCCCTTGCCTATCACTTCACCTGCTTCTCCAATTTCTACTTGTTCCTGTTTCTTCTCTCCCCCCTCCCTCCCCTCTCTCCCTCCTCTCTCCCTCCCTCTCTCTCCCTCCTCTCTCCCTCCCTCCTCTCTCCCTCCCTCCTCTCTCCCTCCCTCTCTCCCTCCCTCCCTCTCTCTCCCTCCCTCCCTCCCTCTGTGTCTGTCCATCCTTCCTCAGATCTTTTAAAGGGTCTCATGTCAGGTGCTCAGGCTGCTCTGCCTCCTCACTTGCAACTCGCTTTCTCAGGTAAACGGTGGCCCCGCCCCTCCGCCGCTCCCTTGCTCCGCCCCCTTTCCCCCTACCCCCTCCACCTGCCTGGTGCCTCTCTTCCACGTTTGTCTGGTGGTAGTTGCATGTCTGTCCTCACTGCTGCACCTTGTGTTGGGGTCTGTTGTGGATGTTCTGTGTGGATTCCTCCCCCCCCCCCCCCACCTCACCTGTCCTCTTATACACTCACCACGTGCCTCTTGAATTAATCCTGACTTCCTGTTGCAGATGTGGGTCAAAGCCAGGGCGGGGATGTGAAAAGGAAGTCATTATGACCTCACCCAGGTTCTGCGGGACTCTAGAGGAACGCTCAGCCCATCTGGAGCCTGACTCCTCCCACACTGGCCATAACCACCGGGCCCCACCCTCATATGCATGGACTGCTGGCTTACCCAATAAGGATGGAATTTTTTAAAAAGCAATTTAATATTAATGTTCAATACCATTAATATCATTAGAATTAATGATTTTCTTTTCTTTATTTTTGGCTAATGTTTACACAGACGGACCTTAATCACTGTGGACGGGGAGGGAAAACTGTGTGTGTGTGTGTGTGTATGTGTGTATACATGCACAATTTCAGCTGAGTGACTGTTGATTTTTGAACCACTTGGTGAAATGTAAATGTTTGTATGCGGTGGCGTGTGATTGGCTGTGTCCCCCTCCCTCTCTCAGGTGTAGGTCAGAGTCTTGCTGGTGCTCTTCCTGGTGGAATTATAAAGCCTCCATTGAACAAAAATTAATATTTTATATCCATATCAAAATGGGGGCCTGGTGGCAGAATTTGTATTGTACTTGAATTTTGGACATTTGTATTACTTAAGCTGAACTTCACATTGGCTAAATAAAATGAAAAAAAAAAGGTGTTAGTCCTGGCAAAGGCTTGGCAGGAATACACCCCTCGGGCCGAAGGGTGTGTGCACACGCGCTGAAGGGACCGCCTTTCCATAAGGGAGGTGAACGTGCTGTGTGAAGCTCGGCAGAACACCAACCTGTCCATCTCTCCCAATGGAGGCATCTGAAGAAGCCGTGGATGAGGACTTCAGTGTAAAAGGGTGAAAATAAGTCTCACTGGTGTTTTGTAGAATTATGACACCTCTAATCTATACTTCAGTTACTCTTACTTTACTCACGTGAGCAATATTGGATAATCTCACTGTATGGTCACTGTATGGATGAGCTAGGGCCAAGCCTGTGTGGTTAATCTCAGGAGTAGGGGTTAATCTCAGGTGTACACCAGCAGTTCCCACAGTTCCAAGCTCTTGCGTGGAGGTGGGTGCTGTGTAAGGTGTGCACACCAGGGGCAGCGCAGGGCTCTGATGCACCAGGGGCAGCGCAGGGCTCTGATGCACCAGGGGCAGCGCAGGGCTCTGATGCACCAGGGGCAGCGCAGGGCTCTGATGCACCAGGGGCAGCGCAGGGCTCTGATGCACCAGGGGCAGCGCAGGGCTCTGATGCACCAGGGGCAGCGCAGGGCTCTGATGCACCAGGGGCAGCGCAGGGCTCTGATGCACCAGGGGCAGCGCAGGGCTCTGATGCACCAGGGGCAGCGCAGGGCTCTGATGCACCAGGGGCAGCGCAGGGCTCTGATGCACCAGGGGCAGCGCAGGGCTCTGATGCACCAGGGGCAGCGCAGGGCTCTGATGCACCAGGGGCAGCGCAGGGCTCTGATGCACCAGGGGCAGCGCAGGGCTCTGATGCACCAGGGGCAGCGCAGGGCTCTGATGCACCAGGGGCAGCGCAGGGCTCTGATGCACCAGGGGCAGCGCAGGGCTCTGATGCACCAGGGGCAGCGCAGGGCTCTGATGCACCAGGGGCAGCGCAGGGCTCTGATGCACCAGGGGCAGCGCAGGGCTCTGATGCACCAGGGGCAGCGCAGGGCTCTGATGCACCAGGGGCAGCGCAGGGCTCTGATGCACCAGGGGCAGCGCAGGGCTCTGATGCACCAGGGGCAGCGCATCACCCCAAACTTCAAAACAAATGTCCATACACGCACCAACTCCGGGACTTTGATCAACACTGCTGCTGTAATGGATCATTCTCACCGGGAGAAAAAGCACTATGTTCAGGACGTAGCTTTTAATTCTTTTTAAAGCCTTAAATTCAGGTGACATTAAGTAACCCTAAACCCCCCACCCGCCAAAAGTGTACAAAATATCAACAAGGCATGACATCAGTCCAGATACTACAAATACCACAAAGTATCTTACTAATGTCAGTAGTTACAATGCTCAAAATTACACTTTTAAAAAGCGTCTGTATCACCAAACATAACTGCAGACATGCTAAAACGGCAAACCTACAAACAAAAACATTGCTGGACAAGAAAAGAAAAAGGGGGAGGGGTTACAATGCTCCTAACCCAAATCACAAAGTGGCCGGTGTGATTAGCCCCACCCCCTGGTCTGCGGGGGGCGTGGCCTGGCTGTGGGGCCGTGGCCCCGGAGGTAGGCCGCTCCAGGTAACGCCTTTCGGCAGTCTTATTTGACCAGAGGTCGGGTTTTGTCGTCATCTCCGCACTGATGAGCTTTGTACTTTTTCACCTCGGCCATGTACTTGGACCAGGCGTCCCCTTTGCCTGGTTCCGTCTGGAAAGGACAGTAAAACGAAGGCTGTTAGGACCCAGCAGCAGACCGTACCAGCCCCACAACCACAGTTCAAGTTCGCATCTTTACAGAAATGAAGGGGGACGTGAGAATGAGATTTTTCCCCAGTGAGAAAATGGGCCTAATGCCTTCGCTGCTTCCTTGGTACGTTTCCTGACGTTATTGCCACTTAGAGCAAACGAAACTGCGCTTCAGTGCCATGACTTGTGCCAAAATGTAAACGAGAGACGAAAAACATGCGACGGGGAGCGAGTTTCACCACTAGCGTGCTGAAATGTCCAAAACGACGCGACTCACCTCCGTGTCCAATTTCTGCTTCTTGGCAACCACTCCAGTCTTGAGAGCCATCTTGGCGCCGCCTCTCCGCTTCCCCACCTGGGTTAGGGGAGAAGACTGTAACCGTTATACGAGCCATTTTGGGGGGAGGCCTGCCATTCACTTAGGACAGCATCGACATTTAGTCTTCGCCCGCCCCAACAGCGAGACATCATGGTGGGCAGGACTCATAAGATCTGGCAGATGTACATGTACAGTAATGTAAGTGGATAAACTGTGCAGTCGCAAATGGTGTGATGGTCTATGACCGAATCGCTACCACACTGCTTTAGATGGCCTCGGTGAGTGGATGGAATAGTTTCTAGTCTGTACGCTGGATGTTACCTTAACCGTCTGAGCATACTACATAAATTAATGTAGTGTGGCCGTCACTGGCTAGAGCAACTGCCAAACCCCTTACAAAGCTGGTCACGCTAAACGTCTTCTTTTCCTGAGACGACTGTCCTGCTTCTGCACCGTTTCCCTCTCCCGTTTCCTTTTTCCTGCGCTCTTCTTCCATCTTCCTCTTGAACAACTCCATGAAGCTGCCGTCGTTGGCGAAAGCGTTGCCGCACGGCTTCCGGGCACCGTGTCCGGGGCTCGCCGGTGACCCGGGGCTGTCGCCGGACTCGCTGGCGCTGCTGCTACCGCTGCCGCCGCCGTGTTGGGCTTCCATGTCGACGTGAGGGTTTTTTTCTTTAGGAAGTCCTTAACATTCACGACAGATCTCTCACTTTTCCAAACGCCGGTTTTGTGGCGAGCGTCTAAATGGTTTCACGTTGGTTACTTCGTTAGCTAAACTAGCTTAGCGACCACGAAAAGCAGCGAACGTTACCCGATATCCGCACGCTACAAAATAGACCGGCAACATTCAGAGGCGGCAAAAAAGTTTTTAAATCGTAAACGTTAGCGATATAAATGACGCTCGGAGGACTACACAGTTATCCCAGCAAACAGCCGCCGAGTTGCCCGCACAGACCAGTCCGTACAAGCTAAGCTAGTGCTACACTTATCTGGCTAAAGACGTCGGCGGAATGAAAGTGTCCTCCAAAAAAACAAAAAAAAGGGGGCATACACGCGTTCTCCAAGATGTATTCTGTCCCGATGCGCTTACTGAAGCTCACAGGTGTAACGACTACTCTTCCAGTAGTTGAATCTAAGACGGAAATTTCTGGACAACTTTGTTTTGCTTCATCGGTCGCCAGCCATATTGAATTTCTTCTATAGTTGTGGAGACAATGGTACGAATCAAACGCTCACGGTCATTATGCTGCCGCCTAGCGGCGGAACTCAGGGTGCCGAATCGATTTCATATTGGGTTTTGCAATCTTTTATACCATCAAAAAATGATAAACTGATATTTACAGGTATTTTTTCCTCGAACCTAATATGGAGATAA
Source organism: Brachyhypopomus occidentalis (assembly GCA_020368025.1). Lineage (NCBI taxonomy): Eukaryota > Metazoa > Chordata > Actinopteri > Gymnotiformes > Hypopomidae > Brachyhypopomus > Brachyhypopomus occidentalis. The sequence goes on from JAGXOD010000047.1 coordinate 88,486, forward strand.
GAGATCAGTAGTGTGTTTTGCTTATTGAACGCCCAGATAAATGTAGGGCACTTAACGAAATATCGGGCATGTGGTGGAAAACCAATAAAAACGTTGGATTTTCTTCTTCCGATCAGAAATCAACATTCCGTGTTTAGACTTGGAGAGAGAAAGATGAAAATCAGCTCACCGTCCCAAGCTGCATAATTCTGATTCTGAAATTCTGTGCATTCTGAAAGGGTGGAAGAGAAATAGATCCATCCAAAAAGAACAGGATAAACCCATCATCAACCATAATTAACCCACCCCGTCACAAACATGCATTAATCTAGCATGTGTGGTATGAGATACATCATGAATATGAAGAACAAAGAAAGAACCGTTTTCTCCCATCAGCCTCTCAATGTATTTTATTGCAAAATGTGGAACAGTGACGGGATCCATGTGATCTGCACAGCATGTTCCTCCCCATTAACTGGTCATCACCCCCACAACAAACAAACAAAAGCTTCAATATAAACACAGAAATATGTAAACACACCTAGATATGAATTCCAGCCCCCTCACTCCAGTCTCAGAAAACCCCAAAAGATTAAATATTTCAGTCCTTAAGCATTAGTGTTTAGTAGTAATTTCAAACAAGTCTAACTGGAACATGCGTGAACATGCGCACACACACAAGGTGGTAGTCTAAATAGCCAGGCACGCGCACGCACACACACACACACTGGGTCATTTCGTGAAAAACATCTGAGTGTATTTGACTACATGAGCTAAATATGTTAACATTGCTAATGACAGCTGAAGCTTAGCAGGGCTGCCACGACAGGACTGTGGACCATGCTAGCTGCCCTCGATGCGCTGTAGTCTGCGCTAGTCACAGCAGTTCTGGCCTGTTTCAGACACCCAGACAGTTTTAAAGTGACTTTGCCTTTAGTGTTTAACCATTCACAGTAGAGTCAACATGATTACAAGTACCTTCATTCTGAGCTCTTTGGGAAAGACAAAGAAATTGAGAAACTCTAGACTAGACAACGGACTTCTTGTAAATAAATAAGGCTAAAACAAACAAACATCAGCAGGTCCATGACGAGTTCAAGTAAATTTCAAACGATGTCCGTTCTGACGTCAGTATAGAAAACTAGGGTGCTGTGGCTGCACTGAGATTCATGGGAGGCCACGTGGTGACAGAACAAACCCAATATTACTCAAACAAGCATTCTGAAGAGTCCAGGACGATGAGTGACAACTAACAAAAACAAACATTCAGATGGCATCCTAGAGAACTCACAGCACCCAGGCCTGCTTGGACACAGTCACCTACTCCACACGCTGCTACACCACCATCTGACAACAGTGTTACTGGTGTAGAAGGTCTGAGACCACAGACAGGAAAACTAGAAAGGCTAAAAAATTTAAGATCGAAACAAAAATACAAAGAGAAACGATTAAAACAAAAGATCTGTGCGTTCAGCAGAACTGAGGTGCGTCGGAGATCAAACGACACCACCCATAACATTCGGCACAAGGCACATGGGAACTTGTGGGATTTGTGCTCAAGGCGGCGGGTTAGACGAGCAGCGACGGCCGTCAGCTTTAGTGCCTTAGTGGCGTCTAAACGGAAGAAGAAATAAACTGAAGATGCAAAGGGAAAAAAAAAGAGAAAGAAAACCCACCACAAACAACCCACCCATCAACCTGCCCCCTCCCCAAAACCCCCAAACAAAAACAGCCCCCAGCTGTGCCTCTCTGAGCTCAGACTAGACATGCCCTGTAAATGTGGTGGCAATTTAAAGCATTTAAAAACAAAACCCTGTTTACTTTATTAAAAACCTCTTTCAACTACCCAGTCAATAATAAAAGGAGGAATGGGGGGGGGGGGGACCTGCAGGAGCTGGAAGAGAGGAGAACCCCGCCTGACTCCTCGTGCCTCCTCCCCCCTGTGGACCTCCCCAAAGTCCACGTGCAGGGAGCGCAGATGCCGCACCTCCGACCTCGACTACACACTCCAGAAGAGAGCAAACAAACAAAACCGCAAGCCTTTCCACCGTTTGCCTCTGGGGGCAGCAGTGTGTACCGTTCTTCCATAGATTACAGCAGAGACTGGCTGAGAAGACATGCCGCTAGAGGAGGGGGAGGGGTGTGGAGGAGTGTGCCCTGGGCCCAGCGTGTGCTGGACTCCCTCCCCCTCCGCGTGGGCGTTATCTGGGCTGCAGGCGCGGTGTCAGGCCCCTCCGAGCCTGCGTGGACTGTCTCTGCTGGGCCAGGAAGGACTGAGCCTGGCTTGGAGAACTGCTACGCTCACCCGCCACCTTCTGCTGGAGAGCCATGCCCTACACACACACACAGTGAGAGATGGAAACAGAGGGAGGGAGGAAGAGGGAGCGCAGAAAGCAAAAAAGAAAAATGTTTTTTAAAAAACTGCACACAGTACCAGTGCAGGAGCAATAGCTGTAAATGCTTAATGCCTGTTGGCGAGCACATCCACTTAATGGTAAAGTCAGGGGGGGTGACAGAGAGAGAGAGAGAGAGAGACTCACCATGTTGTACCAGGCGCTGATGATCAGTTTCTCCTCCTGATCATGTCTTGAACGAGACTTCTCAAAGTCATGCTACACACACACACAGATTTAAAATGTTCATACACACAAATTCTCATACTTTGCTGCACAGACTAAACGAGTCATCACTAATGCTTCTGCTGTGATAATGAAGCACAGCGTTAGCACACGTCTCTGCAACAGACTGTAGCAGGTTCTCTGCTCTCATGTGTCGTCGTCTATGGAGTTCACTGTTAAGTGTGTAGAGCTCACGTGCACGCAGGGCTCACGTGCACGCAGGGCGCCTCACCTCCAGGTGCTGGATCTTTCTGTCCTTCTCAGACAGCTGGTTTCGCAGAGCCTGAATTTCAGCGGGGACAGTGTGAGGCTTCTGCTTGTGGTCTAGAGTCTTTATCACCTACACACACACACACAGACACACTGAGTGTCGAGCAGAAATGAGCAAGTGGCTGTTAGCTGTGACTCAGAGCACGCAGGAGCACACGCAGGCCACACAGCCCGCGTGCGCTGCTAACGTGAACTGGGAGGGTTGTGGGGAGGGAGAGAGCAGGCTGACATGTGCACGCTGTCAAACCCCCGGGAGACCTGGCCGCTCTAATGAGGGACCCCACTCAGAGGGCAGACGCAGCTGAGGAGTAAACACGAGTGTGTGAAGGTGCAGGGCGAACAGGCCAGCGAAGCGCACAGGAAATGCATCTACAGCGCTGACACAGCAGTGTCACGCCTGCACACACACCTACACCCACACAGGTTTACTGTGTGTACTCACGGTGCGAGCCTTCTCCACATAGCGCCTGTATCTCTCCTCCATCTGTCTCATGTCCTCATCCTTCTTCTTCAGCGTCGCGTGCAGTTCATCGATCTTCTTCGCCACTGAGAGAGAGAGAGACGGAGAGGAGACGCGTGGGACGTACGGAGAGGAAACGCGTGGGTACGTACGGAGAGGAAACGCGTGGGTACGTACGGAGAGGCTGGAATGTGGCGGCAGCAAGACTCAGGACTGTGATGGAGGAGTGTGTGTGTGGCAGGACTCCTACAGGACTCAGGACTGTGATGGAGGAGTGTGTGTGTGTGGCAGGACTCCTACAGGACTCGGGACTGTGATGGAGGAGTGTGTGTGTGTGTGTGTGGCAGGACTCCTACAGGACTCGGGACTGTGATGGAGGAGTGTGTGTGTGTGTGTGTGTGGCAGGACTCCTACAGGACTCGGGACTGTGATGGAGGAGTGTGTGTGTGTGTGTGGCAGGACTCCTACAGGACTCGGGACTGTGATGGAGGAGTGTGTGTGTGTGTGTGGCAGGACTCCTACAGGACTCGGGACTGTGATGGAGGAGTGTGTGTGTGTGGCAGGACTCCTACAGGACTCAGGACTGTGATGGAGGAGTGTGTGTGTGTGGCAGGACTCCTACAGGACTCAGGACTGTGATGGAGGAGTGTGTGTGTGTGGCAGGACTCCTACAGGACTCAGGACTGTGATGGAGGAGTGTGTGTGTGGCAGGACTCGGCAGAGGTCAGTCCATGCATACACCGCTGGAATGGTGCTGTGGCAAACTGCCATTATGTGCTGATTAACTTCTAGTTTCCCCTGAAGGTTTGCGTCTGGCCAGCAGGGGGCGATGTAACACCTGGCTACCGGGCGCCTAACCGAGTGTTTTCTGCACAGGGTTCTCAGCAGCCATAGCTTTTCCCATGCAGCTCACAGCACGACTCGCACTTTCAACGGACAAAGCCACACTGGTAGAAAACGCCCACAAACCAACAGCCTTCAACTGCAGTGAAGAGCGCTGGGAACCCCGACAGAGCGCTCCGCCCTGAGCTCCGGCACCAGGTTCTGATTGAAAAAGCATCTGTTTCTGTGGGCTTGCAGACACCTGTCTGTGGTATTCTGTGAACGCTGCATGTGTATTTTAAGTGCGTGTCTGATTTCTAATCCTTGACACAAACAAAAACAAATAAATCCAACAAAACAGTTCAGCCTGGTTGCTGTGTCAGCAAAGCATTCAAACAAATCTCATTAATGATGTCATGTGTTACATCTGCCTAGCTCTGTGCAGACTCTCCTTACAGTAGCCTAATAACAGGTAAAGTGCTTAGCTAAAGCACAATGTGATTATTGTAATAATGATTAAATGTGCTGAGTGGCAAGCTGCCATGTTAGTGGATAAAACACTAAGGGTGACACTTATGCATCGTTTAGGACATGTTACAAAAGCGGAGGTCAAGTTGTGTCAGACAAGTTAGATAGTTACATTGTGAGGCTGTGATGTCATAATGACATGAGGTTGTTGTAGTGTGAGGTTGTGATGTCATAATGACAACAAAGACATGAGGTGGTTGTATTGTGTGTTGTTTTTTTTTTTTACTGTTGCTGTCGGCGCTGGGCTCCAGGTCATCGATTACTTCTCGCTTCTTCTGCAGATCCGAGTGAGCCTCGTGCAACTTCTCTCTGCAGCACACACACACACACACACAGGCAGACGGGGGGGGGGGCTGTTAGGACCCTTCCGATGTGCGTCAGTGCTGCTTATTTGGGCTGCTCTGGTAGTGACCCAACCCCCCTCCTCTCCACCAGCCCACACACTCACAGATGCTCCTCCAGTTTCTTCTGCAGCAGGGACGACTGAAGAGGGGGAAGAAAAAAACAACAAAACAGAAATCAATCTGTGAGCCAACACACCCTGTTCAGCTGATATCATTAACCAAGCCTGTCAAACCACAAGTACAGCATTCCATTAGCAGCCCTGGAGGTCATACACCCATACACACACATGAGCGCACGTGAGCACGTTCCCAGTGGCGTTCTACTTCAGTTCAATAGCATTATGCACTCTGTGGTTGTAAACAGTGAAAATAAAAGACACTTGATATCACTGTATTCAGAATGGGGCCGTACTTACGATGGCCTAAGAGGCGGATGATTGGTCGATTGCATGAGGTGGGCGAGGACGGACAAAATCAGGCAGGTCAGGCAGGTATTAATTTATAGTTCACCACAGCAAAACAAAGTGTTATCATTGTGTTAATATCAGAGAGAGGGGGGGAGTGGGGACTGTCAGAATGAAAGATTTGTCTGATCGTTCAAGCATCAATCAACAATAAACTTCAATAATCCACATAAAAAACAAGGCCAAATTGATAATTCAGTACTGGATGGGTAAGAGTCCTTAACCAGAGCAGTACCTGATTCAGTACTGAAGCAGCGTGTGCTCTGAAACACAGCAGTTTCTATAGTACGTGGTTCAGTTTAGAAGCTTGGTGTTTGGTGCTTGTGATTGGTGCTCAATCACACAGAGAGATCAGACTGAACTGACTGTTACTGATCCAACTCACATCCTCAGCTTTGCTGTCGTGGTCCTGCAGAACCTTCTGTAGCTCCTCCACCTGAGAACGTAACTGTGATATCTGCTGCTGGCTCAACCTGAGAGAGAGAGACAGACAGGCAGAGAGAGAGAGACAGACAGACAGAGATGTTGTTCAGAAGCGTGTGCAGTGATCGTCCAGAATGAAGAAGGATAACAGTGACTGGACCGGGGCAGACTATACGATCACAGACTATATGATGGTAAAATGGTAACTGGTTAGTTAATTGGTTCCAACTTGTTAAAACTATCACTCAAGCACAAACATGTGTATGCCTGTATGCAAGTACCACACACACCTGTACTGCATCTCGAGTGTGTTCCGGCCTCTCTGAGCCTCCTCCAGCACGGTCTGTGTCTCCGCGAGTCTCTGTCTGTACGTCTCCTCCTGGACACACAGCAGTTTATTCTCATTCTGCAGCCGCACCACCGTCTCCCTGAGAGAGAGAGAGAGAGAAAGAAAGAGAGAACATACATTTAATAATTTTGTCTAACAGCTGGTGACCCAAACTAACACTGCAGAACCAACTGGGAGTGATCGCCTTCCGTCAGCTCCGTCACTTTGGCAGTTTGTGTCTGTTTATAAAATTGATCGTTCTGGTCCTAAAACCTGATTGGCTGAGCTATTTTGGAAGTCGTTAAATCCTCATTATATGAATTATGTGCACACATAGGACCACCACAATGACTGGACCCTGAATGAAATGTTCCACTGAAAAGACTGAGACATTTTTTGCCATTGTGTTGGCAAAACTTTGAGGAGGAATAATATATGCAAATGTTGTTAATTGTAAATAAAACAATTTATTGATCACTGGCGTATTTATCATATTGTTTCCGTCACCACTTCTGCTTGATACCACACTACACCCCCCCCCCCCCATAGTCACCACACACGCGCGAACACAATATGGCCACAACTTCAGTCTTGATTTAGAGCGACCATCTCAAGAAAATCTTAAGAAACGATTTTCAAATTGCCACTTTGAGTGCTGCTAAGTTTGGAAGTTTGCTTGGAGCAGGTGGAAGTAGGGGGTTGTGTGTAGAACATTCCCTGTGAGTAAATGTGTAGGCTCACATGAATTCCGTGGGCATGATCTCAGAGGCCAGGTTGCTCGTTGCTTCAGTGTCAGAACCCAGAGAGCCTGCAGGGGGCGACAGAGATCAATACAACAGCTGCTGTATATACTGTATATCTGTTTCTACCTGTGGCTGTGCTCTATATCGCCCCACCCTCAATTTTAGATTAGATTATAACAGAGCTATAATATAGCAGCAAAACAAGACAGAAACCCACAAAAACTTATATAAAATATATAAATAAAAAAAATAAAAATCACATCTTCAAAACAAATCCAACCAACCAAAACACAGAAAATGATTTAAGCCCCAAACCTGTTGCTCATTTGTTTATGGATGTGGGTCTCTGAGCTGGATGTGGGTCTCTGTAATCTGAATGTTGTACTTTGGAGAGTCAAACACACCAGTATGCCTACGAGATGCTACGGCTCCCCATGAGGGAGCCATAGCCACTCAACCCCCCCCTCACACTTCTGACGCATTTAGAAAGATTGGCGACCATACTTGGATGTTGTTTTCTTCCAGAGAAGCAAAAGAGCAAAAAAAAAAAAAAAAAAAAAAAAGAATCTGTGACATGGTGGGATTAAACGCCTTCTGGTTAAACCGCGCTAGTCTGCGCAAACAACTGCTGTTTGTGTGTAGGGTGTGTGTGTGTAGGGTGTGTGTGCGAGTTGTTCACTGCGTTGGTTTCACATGATGGCTATGTGTGCTATAGGCTATGACGCGCGTGTGTGTGTGACACCTGTTTGGCTGAGGCACTTCTGCTGGACCTGAAAACAGCGCAACTCCTCATTGGTCTCTCGTAGTGTGTCCCTTTGTGACACCAACCTCTACACACACACACACACACACACACACACAGATTATTTTCTGGCATTTCTAGACTGCACAGAAGGCAGAGTATTAACTGCTCTTCAGAAGTGCAGTAAAAGCCTACAGACCTCCCTCCCCCACACAGCCGTTTACCTCTCTCTCTTTAAGCAACGCTTCATACTTGTCGTTGAGGTTTTTAAACTCAAACTGCCATTTCTCGGACTTCATGACCTCAGTCGAGTGCTTGGCGTGCAGCTCATGCACCTGTCGGACACACGAACAGAGTACAGCCAACATGGCAGGCACACGCACGCGCGCCAACGCACCTGCGCGAGGGGCGATTCTTCCGTTTGTTGACGTAAAATCATTTTATACATGAATCAGAATTAAAACGGAGGCGAGACAGACAAATCCCTCGTTTATCTATAACTTTTTTGGAAGCGGTTTCTCACGTGACGCCGCGGTTTCATGCACGAGCTCGTTCGGGTCGAGCTGTAACCATAACAACGGACCACTCGTCTCGGAGTTGTATCCGCCCCTACCGGCTTCAAGGGTCATTTATAGCCGAGCGGTCTACGGTTATGCTGAGCCACGTTTCTTTACATACACGCAGATGATTTGTGCTCTGGTACCAATGGGACATACAGCGCCACTCTGACCCACTGAGCTGCTTATCCAATCATCAGAGACGAAAGTGATAAAGAATCGTCAACACGGTGGACCTCAACATGCCCATCTCCCTCCCTGTCTGTCTGTCTCTCCCTCCCTGTATGTCTGTGTGTGTGTACGTCTCTCTCTCCCTGTCTGTCTGTCTCTCTCTCCCTGTCTGTCTGTCTCTCCCTCCCTGTATGTCTGTCTCTCTCTCCCTGTATGTCTGTCTCTCTCTCCCTGTATGTCTGTCTCTCTCTCCCTGTATGTCTGTCTCTCTCTCCCTGTATGTCTGTCTCTCTCTCCCTGTATGTCTGTCTCTCTCTCCCTGTATGTCTGTCTCTCTCTCCCTGTATGTCTGTCTGTGTACGTCTCTCTCTCTTCACCCCACATTTCTTTGCAGAAAAATATTTTTACTGAATTTATGTTGAATTTTTCCAGTCTGTCAGCAAGCTGCGTGTGCAGAGTCTCACGTGTGCCAGGCCCTACCTGCCTCCTGCAGGAGTCGAGCTGCGTGCGCCCCACGTTGGCTCTCCGAAGCTCCTCCTCCAGCTCGCACGTGCGCTGCATGTAGACGGTGTTGTGCTCCTCCAGCAGACGCACTTGCCTGCGCAGGTCGCCCAGGTCTTCCAGCTTCCGCTTGTACGTGTCCACCAGGGTCTCCAGGCGTCTCACACGGTCCGACGAATGCCTGGGGGGAGGGGCATAAGCTTTCCTATTCGTCTAAATGAACTTGGTGAATCATTTGCAGGGATTACTGACAATCGAGTGAGAGTGTGTGTGTGTGTGTGTGTGTGTGTGTGTGTGTGTGTGTGTACCGGAGGATGTCCATCTCATCTTTGAGGGTCTGGGCCTCCTGAGCGAGGCTGGTGAGCTCCTCGTTGCGGTGCTGCAGGTCCACTACCTCCCTCTCCAGCGCCTCAGTCCGCGCACGCTGGTCATCACGACTGTTCTCCAGTCTACACACACACACACGTCATGGTGGAGCTCCTCGGTGCTCTATGCTTTATGGGCATGAGTGCGGTGGGCCTCAGCGCGGAGCTGCACGAGGGGGCCCTCACCGGTAGTTCTCCTCCTGAAGCTGCTCCATCTGGGACTGAAGCAGCAGCATCTTTTTGGCCGTGATGGTGGTGGAGGAGTCCTGAGCCTCAGGGCCGCGCTGGCTCTCCTTCAGGGAGTGCAGCTCCGCCTGCAGGGAGCACTTCTCCTCCGTCAGCACCGCCAACTGGAACACACGTACACGGCTAAAGCAGGACGTACCAAAGAAAGTCTTCATGATCTGTAGGCACACGCTGTCCTGAAATAACGGAGTGACTACAAAATTAACAGACCTACGGGGCTGGTAAAGCCTCGCCAGGGAAGAACTGACGTTTGTGGGACACACACACACATACACACACCGTTTCCTGAGAAGGAAGGTGTGTGTGTGACATCGCAGTGCCTTTCCTGATGACCCCACTCTGAAACCCCCTCTCAAAGCACAACAGAACAGTCATAATGTGCCACAGCGCCAACACTACAAAGCTGGTTGTGCAACGTGAAGGAACTTTCCAGAAGTCTCTAAACGACCTTTGTCTTCATGCCCCCTTAGCGACCTATACGGGGTATTTACGCGTAGTTAATGTGACTGGTTGTGCGTCTGCCTTCTGCATGGTGCAGATGTTTGAGGGAGAAGCCAGCTAGCCTTTAACGACCCCAAAGAACAGAACGTTCCTGAGCATATTCATGTTCTCAAGGAGGTCCCATATGTGCAAGGTTCTGGGGAACAATAACTAGCCGGACGCAGAGGAACACTCCCAGCAACATGTGGACCCATCCAAAACTTACAGGGGCACAGAACGTACTTTAACCATGCGGATCTACACGTCACGCCCCGCCCCTCAACTCTGGGATGAACAAAGGCTGACGTGATGACAGTGTTCTCTTTATTTCTAAAGCCCTCCGCCTCCTACATGGTACCGAGAGCCGTAAGCGGACGGCTTGCTCTTTCATTTAAAAATCGAATCATCCATCACTACAAAAGCACCTGTACATTCCATATCCCAGACTGCTCGTGAGCAGGGGAACTACACACGGAGGAAAGAGGCCCGTCCTCACGCCGGGCCAGACAGCAGCGCGATACACCACGGCACCCCAGGCGCTTTGATGACTGTAAGCTCTGAAAACCAGAAGCTTAATCTTTCTTATACTCTTATTTATTGAGAAGCAGCCAGTTCAGCTTTGTAATGGTGTGGTGTGTAACACACATGCACACACACACCTCTCACATTACTGTAATCCTGTAAAAGATCAGAAAGACAAGGCAGGTAGGTCAGCCCAGATCCCAGCCCAGATCCCAGCCCAGATCATTAACTACCCTCATGCTGGCCTCCTCAGTAAACACAGGGCATATTCTCATATTACACACACACAAATGAGTTTTGTGCATTTTTCCCCACACCATGTGCACCACAAAGGAGAATCAGTGGAAGGGTGGGGCCGATGGACACGTGAGGGCCGATGGACACGTGAGGTTTTCATCTACCTGCTGCTCCAGCTGCCGACAGCGCTGGGCTACTCCATCCTGCTCCTCCAGATCCTCACTCAGAAAATAATACTTCCTCGACTGGAGAGGGAGAAAGAGTGAGAGTGTATTAGAGAAGAAAGTGAGCAACACACATAAATCAATAAAAACAGATAAAACAATTAACTGTAGGCTAGAAACGTGACAAGGCTCCAATGGACACGGCTGAGACCCCCAGGACACACGCCCACACCTGGTAGTCAAAGTCTCCGTATGTATCTGGGCTCCCAGGTTCCACAGGCTCTTTGGTGAGCAGCTGGGAAGGAAACACACACACACACACTCTCAGTGAGAGGTATCTCAGCCACACCTGTAACACACACACACACACACACACACACACAGACTGCAGAGATGTTTTCAGCGGTCCATCCCCACAGCGCAGGCAGGGAAGGATTCACACTGGCACACACACACACAGCATGGGGGCGACACCAGGGGGCAGAGGGGTAACAGACCACGCACAAACCCCGCCAACATGGCCAAACGGCCTGGCCTACCTCCTGGATGGCTGCCATGACGACGTGCTGGACAGATTCCTCCAGCGTCATAATCTGCTGAATGTATTCTGCATGGGAGGAAGAGACGCAGAGGGAGGGAGAGTCACAATCTGAGACATATGCCCTTTTCATTTCCTATACATGTAAATTTACAGAAAACATGCAAGACATATGAGCTGGACACGCCCCCTCCGGCCCCACCCAGTCCAAATGGGCGGAGCCACGGGAGTGGTGGTGAACAACAAGGCTGAGATGGCGTGGGGCCTCCAGATCCAGACGGACACACAAATGACCCAGCAGTGGTGCACAGCTGGGAGGGAAGTGACGAAGCTTCCACGGTATGAAGCCAGAAGCAGCAGGTCGCGTTACCTTCCTTCTTCTCACAGCTCACGGCACAGCCCAGCACCAGCTGTAGGAGACGGCCCAGCTCAGTCACGTCCCCCTCCTCTCCGATCACACACACGTCGGGAACGTGCTCATCCGCTACCTGCTGCCCCAGCACCTGAGAGAACGGAAGACAAAAAAAAATGTTCTGGCAAAGTTTCTGAACGGAACTTTCTGGAAGCAGCGGCAGTATTTCAGCATGCAGGTGCATCGCCTCTACTCACGTCATGGTAATACTCCATCATGCTCTGCAGAATCTTCTTTAGGTTGCTGACCTATGAACACACACACGTCCACATGACATCAGGTCACATGACCTCCTCCAGCACATGGAAGACGAGGGTTGGCCACTTCAGGTAAAGTGTTAAATATATATTCATGAGAGGTAGAGTGACGGTCCCTGTGGCCGTGTACACACAGCCTCTAGACGAGGACAAACAGACCCATCATTAATGAAAGAGCAGCTGCAACAGCAGACCAGAGAGGAGGAGGAAGAGGAGGAAGATGTACCTTGAGTCTCCAGTTGTCTCCACTCTCCTCCTTCAACCTCCCCAACCATGGTTCATTAAACCAGAACGGATCTCTGGAAGCGCAAGAGAGGACAGGACACACACATTCAAATGTCTCCGTCTCTCACACACCCAGATTTAACACACACACCGACCATGAAGACGTGCATGCTCACAGACGCTCACAGGCTAGCCACAGACATAAAGACACCACAGACAGACATACAGACGGCCTGCAGACACCCGTGCTGACGGCAGCTGTCACCAGACACTGCTGCCACAGTACCATCACCACAGCAACACCAGTAACACGAACCACGCGACGCCGTTTCAGCTCACGTAACGGAGCTTTCCAGTTACACCAGTGTTGCTCTAACTGTGGCCCCAGCATCGCACCAGTTCAGCGTCCCCCGCCCCCCCCCGACACACAAGCCCTGACCATGGGCATCCTGCATGTTAGCAGGCGGAGAGGAAGACTATGACACAGAGGAAGGCCTCTCTGGAGGGCCAACATGAACGTGTCACCTTCAGCCTGATGATCAGGGCAACACCAGCAGTGACATCACAACACCCAACAGTTCACAATATGATGATACTGTTATGACAATGAATAAAACAAATAAATAAAGGGCTTAAAAGGAATAGGAGGAAGAATAACTAGAAATGTTTTACTAGTGGTATTTAATATATATATAATATATGACTTAAATGAATTACGTAGTAGGGTGAATGAAAAACCAAACCAAATCACAGATTTCCTAATAATGTGTAATATTTACTGTTTTAATATTTAAGTGTTTTGTGTACAGATTTTCACATTTTGTCTAGTCTTAGTGGTTTCTCACTAATCCTGTCCACTTAACTCCTATAAACAGCATTTGACACCCAGGTGTGAGTGACTGGCAAACACGATACAGGAGAACAGCCTGAGATGGTGAGGACTGTGGGTGTGGCCCTTAGGGTGTAGGGCTGTCAAGGTGACCAGCGTGGGTGTGACCTTTAGGGTGTAGGGCTGTCAAGGTGACCAGCGTGGGTGTGACCTTTAGGGTGTAGGGCTGTCAAGGTGACCTGCTCATGGTTCTCCCTTAATACAGTTTACTAAATCCCCTTTCTCACAGTTGCTTATACTGACACAGATATGACATGTGGGAAGTAAACAGATGTACTGTTGTTTAAGTAAACATCTACCAAGGCAATTGTGTACACCCACACACAGACAGAGTAGAGATAGAGACACACACACACACACACACAGACACACAGACACCTTACATTTTGTGCAGGACGTGAGCAATGGCCGTCCCAGTTGTGAGGTCGTATTTGCTTGAACATGACGGCACATGAAACGTCTGAAGCTGTTGAGTCCAAATAACAAGGTAACGGAAAAGGTACATCAGATCAACAAACACTGTAGTGACACCTGGGACAAACACCCACCCACAAACTCATTTTTTTATTACATATTTTTCAGGTTATAGTCTAATAATGTTACTGATGTTTTAATCCCAGCCTGCATTAATTGCAGACCGAGGCTTCAAAAACAACTAAAGACAGGTGTCGTGACGTCGCCACCTGACGACCGGATAACACACAGGGTCAAAAGTTACACGCCACCTCGGCCGCGAAAGTCGGTTGGCATGTGGAACAAACAGGCCTACACAATAAAGTCGCAGTCTTTCCCCTCCGCAGCCACATTTCTAACAGGTGTCCGATATTTCACCGAGTAGTTTCGGGGTAGTGGAGGTGTTATGTAGTTATGTGGCCTTTGGGCGGTGGTGTAACACACTGAACTCGCTGGTAAGCAGAGTCACCAATCAATCCCTCAAAGCACTTTCAAAGGTTAAAAAGAAAACAAAGTGCGTTGGTCAGTTAGACAACCAAACAAACAAACAACAAATGTTTTAACTACATTTTATTTTGGAGATCCGACTGTAAGTGGCGAGTTTCAGAGACATGAACTCAGGACCCTCTCGGTTTCCACCTGCTTCAAGTACTACAGTCTTTAAGTTGGCGCTAGCCAGCATGCTAACTTGCCACTTTGGCAGATTTACCGACGTAACCGCGGCGCTGTCGCCCAAGACAACGCGAGTGGGACAGTAACCGAAGCGGACACATCACACTTACCCAGCTGAACAAGGAGTCGCAGAGCTCTGCCTTGTCCAGACTCATCGTGCGGACCGTCTGCGAACCAGGCCGACGCTAGCAGAGCCGCTGAGGGGGGGGGGGCGAGCTTAACGAAGCAGTCCGGGCTCGCGCCGTGGCGTGCACGCGCGCATACAGGTCGCCGTCCGCGTCAGCGCCAGTTTGTGGCGCTCGCACTTTTTTTTAGCGCCTCGCTTCCTCGTGGGCTTCCATACGTTGTTATAGCAACGTTGTTGTTGTTGTTTTTGCTGTACGTCCTACGAAAGCGTTTGTCGTCACGTATGTACAAAATACACATACGTATGTAATATATATATATATATATATATATATATATATAGTGACGAACAAAATACACAGTAATGGCACAGTAATACATTGTTAAATGTCACCTTTAACGTTTGTATATAACCACGTATTATCATAACAGCTAATATTTCATCCAATGAAAATTTGTATCCAATCAGCTCAAATTTGAATGAAACAACATTTGATTTGCGGCCACTAGGTGGCCCTATTTCACAAAATATCTATCTTTGTCCGCCACACCTTATTAAAATCAACAAAACACCTCATTTATTGTACTTCACTAATCAGATTAAAATTATATACATTCCTGAACATATTTACGAATAGAATAGATCGCTGTGACACATATTACAAATGATAAACAATGAACAAAATTGTCTCAGCGTATCAGTCCAAAGTAAACCATATTAAAGAGTAAATGAAATATGCCTGTTCTTCGAAATCGTAGATGGCTTTTATACTGTTGACTAAACGAGACTTAAATGAATTACGTAGTAGGGTGAATGAAAAACCAAACCAAATCACAGATTTCCTAATAATGTGTAATATTTACTGTTTTAATATTTAAGTGTTTTGTGTACAGATTTTCACATTTTGTCTAGTCTTAGTGGTTTCTCACTAATCCTGTCCACTTAACTCCTATAAACAGCATTTGACACCCAGGTGTGAGTGACTGGCAAACATGATAAGCCTCCCTGTGGCACATTTGTGTAACCAACCTCCTCAGAACAACATGCAGCTGCACACGTATACCTAACACTGTCCATATGCTCTCTCTCTCTCTCTCTCTCTCTCTCTCTCTCTCTCTCTCTCTCTCTCTCTGACTTGCACTCTTTCCTTCTTCCTGATTTCACCAAAATAAACCAGCAGTGTCTAGTTTGTGTTTAATCCCCGCCCCCAGCCGCCTCCACCTGAAAGGGAGCACACCTTAACGTCAGTTTCACTTCCTGTCCCTCCCATCCGGGCTGATCGGTCTCCACATGAGGTAGAGAACATGCTCATTACCATATTTGTCCATGAGCCTTTATGACCTTTTTATTTATCCATTAAAATAAATAATCTATCCATTTCTTTCTCTTTCTGTAAAATGTGAGGTCTTCACAGTGGCAGAATACATGGAGGAGGCAGTACTCACTGCCTCCTGCCACCTCACACTGCTGCCAATACCTGGCTCCTCCCACCTCAGGCTGCTGCCAATACCTGGCTCCTCCCACCTCCGGCTGCTGCCAATACCTGGCTCCTCCCACCTCACACTGCTGCCAATACCTGGCTCCTCCCACCTCAAGCTGCTTCCAATACCTGGCTCCTCCCACCTCACACTGCTGCCAATAACTGGCTCCTCCCACCTCAGGCTGCTTCCAATACCTGGCTCCTCCCACCTCAGGCTGCTTCCAATACCTGGCTCCTCCCACCTCAGGCTGCTTCCAATACCTGGCTCCTCCCACCTCAGGCTGCTGCTAATACCTGGCTCCTCCCACCTCAGGCTGCTGTCACATCTTTCGCAGTAGCCCTCAGTCTGTTCATCTCTGGGCATTCCAAGGCAACTTTACATGTTCAACTTCTGTGACAAGCAGAAAAAAAGAAAAATGACACAGACATGAAAAGAAAGGATCAACACACCTGAGTTTCCATGGTGTTACATGGGTTTCTGCTCTCCTCCTTATTGAGTGATACTGTTGACACAGTTCAGTGTCATAAGTCACAATGAGAATGATCAAACATACAGTTAAAATATAATTTGGATGACTCTATTATATGTTTATGCTTCTGTAATATCAGCAGTTTTTGGGGGAAAAAATCTTGAGAAGGTCTCAGTACCCAGTACACTTTAGCTGGGGATGAATGCTGATTCTCCGATTGCTGGTGGTTATCGTTCCTACTCTCAGCGGGGGATCATACTGCTTCCTCCCTCTTCCCATCCAATCTGGATGGGCCGCCAGACCTGGGTGGATGGAAGAGGAAGGTGTACTCATCCACCGAGGCTCTGTGACTAACACGCTTGGGGAGGAACAGGCGTTTCAGACGAGAGACCAATGGCCACTCGCTTATTTTTGCCACCTTCCATCCCAGTTCTGCATTCCGCTCACTTGTCCTTCTCTTCCCGCGCTCTCCGCCCTGGGTCTATTCTGTTCTTCTTTTTGCTCGAGCTAATTCATCTCGTGTCTTCATGAAATGATAAAAGTCCTGGTCAATGGACATTAATCAACTGAGTAGCGTTCCCAAGGCTACATAAAGAAGTGTCATAACGATTAAAGCAGTGCCCCCCGCCCCCCCCCCTTTACGCCCCTTTCCACCCTCACTTGTGTATGCTTCACCATTTGAGGTATGGAGTGACAAAAGCATCCTGCATCTTTAACAAGAAGAATTCGCGCTATGCGCGGCCAGGCCCAATCACTGCGTGCCAGAATCCGCTGGAATGTTGGCAGCAGCTCGCGGTCCCTACAGCCATGCGCCAGGTGTTTGGAACTGCTGGAAAGCACCACAACACGAAGGGGAAAAACGTAGGACACGGGAACAATGACAGACGAGGCCAGTGCAGACAATGCTAAAGCGTGGGAGAAAATCCTTAGGTAAAGTTATAAACGCCTCGATATCAGACATGAGCTCATGTGGGCAACGCCAAGATACAGGTGTGCCGACAAAGCAAACAAGACAGGAGTGGCACGGCAGACCCAAAGATTGATGGTTCCACCCGTAGGTAGATCAACCTCCCACGCGCTCTCCGAGGCCTGGGATTCATTGCATTGCCAGCGGCAAGTTCGTGATAACTCACAACTTCGCACAAGACGGGGGGGAGTGTCCAGTCGTGCCAAGCGCACGCACACTCCAGCCGCTGTTGCTCACCGGAGACTATTACAGTCCCGGACCCGCGAAGAGCGAGTTTATTAAAAACTTTGTGGCGTGTTTGTAGCTAAACGCTGCCTGTTGACTCAGACAGTACCCCGGCCAGCCCAGGTGCTGCTCAAGGATGTGGATTTCAAAAGGAAAATAAACATGTCCGTCGTGGCGTTTTGAGTTTGTCGTTTATCTTATGTAACACGAGGCGAGATGAGTGGACGCGCGAGGGGCTGTAGTGTTGAGAGGCTCGTGACTCACAATCGCAAACGTATAGCCGTAACCACAAAGTAATTCCAGGCAAGATGAAAGTGAACTTTCTGTAGACAGTGAATTACGCTTTGATGAACTAATGGCAGTGCTAAAGTTTATATAAAGCAACTCATGAGAAAACACACAAGCACAATCACATATAATCACACTTAATCATACGTAATCATGAATAATAACACATGCTTCCATTAGAACTTGATTTTCCTCTGATTTTGGCAGTATATTAATTTTTTTCTCATTATAATGACAAATGATAAACCTTAATATAATAAATTAGAGGGAGACAATAAGATTCACACAAAATGAGGACATGGGTCTAGTCATAATGTTAGTAAAGAGGTTTACCCTGGCAGGTTTTTGATGGATGTCGAAATGTGTGCAGCTCTGCAGGTGTGAGAGTGGAGCCAGGTGATACAGGGTCTACCGGGGAGAGTGGAGCCAGGTGATACAGGGTCTACCGGGGAGAGTGGAGCCAGGTGATACAGGGTCTACCGGGGAGAGTGGAGCCAGGTGATACAGGGTCTACCGGGGAGAGTGGAGCCAGGTGATACAGGGTCTACCGGGGAGAGTGGAGCCAGGTGATACAGGGTCTACCGGGGAGAGTGGAGCCAGGTGATACAGGGTCTACCGGGGAGAGTGGAGCCAGGTGATACAGGGTCTACCGGGGAGAGTGGAGCCAGGTGATACAGGGTCTACCGGGGAGAGTGGAGCCAGGTGATACAGGCTCTACCGGGCGCCTCACTTTTATCATCTTTAGCTGTGTGTGAGTGTGACTGCAGCAGTGCGACTGTGAGTCAACGGCACCCCCCGCTCACACACACACACACACACATCCACCCACACAGTGGTAACACATGGCCAGCAAGAGGTGACTCACTGTGGCCCACTCGTGTGTGTGTGTGTGTGTGTGTGTGCAAGAGTGTTTGTTTCTCTCTTCTGGGAGTGTCTCTCCATGTGTCCCTATCATTATTCCCCCTCCCTGATACACCAGGTGGGCACAGAGGCCTGGGCAATGTGATATACTGCCATTGTCAAGCACACAATGACACACACACACACACACACACACACAATCACACACACAGAGCACTTGAAAGGCTAAAGGAGCCACACAAGGCGATTCAGAGCAGCTAAATCCAGCTCTCGCCCTTGTGCAGGGTAGCTGGGCTCCTGCTGGGTCTCCCTCCGCCTGCCTCTCCTGCTGAACAGCACCCGTGAATGCTGCCAGTAGACGCAGTAGCACCTGCTCACGTCCTCACGTTGCGCCTGGTATCAGCAGGAGACGCGTTCGTGCACGACATTGGCCGCTAGCTGCTCCTTCGCTTTTAAAGTAGCTTCGTAGCGTCCAGGGCTCAGAGATAAGAGAGGGTGGGCCATAACAGTTTAGGGAGGACCTGCAGTCCACTATCATCATTCCTTACTCCATAAACAGAGACCTTCCTGTCCATAGTGTAGGAAAACATGTCGTGCTGTAGTGTTTAATTCCCGCTCTGCTCACCAGGCTCCTGTGTTCTCCAGTAGCGTAAACGCTGGTAAAAGTCCTGGAGGAATGTAACAAACCTAACGACTATGGCAGCAAAAAGGAGCCTGTAATGATTGATGACTGTAACTACAGTACACTAACTACACTGTAAGGCGTGTAAACACATTGGAGTCAGATAGGTTTCCTGCTTATGTGTGTCTGAACTGATGTCTGTCCATCATTAGTGTCATGTGTTTGTGTGTATGGCTGTGTGTGTATGGCTGCGTGTGTATATTTGTGCATGTGTGTGCCTCTGTGTGTGTGTCTTTGTATCTGTGTGTGTATGTGTGTGTGCGTCTTTGTGTCTGTGTGTGTATGTGTCTTTGTGTTTGTGTGTATGTTTGTGTATGTTTGTGTCTGTGTGTGTGTGTATGTGTGTGTGTGTGTACACCATGTTTTTGTGTTGTGTTCTGTGCATTACATTTATTACATGAGTGATGAAACCAAATTGTACAAAACAACTTTAACCAGTAGTTAGATAATTACACACACACACACACACATACTAAACACACCTTAACCCTGACCCCTAAACTCTGAATTAGACAGTCTAAGTCCTATAATTGTCTCTTCTCAGCAGTGTTAAGTGTCCAGTATAGTATCTGTAGACCACAAGCCCAGTTCCTCCAGGCTCAAGACCTGACTCAGCACATTTGCCTTTGCCTCTTCCCACTGATCTAAGGTAAGCATTGCTGACCAACCCCTATCCCATCTCTCATAGCCAGTCTTGTGATGTAGGACATGGCAGCTGATCTCAGATCAGTGGAATGTGCAGCAGTGGTGGAATGTGTTCCTCATTAGGGATTAGAAGCTGCATTGCTTAAGGGAGGGAAAATTCAGTGTTTTTCCCCCTTAATATATACCAGGTTTGGGTTACTCAGCAATTTTTTTGTTTACAGTCTGAGTGTTAAGTGCCAGAGCACCACTGCGATTTTCATTACTGCGACCCAGAAACGGCCTGGTCATGGTTCAGGCAGGGTCCTTACCCAGAAGCTGTGCTGACTTTGAAGACTGAATCTCCAGACTAATCGAATCATTCTGTGTTTCTGGAGCCCTCAATCTGTGAGTTTTGATTGGCAAAGTCACTGGTTTGGGTACGTAGGAGGGAAAAACGCATATAATGTCTCTACCAGCACAGTAGTGACTTTTGGATTTTGATGTGGTTGTTAAAATGGCAAAACTTTGATCTAATTAGCATTTTCTAATTAGCACTAATTAGTTTTGACAGATTGGCGCTCTCTGCATGGGGCAGTCAGTTTCCCAGCATGCAATAAGATCTTGCTGGGCCGCAGGTTTTCTCATCCTCACACGAGCTTCTCAACTCCCAGTTTAGTTTGTGGACTTGCTTTCTCTCTGGTGCCAAAGACATTTCCCTTTTCCCAGAAACTGGGCTTCTTTTTGTCTTCTGCTCATTGCATCTGTTTCTCTTTTGTCTCCTTCAGTCCCTCATTACTCAAGTGTGCGCACACACACACACACACACACACACTCCAACCCTTCCCTGTGCCAAGTGCTGCCAGGCCTTTCATGTTGTTATGGTGTTCCAGCTGTAACACAAATGCATGTTCGCCGCCCAGCTGTTACTGATACACTGTTCAGACCAGACAAACAGAGCGAAAGAGAGAGAAAGCAAAAACCATTTCCTCTCCTGCTGCAGACAGACAACAGACAAAGACAGCTAATATGGCAGACAGACACCAGACAGAGGCAGCTAATATGGCAGACAGACACCAGACAGAGGCAGCTAATAGGGCAGACAGACAACATACAGAGGCAGCTAATATGGCAGACAGACACCAGACAGAGGCAGCTAATATGGCAGACAGACACCAGACAGAGGCAGCTAATAGGGCAGACAGACAACATACAGAGGCAGCTAATATGGCAGACAGACACCAGACAGAGGCAGCTAATAGGGCAGACAGACAACATACAGAGGCAGCTAATATGACAGACAGACACCAGACAGAGGCAGCTAATATGGCAGACAGACACCAGACAGAGGCAGCTAATATGGCAGACAGACACCAGACAGAGGCAGCTAATATGGCAGACAGACACCAGACAGAGGCAGCTAATAGGGCAGACAGACAACATACAGAGGCAGCTAATATGACAGACAGACACCAGACAGAGGCAGCTAATAGGGCAGACAGACAACATACAGAGGCAGCTAATATGGCAGACAGACACCAGACAGAGGCAGCTAATATGGCAGACAGACACCAGACAGAGGCAGCTAATAGGGCAGACAGACAACATACAGAGGCAGCTAATATGACAGACAGACACCAGACAGAGGCAGCTAATAGGGCAGACAGACAACATACAGAGGCAGCTAATATGGCAGACAGACAACATACAGAGGCAGCTAATATGGCAGACAGACACCAGACAGAGGCAGCTAATAGGGCAGACAGACAACATACAGAGGCAGCTAATAGGGCAGACAGACAACATACAGAGGCAGCTAATATGACAGACAGACACCAGACAGAGGCAGCTAATAGGGCAGACAGACGTGTGTGTGCTGGGGTGTGTGTGCTGGGGGGTGTGTGCTGGGGGGTGTGTGCTGGGGGTGTGTGTGCTGGGGGTGTGTGCTGGGGGGGTGTGTGCTGGGGGTGTGTGTGCTGGGGGGTGTGTGCTGGGAGGGGGTGTGTGCTGGGAGGGGGCGTGTGCTGGGAGGGGGTGTGTGCTGGGGGGGGGGTGTGCTGGGGGGGGGTGTGTGCTGGGAGGGGTGTGTGCTGGGAGGGGGTGTGTGCTGGTAGGGGGCGTGTGCTGGGGGGGTGCTGGTAGGGGGGAGTGTGGGGGGGGGGTGTGTGCTGGGAGGGGCTGGGGGGGTGTGTGCTGGGGGGCGTGTGCTGGGAGGGGGCGTGTGCTGGGAGGGGGCGTGTGCTGGGGGGGCGTGTGCTGGGAGGGGGTGTGTGCTGGGAGGGGGCGTGTGCTGGTAGGGGGCGTGTGCTGGGAGGGGGCGTGTGCTGGGAGGGGGCGTGTGCTGGGGGGCGTGTGCTGGGAGGGGTGTGTGCTGGGGGGGGTGTGTGCTGGGGGGCGTGTGCTGGGGGGCGTGTGCTGGGGGGCGTGTGCTGGGGGGGGGTGTGCTGGGAGAGGGTGTGTGCTGGGGCGTGTGCTGGGGGGGGGCGTGTGCTGGGGGGGCGTGTGCTGGGGGGGGTGTGTGCTGGGGGGGCGTGTGCTGGGGGGGCGTGTGCTGGGGGGCGTGTGCTGGGGGGTGTGCTGGGAGGGGGTGCTGGGGGGGGCGTGTGCTGGGAGGGGGTGTGTGCTGGGGGGCGTGTGCTGGGGGGGCGTGTGCTGGGGGGGGGTGTGTGCTGGGGGGGCGTGTGCTGGGAGGGGGTGTGTGCTGGGAGGGGGTGTGTGCTGGGGGGGGGTGTGCTGGGGGGGGGTGTGCTGGGGGGTGTTTGCTGGGAGGGGTGTGCTGGGGGGTGTGTGTGCTGGGGGTGTGTGCTGGGAGGGGGCGTGTGCTGGGAGGGGGCGTGTGCTGGTAGGGGGCGTGTGCTGGGAGGGGGTGTGTGCTGGGAGGGGGTGTGTGCTGGGAGGGGGTGTGTGCTGGGAGGGGGTGTGTGCTGGGAGGGGTGTGCTGGGAGGGGGTGTGTGCTGGGGGTGTGAGCTGGGAGGGGGTGTGTGCTGGGGGGGGGCGTGTGCTGGTAGGGGGCGTGTGCTGGGAGGGGGCGTGTGCTGGTAGGGGGCGTGTGCTGGGAGGGGGTGTGCTGGGGGTGTGAGCTGGGAGAGGGTGTGTGCTGGGGGGTGTGTGCTGGGGGTGTGTGCTGGGAGGGGGCGTGTGCTGGGGGGTGGCTGGGGGGGGGTGTGTGCTGGGAGGGTGTGTGCTGGGAGGGGGCGTGTGCTGGGAGGGGTGTGTGCTGGGGGGGGGGCGTGGCTGGTGGGGGTGTGCTGGGAGGCGTGTGCTGGGAGGGGTGTGTGCTGGGAGGGGGCTGGGTGTGTGCGTGCTGGTAGGTGCTGGTAGGGGCGTGTGCTGGTGTGGGGGGGGGTGTGCTGGGGGGGTGTGCTGGGGGGGCGTGTGCTGGGAGGGGGCGTGTGCTGGGGGGGGCGTGTGCTGGGAGGGGGTGTGCTGGGAGGGGGCGTGTGCTGGCTGGGGGCGTGTGCTGGGGGGGCGTGTGGGGGCGTGTGCTGGGAGGGGGCGTGTGCTGGGGGGGGGCGTGTGCTGGGAGGGGGCGTGTGCTGGGGGGGGTGTGCTGGGGGGGGGCGTGTGCTGGGGGGGGTGTGCTGGGGGCGTGTGCTGGGGCGTGCGTGTGCTGGGGGTGTGTGCTGGGGGGGCGTGTGCTGGGAGGGGGTGTGTGCTGGGAGGGGGTGTGGGGGGGGTGCGTGTGCTGGGGGGGCGTGTGCTGGGAGGGGGCGTGTGCTGGGAGGGGGCGTGTGCTGGGGGGGCGTGTGCTGGGGGGGGCGTGTGCTGGGGGGGGGTGTGTGCTGGGGGGGGGTGTGTGCTGGGGGGGTGTGCTGGGAGAGGGTGTGTGCTGGGGGGGCGTGTGCTGGGGGCGTGTGCTGGGGGGGGGGCGTGTGCTGGGAGGGGGCGTGTGCTGGGAGGGGGCGTGTGTGTCTGAGTGAGGGGATACATGTCATATTCCCCTCACAGTGGGCTCCTATTGCAAAGGGTCTTTTTATCCCCAGGTTAAGCCTAAGTGTGTTTCAGTGGACCCATTAACACCAAACATCACATCTGTAGGGTTGCGAGCTCTGTGTGGTGAGATTTGTGCATGTAATCGAAACAGAAAGGGGTAGGAGAAAATACATGTTAGTGAGAGAGAGTGTGTTTGTAAGTGTGTATGTGTGTGCGTGTGTGTATATGTGTGAAAGTGAAGGAGTGATGCTTTGTGTGTGAGTATCTGGGAGCAGATGTATATATATACATCTGTGTGTGTGGGTGTGTGAGAGGGCAGGAGAGATGGTAATTACAGACTTGAGCAGAGCGTCCGTGGGCGAGCTCACACCTGCAGGAGAGGAACACAGCTGTCATACTTGACAGCTGACATTACTGTGACCCTTATGACCCTTGAACCCAGAGCTCCAGGCCAAGCTGAGGTCACAGCATCTTTCAGTAACACCTTAACACCTTCAAGTGTAGATTATACCATAGATTTCACTACTTCTATTTGTCTGTCTCTCTCTCTCTCTCTCTCTCTCTCCCCCCTCTCCATCTCTCTCTCTCTCCCTCCCTCTCTCTCTCTCCTTGTCTCTAGTCCTTAGCACCACTCCCCCACAGGTTTACACAGTATTGTGTAATCGCTGTAGCAGTGTTTCGTGCATGCTTATTAAACGCCCCCACACCACAGAACTCAACCATACAGGCTTCACATCCACACATGAGTTACTTAAACCACAACACAGAACACAGGGACACACATCATACACACCACAGTTTGATCATAAACCACCAGATCACATTTTAGGTTTCCACATTTCCTAATTACCATCGGCAGTAAAATTGTCATTTGCTCCCCAAGTGAACATAGGTGGACCTTATAGTTTTTTATCTTATTTTATGCTGAATTCAAACCTGTTTGTAGAAATGTTATCACATGTATGGTTTTTAACGATGTACGTTTTATATGCATCATTACTTGCTCATGACTAAGGCTGTTACATTTAAAGTGTGCAGTCCCACGTGTCGTGTGCAGGTGTGTGAGTGTGTAGTCTGCAGGTGTGTGAGTGTGTAGTGTGCTCACACAGAGGGGCTCTGTTTGAGGATTGAGTGATAGAGAAATACTGCAAACACATTTCATGTTCAGCCTTCAAAAATACATAAGAAACAGGTATTCTTTTGCACGAAGCAAAATCATAATCAGTGTTGACGAGTCTTACTCCCACATGACCATTGTCCTAATAGTGTTGTCCATACTAATACTCTTGTCCATACTAATACTACTGTCCATACAAATGTTGTTGTCCATACTAAAGCTATTTTCCAGACTAATATTATTGTCCAAGCTAACACTGTTTTTTCCCTTAAGTGTCTGTTGAGTGATTCGAGCTCCTGGCAGCCGTCCGTGCACATGGACCAGAGGCTGCTGTCATCGTTGGCAGTGCTTCTAGACTCCAGGCCAAGAAACGAGGGAAAGTCCCTACCTTTCCACCACACCAGCGGACGAGTAAGGGTGCCCTCATGGGACAAAAATACTCAGTTCGTGGATACAGCTGTAGCAGAAGTAGAGGTTGTATGGGTCTGAATAGAGCAGGGGCTTTTGGGCTACGACAGAGCAGGAGTTAAGGTCTGTTAGTGTCTTGAACCCCCTCACCCCTCACACTCTCCCCCTCTACCCTCTCCCCTCACACTCTCCCCCTCTACCCTCTCCCCTCACACTCTCCCCCTCTACCCTCTCCCCTCACACTCTCCCCCTCTACCCTCTCCCCTCACACTCTCCCCCTCTACCCTCTCCCCTCACACTCTCCCCCTCTACCCTCACACCTCACTCCCCTCACCCCTCCCTCCTGCTGTCTGAACTCCTCTTCCTCAGAGGAAGACGACAGAGAGGAAGGCAGAGAGACCCAAGAGCATTAAATGCTCCACTATGCCAAACAAAGGCAGCCTTTATGACTGCACACACACACACACACACACACACACACACACCTTCTATAAGATGAAACACTTCTATAGACAAACATGAATCCACAGCTTGACCCTGCATGAAAAGACTGGCAGGGAGAGACAGAAGGGGGGGAAGGGGAAAAGGGAAAAGCCTTCCATTTCCCGTAAAGCGGGAAAGGGGAGGAGGGAATTATGGGAAACTTGGTGACTCATCACTTTTTCTTTCTGACACCCCCCATGCCTGTCTCTGGGAATCTGGATAATCTGACAACAGTTCTGCCCTGTCATGAGAAGGAGCATATCAGATCAGATTTTGACTGACTCGTCTTTCACATACTGGAATGTGTGTATGTGTGTGTATGTGTGTGTGTGTGTGTGCGTGTGCACAGCAGTGGCTTCTGTGTAACCGAGAATGGACACTAGAACCCTCTACACCTGCTCTTGTCCCACTACGGTTCAGCTGTACTGGAGTGTACTTTACCACACACACACACACACACACACACACACACACACACACACCCTTGCTTGCCCTCTCTTTAACAATATCACCCCCACAACATTGCCTCCAGCAGAACCAGTGCCTATCTCTGCCCCCACTGTGAAGCCCTAGCCGTAGGAGTGCAGATAAACATGTTGGGTTAGTTGAGTTCAGGACACTTTAACTCAGTCTTGTGGTTTCTAGGGAAAAGCTCCCCGCCCCCGTGCACAGCTGGTGCGCGTGGAGCAATCTCTCCAGCGTTTACCGACATCTGAAAAAGCCACACGAAACAAACACCAAAATGTGAGACGCGCATCCTCGCCGCTTTCGGAGCTGCCGTTTCTGGAGCTGCCGTTTCTGGAGGCCTTTGTGCGCCCGCCGATCTCTGCATTCCGCTCTTTAATGGCCTCCTGTGGGATTTAAGTTTCTGTAACGGACTTGGTTGCAGACCGCATAACCCACAGACTCCAATTATAAGCCATTGAGCCTCATAAAGCCAAGCGCGTGGTCCTCTCCAAGCACGACACCACCTCGCGATAATAACACACTCCTCCTCGCGCATGATCTCACCAGACCGACAAACACACGTGTATAAAAGGGTCGCGCGACCGTCACTCCGCCCCCCGACCGCAGGGTGATCTCACATGATTGACAGCCCTCACTAGGCTTATTGTATGGAGAGGAGCGGTCGCTGTGGTAACGGGCGCACGAGACGCATGAGCGCGACATGACTAATCTTTAATTATTACAGCGCCCCTTTTCTCTAGCGGACGGTCCTAAGCGCGGAACCGCCGACAAACAACCTTTCTTTGAAGTCAGAGCCCATTTAATGACGTGACCTCTTAGAACGGAGTGAAGTCGGTGTTTACCGGTTTTGGAGATCAACATGGAGGGTCGTTCGGAAAGTGTCACCTCACGACGAGGGATGTACGTGTTTGCTGGGCTCTCTCGGATGCCGTTTGGTCGACTTCGCAAACAAGAGTCTTTTTTTCGCAAAACAACAACTGAATGCGCGCTCACCGTTTGATAAGAGCTGCGCACGCACACACAGACACGGGCGCACGGGCGTCAATACACAACGAAAAAACACGTAGCCTACACACACACACACACAGATGCTTTCATTTAGAGTATTCAGCATTTATTATTTTGGAAGGTAGGAATGAATTCCGGTAATCTTTCAGCCGAAATACACATCCTAAGGTACTGATCAAAACACAACTCCTTTATGAGGCTTCCAGGAACCTAAATTAGTTGAATAGTTAAATCAGTCTGGCAGTGGATGAAAATCTCTTGTGGATACACTGACACACACACACACACACACACATTACAGTACATACAAAGCTCTTCCATATGCTTTAAAGAAAACCTCCTCTGTGATTTATGAAAAACAAAGTCTGCAGACTTCCTTTTTCTTACCCGCGTGTGTGTGTGCGCACACATACATACACACACTCCTGTTGCTGTGAAGTTTCCTTACAATGTTTCTAAAGGGTCCTGACTCATTCACTGGAGTGCTTCATATTTCCATTTGCAAACTGAAAGAGAGAGAGAGAGAGAGAGAGAGAGAGAGAGAGAGAGAGAGAGAGAGAGAGAGAGAGAGAGAGAGAGAGAGAGAGAGAGAGAGAGAGAGAGAGAGAGAGAGAGAGAGAGAGAGAGAGAGAGAGAGAGAGAGAGAGAGAGAGAGAGAGAGAGAGAGAGAGAGAGAGAGAGAGAGAGAAAGAGAGAGAGAGAGAGAGAGAGAGAGAGAGAGAGAGAGAGAGAGAGAATGCTGCGGTATCTGGTATCCATCTTGATCTGGCAATAACACGACTTTAGATTATTTGAGAGTAGTAGGTGATTCAGTACGGACGAAGCTGAACACTACATATGTCCTATCGTGTGTAAGTGTGTGTGTGTGTGAGTGCGTGTGTGTGTGCATGTCTGTGTGCTTGTATGTGAGCATGCATGTGTGTATGCGTGTTTAATCAGCACAAGCTCTCTCTCTCTCTCTCTCTCTCCTTTTATCACTCTATTTTGGTCTTCTTTGTTATTCTGTCTCTGATTACTTTGTCCAGGGTTCCAGCCGTGCTTGCGTCCCTCATCCTGCTACTCGGCTCGCGGACTACTCGTATGGCTGTGGTCTGCTTCTCTGTCTGCTCCCCTGCTGGGCTGTTGGTAGACCACACACTGTTCTCATCTCATGTTATAGACAAGCTGAAAGTGCCCTATAAATTACATTTTATTATTCTTGTTGATCTTGTTGTTGTTGTAGCCACCTGTAACTTAAAACGACCTTCCTCTAGAGTTTGGCTGCTGTCACTATGAAGGTTGATTGAGCCCTGACATGGGTGATGAGGGGGTGCGAACATGCAGCAGGTCTGCAGAAGGTGCCCACCCACGTACCCTCCACCCACATACCCTCCACCCACATACCCTCCATCCACATACCCTCCACCCACATACCCTCCATCCACATACCCTCTACCCACATACCCTCCATCCACATACCCTCCACCCACATACCCTCCATCAACATACCCTCCACCCACATACCCTCCACCCACATACCCTCCATCCACATACCCTCCACCCACATACCCTCCATCTATGGGGCCTCCAGCTGTTTAAACGTCTCCTGAGTGACAGGCCAAGGACCTCCTGAAACGTAATCTGTGTCTCTGTCTCTGTAACATCTACAATTTCACCTCACAACCAGCTCCAGGACCCCTGAACCACAGCATCATAGAGATGGAGGTTGTGGCAGCGTGGAAAAACCCTCGGCAGAGTACATTTCACACACACACACACACACACATTGACATGCACACACTCACACTGACACACATCCACCCCCACACATTCTCACACACACACGCACACACACACACACACACACATTCACACATCCACCCACCCACCCAGCCACACACACACACACAGGACAGTTAAACTGTGCCGTGTGTTCTAAGGCCAAAGTGGCCCTCGCTCCTCCCTGTGAAACCACTGTGTGTGTGTGTGTGTGTGCGTGTGTGTGTGTGAGTGTGTGCATGTGTGTCTTAAAGCAGCTGGGGAAGATCACAGGGCCTCAGTCATGGCAGCCGTGTAGTGAGTGTCAACACCACTGACATGTACCACTCGCTGTGAAGTCCCTTCAGAAACAGCAGCGTGTACCCATGTACCTGCAGCTGTGTGAAAACACCACACACTCTTCTCCCGGTCACGCTTCAGACCTACAGACAAACACCACACACTCTTCTCCCGGTCACGCTTCAGACCTACAGACAAACACCACACACTCTTCTCCCGGTCACGCTTCAGACCTACAGACAAACACCACACACTCTTCTCCCGGTCACGCTTCAGACCTACAGACAAACACCACACACTCTTTATCTTTAACTTTACCTGTAGGACAGGGAAATGTTTAAATTATGGTTGGTTACACTTATTTTTAGTTAGCAATAAGAATTGCAAGCTTATTACTTAGAACCACTAAGAGTTTAAGAGAGTAAAGATGTACATGGAGCAGGGGTGGGTCTACACGGACCAGTGATGGGTCTACATGGAGCAGGGGCGGGTCTACACACAGCAGGGGTGGGTCTACATGGAGCAGAGACAGGTCTACATGGAGCAGAGACAGGTCTACACGGAGCAGGGTTGTGTCTACATGGAGCAGGACTGGGTCTATACAGAGCTGTAGTGGGTCTACATGGAGCAGGGGCGGGTCTACACACAGCAGGGTAGGTCTACATGGAGCAGAGACAGGTCTACACGGAGCAGGGTTGTGTCTACATGGAGCAGGACTGGGTCTATACAGAGCTGTAGTGGGTCTACATGGAGCAGGGGCGGGTCTACACACAGCAGGGTAGGTCTACATGGAGCAGAGACAGGTCTACATGGAGCAGGGTTGTGTCTACATGGAGCAGGACTGGGTCTATACAGAGCAGTAGTGGGTCTACACAGAACGGGTGGGTCTAGAGCAGGGGAAGGTCTGCATGAGCTAGTCTGTCAGCCTGCCACGATGGTTGCCCGGTCCCTGACCGGTTGAGGGCTGTGGTGAGCCCTGTTATAGCCCAGCGAAGCAGCTCTGTCTCTGGGCAGAACGGTAGGACAGATGGAGCTCTGGCTGGCCGAGTCACAGTTGCGAGTCACAGTTGTGAGTCACACCGGCAGCAAACGACTCATCGGGACGCAGGAGCTAAAGACAAAGAGCATGCAAACCAGACAGCAGTGTGTAGCACATGGTGAAAAGACACACACACACATACACACACACACACACTGACAGAAACATATACACATCTAAGTCATGGACAGACAGACAGATGTTTGCATGTTTACTGCAGTATACTGTCATATCACACAGGGCTGCACGGTTGGGATAAAGCCCTGATGTGAAGTACTGCAACAGGCAGAGTGGCCTGTGTGTGTGTGTGTGTGTGTGTGAGTGTGGTGCACACCAGTACAGCTCAAACAACTGACAGCTGGATAAAGGGAAAAGAATTATGTTCAGCCTTCAAGCACATTGTGTGGAGAATTCTGAAGTGTAATCACACACGTACACACACACACACACACACACACCATCTGCCTATCAGGCGAACACACACACACTTTTGGATGCTCTGAATGTCAACATCATTACACATGCGTGTGTTGTATAAATCTAGAGAATGGTGCGGTGTTATCTGGGACACTCTCGGTGTCGGGGTGACTGATGGGAGCAGGAGCACAAGCCCACAGCTCATGACGGACTGCGTCTCTGGCCTTCTGTGTGCGTGTGTGTGTGCGCGTGTGTGTGTGTGTGTGTTTCATGTGTCCTTGGTGGTCCCACATCCCCCATTATAGCCTCTTTCTTACCAACCTGGTGGTCTGTTGGTGCATGTGTGAGTGTGTGTCTTTGAATACTGTATGGGTGGTATGTGTGTATGCATGTGTCTGTGTGTGTGTGTGTGTGGTATCTGTAGCCATTGTCTGGGTTAATACTCTGAGACAGTTCACCCAGGGATGAGTAAGTGTGTTCTGCAATGACTGTCCATTAAGGAAACCCCCCTACGTGAAGCATAGCTGCGTCCTGTCCAGCACACTCCTGCTTTATGTGCAGACAAGCAGGGATGATCTGAAAGAGTGGAAAATATGATATACACCCACACACAAACTGAAGCACACACACTCTTTCTAATAAAGTCCCCCACCCCCCTCTTTCTCCTGTCTCTCTCTTCCTCTCTTTTTCCTGTCTCTCCGTGTCTCGCCCTAACCCTAACCCTAACCCTAACCCTAACTCTAGGCTCCCGGCTGTTTCTGAAGTACTGCATGTGGAGTAAGATCACTTGGTTAGAGCGGTCTACAGATTCACAGGTCTACAGGTCTACAGATTCACAGGTCTACAGGTCTACAGATTCACAGGTCTACAGGTCTACAGATTCACAGGTCTACAGATTCACAGGTCTACAGGTCTACAGATTCACAGGTCTACAGATTCACAGGTCTACAGGTCTACAGATTCACAGGTCTACAGATTCACAGGTCTACAGGTCTACAGATTCACAGGTCTACAGATTCACAGGTCTACAGGTCTACAGATTCACAGGTCTACAGATTCACAGGTCTACAGGTCTACAGATTCACAGGTCTACAGATTCACAGGTCTACAGGTCTACAGATTCACAGGTCTACAGATTCACAGGTCTACAGGTCTATAGATTCACAGGTCTACAGATTCACAGGTCTACAGGTCTACAGATTCACAGGTCTACAGGTCTGCAGATTCACAGGTCTACAGGTCTGCAGATTCTCAGGTCTGCAGGTTAACAGGAGGCAAACAAGGTCTGCGAGCCCCATCAGAGGAAGTGGAAAGACCCACAGAAGTAATATGTGTTTCGACGCACTGTATAAATAGATACTGATGGAATGATATAGTTGGCATGCACCTCACATGACTAAAGATTCAACCAGGCTCTTCCTTCCTCTTACAGTTTTGGGGTGGAAAGTGTGTGTCTATGTGTGTGTGTGTGTGTGTGTCTGTGTGTGTGCGTGTGTGTGCACATAATTATTTTTCCACCTAGTTTTTGTGTGTATCTTAAAACATGGCCTAATCTTTGTCTTTCCCCATGTTGATACTCAGCCAATCAGGTTGGCTTAAGCAGTAGTGAGGTCATCATTTCCTCTGAATGTGGTTGGGTGGTGACTGAGCAATATGCTTCTGTGACGTACAACGTGAACTCCGTGACCAGCGTTTCTCAAAGCTTTGGCGTGTCTAGGGTGTGTGCGTGAGTGTAGGCATGTATTCTCTCCATAGTTCGGAGTGTTTGCATGTGTACATTCAAAGCGTTGCATGACTATAATCTCAAATACTGTCTTTAGATTTAGTCATTCGCTAATAACAAGGAAAGTTAAAGACTAAAACTAAAGATTAAAACTACTAGTCTTTAGTTTTAGTCTTTTGTTTTCCTTGTTATTTGTGAATACACGTTTATCTGTGTCATGCAGGAAATCAGAGGCTGGAAGCTCTGTAATAGTGTAATATTAGGGCTACCACAGCATACCAATTACTTCATTAATGGCGTTTGAACGTCCGGCTTTATCAGCTCCAGACTGGGCAGGACATGAAACAGCTGTCAGGGATGTGTGTCTGCATCTGAGCGAGACCCTGGAATGGTCACCCTAGAATTTGTCTGATCTCTTCACTTGTGCTGGACTTGTGCTGGTTTGTCGAGTGTGTATGGACAAGCTCTCAAAAGGTCATCCTGTATGTGGTTCAAGTCTGATGTCATACTTGTGAAAACAGCGGGTTCGATCTGATTGGTCGTTTGACGGATTCGATCTGATTGGTCGTTTGAAGTGCTCAGCAGCAGTCATGGTGTCACTGATTCTTATCGACGCAACTTCTCCGAAAACTTTGTGGATTGAGTAGAAACGTGAAGTCAGAGCAGGTGTATAGGGGTGACTGTAATAACGTATAATAACACCTGCTTGTCATCCTGCGTCCCACGCTGGCTACACACACGACTTCTGCAGCACTTTTATGACTTCTGGTCAGAGCGAGTGAGTGCGCCTCAGCAGGTAAACAGATGAGATTCTGAGGAAGCTCCAGTTTTTGCTCAATGTCAGCCGTCATCACTACAGTGATGAGTCAGTCAGCGAGGTGATTTGAGGGGCCTTCTGAGGGTTCCTGAGAGAAGACGTGTGCTTGTGTCCAGGCAAAATTATTCAGTAGTGGTAGTGTTCAGTAGTGGTAGTGATCAGTAGTGGTAGTGTTCAGTAGTGGTAGTGATCAGTAGTGGTAGTGTTCAGTAGTGGTAGTGATCAGTAGTGGTAGTGTTCAGTAGTGGTAGTGTTCAGTAGTGGTAGTGATCAGTAGTGGTTGTGTTCAGTAATGGTAGTATTCAGTAGTGGTAGTGTTCACTTACATACACCAGCAAAAAAAATTATAAATTGTTAATTTTTGCTTTTGTACTTTTAGTAATGGACTAGTACTGTTACCTTATGTGTGTATATTTGTATGTGTGTGTGTGTGTGTGACATGTTAGTCAAAAATGTCTTTCCCATGGACATACAGAACTCATTACAGCCAGTAATGAGAGTCTCTTCCATGAAGTCTGTCTGTCTACGGCTGCGCTGATGAGGCCTGAACGTGAAACGTTGCAGGGAGGAGTGAGGAGAAGCCAACGCCATCTTACACAACCCGCCACACAGACAGGAGCTGCCTGTTGGAAGACCTCAGACAGCGCCAGCAGAAACAGCTCGCTGTCATGTGACAGACCTGAGCACAGACGCCCGCTACAGCTAACGAAGATGATTTCAATCTGAGTTAATTTTGTAGCTAGGAAAGAAAGAGGGCGGGAGAGAGGGAGAGAGGGCAATGGGAGGTGTATATGAGAAAAAGAGAAGAAGGGATAAGGATAGTGATGGAGGACAGAAGGGGAGATGGGGAGAGAGAGAGAGGGAGAGAGGGAGAGAGAGGTAGAGGGGGAGGGAGAGAGAGAGAGAGAGAGGGAGTGGGAGAGAAGGAGAGGGAGAGAATGAGAGGGAGAGAATGAGAGAGAGAGAGAGAGAGAGAGAGAGGGAGGGAGGGAAATGACGGGTTTAGATATAAGAAGAGAGTTGCCAGGGCTTCAGAACCAGCCTGTCATGTTGTGCGTCAGTTATACTATTCCCAGCCACAGACGCATGCACACACACGCATGCACACGCACACACACACACACACACACACACAAAATACACTTTCCCTTTATCTTCGTTGTTATAATG
This sequence comes from Brachyhypopomus occidentalis, assembly GCA_020368025.1. Taxonomy (NCBI): domain Eukaryota; kingdom Metazoa; phylum Chordata; class Actinopteri; order Gymnotiformes; family Hypopomidae; genus Brachyhypopomus; species Brachyhypopomus occidentalis. The sequence goes on from JAGXOD010000047.1 coordinate 123,238, forward strand.
TAATTAAATCTCGTCAGAATATCCTCCCTCTCCAGGCCCCACCTCCCTCTTCAGGCCCCGCCTCCTTTTTTCCTTCGTTTGTTCTCTTTTTCCCTCCACTTGTCTTACCTCACAATCTCTCCCACGCTACCCGCCTGCCCGTTTCCTTAGCAACCGCTGCTTCCTGTTTGTCCGTCTGGTCTATTTTTTTCAGGAAGTGTGAGGGGTTCAATTACACTGATATATGTGTGTCTGTGTTTGTGTGTATGTGTTTTATGGCAAATTGTAGGTCTTACCAGAAAAGACAATGCAAACTGTTACTTAATAATGTAATAATGTATGTGTTTTATTCGTGAAGTTGCACATGAGCGTGTGTGAGTGTGTGTGCTGCGCAGGATTACCTAACAAACGCTTCTCAAGGAGAGCTGGACCCACAGACTGAGCTGAACACACACAAGAAAGTGTCCATCACACCGGACAGGAGGGGCTCCTCTCCCACAGTCAACATCGGACGTGATTACAGACACGATTACAGACACGATTACAGACACGTCTGAGACACGAAGCGACTGTACCTCAATTACATCTCCCTTTGTGACACACAATGCTTTTGTGTTGTTACCCCTTAGCAAAAAGAAGTTTATTCAAGTGTACTATGAGTATACTTATTTTTTACTAAAACTGAGGAAGTATACTTGAAGGTTACTTTTTATAAACTATTTTTTAAATACTTAAGAATAGTATAGTGAAGTATACTTGGCGTATACTGAAAAGTATAAACAGAAGTCTAAGACTAAGTACATTAATACCCTTAGCAAAAATAAGTTTATTCAAGTGTACTATAAGTATACTTATTTTTACTAAAACTGAGGAAGTATACTTGAAGGTGACTTTTTATAAACTAAATTTTAGATACTTAAGAATAGTATAGTGAAGTATACTTAGCTTATACACAGAAGTATAAACAGAAGTCTAAGACTGAGTACATTAATATCAAGACTTACACTTGTATAATACTTACTATATCTTGCTCCAAGTGCATAATAAGGTCAAGTCAATGACTCATGCTTAACATTTAATGCAAATGTGCACTTTTTTCCTTTCATTTTCTCCAGTAAGGAAGGAATTCATATCATATGTATTTGTTTTTGAAATGTGTGAAATGTTTGAAAATATATCGAACTTGTTTTCAACATTCTGTCTTGTGATTTTGTAAATGCATCACACTCTTAATGTACTTAGTCTTAGACTTCTGTTTATACTTTTCAGTATAAGCCAAGTATACTTCACTATACTATTCTTAAGTATTTAAAAAATAGTTTATAAAAAGTAACCTTCAAGTATACTTCCTCAGTTTTAGTAAAAAATAAGTATACTCATAGTACACTTGAATAAACTTCTTTTGCTAAGGGATACAGTAAACTTTAAGAATACTGAGACGGCGCCGGACATACAGATTGACAAGCCCCGCCCACTCGTCAGCAGAGGTTGCTGGGAGATAGGCGAGAGAGACTGGAAATTATAAATAATCCGTTTAATGTGTGAGTTTGCATGTAGTTATTTTGCTATTTTTAGTTATAAGTGTGTGGAGGATGCATATGTGTTTGTTCTGTGAGGAAAGCGGGAGCACCCTCACTGTGATGTGGGTGCGGCTGGGTGAGGTAGTTGCCATTAAGGGTAATGAAGTATTCTGAAAAACCTACGTGGATCTATCTAAGTTCATTTTCTAGATGAGATGAACTTCTCGTGTGAGACTCCTTTCTTCTCTGCCACAACAAAAATTTAAGGAGTGTATTTCAAATACAAAAATTTTAAGCTATAAGTAATATGCCAAGCAAACTTAAAGTGAACTAGTGAAATAACCAATGTTTAACAGTATACTTAAAATAAACATTAAAAATAGACTCGAAGTATAAAACAAGTACAATGGCAGTATATTGATAAGTGTACTTGTAGTATACTTTAAGCATACTAGAGGGATATACCAAGTACATTGATAGCATATAGATGAGTATACTAGTTTTATACTATAAAGTGTACTTTTAAAAACTTAAAATGAACTTTAAAGTATACTTTTATAAACTAGAAATGTTTCAATTTAGTCCGAAGAAGTATTAAATTGGTATACTTTCTAGTACACTTAAAGTATATGGTCTGTAGTATACTTGCTATACTTATACTTATACTTAAGTATACTTAATAAAATGAACTTTACGTATACTACTTTTTGCTAAGGGACGTTACGCTAAAACTCAAACACTGGTACTTATAGCACAATCTTGGAAACCGTTAACTCATGTAGCCTATCTACTGACCTGCTGCACTAAACCGCTAACTCATGTAGCCTATCTACTGACCTGCTGCACTAAACCGTTAACTCATGTAGCCTATCTACTGACCTGCTGCACTAAACCGCTAACTCATGTAGCCTATCTACTGACCTGCTACACTAAACCGCTAACTCATGTAGCCTATCTACTGACCTGCTGCACTAACAACCCTAACCCTAACCCTAACCCTAACCCTAACCCTAACCCTAACCCTAACCCTAACCGTAACCCTAACCCTAACCCTAAATCATCACCTTCCTCAGTACTGAGCACAACATACTCAACTGTAACTGTGTATCACTTTATGGTGTATATGTACTGAATGTGCGTAAATAACCCGTATATTTGTGAATATACATGTATATGTGAGTACTATAGACCTTTACAGCAGACTACACACGGCAGTAGTGTTTTCCCTTTGTCAACAAGTGCGTTGAATGAATGAAATATGATTGGGAGCCCATCTGTGTTTCCTGTGGCATGGGCTGAAAGTGAAAGCCAGACCCCCCCATCCCCCCCACCCCCCCACCACCGAGAGAACCACCCCAGCTGTTTACATGTAATCTAGCTCCCTGTGCCCAGGCCTGGCAGGTCCATGTGCTCTGATCTTGACTTTGACCTCTGACCCCTGACCTCTGACTCAAGCTGTTCGACTCAACTGAGGGTATAGCAGCAAAGCCCATAAACTGCCCAGTAACATCCCTTTGAGCTTTTCTGATTGGTGGAGATACTGAGGCAGACCTTCCTATTCACCGCTCTGGACCAGTTCTACAGAACAGATGTGTTACCAATGGGTCTTAACTCCTCTCATCCCGCTGCCTTAACATATCTAAGGAGACCCCTTTAGATACAAACCCATCACTAGAAGTTTGTACGTGTGTGTGTGTGTGTGTGTGGGTGGATGGGTAAGAGTGTGGTTAAACATTGCTGGCATAGCTGAGCTGCACTGAATCAATTCCTGGAGTCATTTCAAACCTCTTCTGCTCAACTTTGGTCTTTAGAAGTTCTTTTTCGATGTCAATTGCCAAGTGAGGACAGGGTTAAGAGCAGGTTACTCAGTGTGTGTGTGTGTTTGTCCCTACACAGATAGTGAGGACAGGGTTAAGAGCAGGTTACTCCGTGTGTGTGTGTTTGTCCCTCCACACAGATAGTGAGGACAGGGTTAAGAGCAGGTTACTCAGTGTGTGTGTGTGTTTGTCCCTCCACACAGATAGTGAGGACAGGGTTAAGAGCAGGTTACTCAGTGTGTGTGTGTGTTTGTCCCTACACACAGATAGTGAGGACAGGGTTAAGAGCAGGTTACTCAGTGTGTGTGTGTGTTTGTCCCCACACAGATAGTGAGGACAGGGTTAAGAGCAGGTTACTCAGTGTGTGTGTGTGTGTTTGTCCCTACACAGATACGGTACAATAGGCCGTGTCCCTTCTGCTGCTGTGTGGTGAGGGAGCACTGGGGCTGATGGATCCTGTTGCGCTGCCTTTTGTTTGCACCGCTGCTACCCCCCCCCCCCCCCATCACCACTGCTACCCCCCCCCCCCATCACCACTGCTACCCCCCCCCACCCCAGAGCTAAAGCATCAGAGCGTTAAGAGTGGTGAGAGAGAGAGAGAGAAGGCAACTTCAAAGCAAGTGAAGAATTTCTTTAAGTAGAGTTCCCCTAAGACCACATCAAACAAGGAGAGACACGGAGGAGAGTGTGTGTGTGTGTGTGTGTGTGTGTGTGAGTGTGTGTGTGTGTGTGTCTGTGTGTGTTTGGCACATGGCCTCTAAGAGCCACATGTAGGATACTAATCTCTACAGATCCAGATGAAGGAAAAATCCTGTCAACGCAAATATAGAACTCTTTGTGTGTGTGTGTGTGTGTGTGCGTGTGCATGTGTGTGTATGTGTGTTTACGTTAGTGTGTGTGTGTGTGTGTGTGTGTGTGTGTGTGTGTGCTTGTGCATGTGTGTGTGTGTGTGTTTACGTTAGTGTGTGTAGACCCTAGAACACCCAGAGAGCACTTGAACTCAGCAGCTGAGAAAGACTCTGGCTCTAGAGGACTTACAGCCCACACACAAAGACACAAATATTCCCCACCATTGAATCTCTCTCCCTGTCTCTCCCCCTCTTTTTCTCTCTTTTCTCTCTCTCTCTCTCTCACACACACACACACACAAACACACAGTAACACAGGTCTTTTATACATGTTGCTGAGGTATTGAGTGTGAATGTGTATGTACTTGGTTTTTTTAATCTGATGTGTGAACGCATCACACACACACACACACACACACACACCACACATTGTTCCAGTGTCATTATGTTTGTGTGTTCTGCAGTATCTTTGCACACCTATGAATGCACTGACACGTATCACTGCACCTCACCCTCTGAGATCATGTTTAGCCTAAAGCACACACACTCTCTCCTAAAGCACACACACTCTCTCCTAAAGCACACACACTCTCTCCTAAAACACACACACTCTCTCCTAAAGCACACACACTCTCTCCTAAAGCACACACACTCTCTCCTAAAACACACACACTCTCTCTCACCACTTCAGTTTGAGCTGGGTTAGCTTCAGTGTGGATGGATTTGATGTTATATTCCCAACAACAATGGCCACTTTTGAAAGCACGATGTCCCAGTTAGCCTTGGGAAGCTCTGTGGTTTCCAGATAAATATCCTGTAGTGAAGTGATCTGTCTTATCAACACAGCACACCCAACCATATTATCCTGAGATAAGGCAGAGGTGTAAAGCACAAACTCATTATCCGTTACAAGGCTGGACACTGACTCTGACTGGAATCTCATGTAATGTAGTTACCGTAAACATATAGATCGCAATTCTATGTAATGTCCATACACTGAGTTCCACTGAGGATTCAAGAATTCTGTAATTCGTGACCCGTGTGTCCATCTCATCCCTGTTAGCTGTGCTTGCTGTGCTGTTGTCTCTGTGTCTCCCTGTCTGTCTCTCTGTCTGTCATCCTAGTCAACCTTCCTCTGGACCCACTGACTTCCTGTGCACTGGTCCACTTCCTGTCTGCCCCTCTTAATCCGTTTGAGTCTTTCATATGGTCTTTGGCTCAGGGTCTGTCTGTCTGTCTGTCTCTCTCTCTCTCTCTCACACTCTGTCTCTCTCTCTCTTAATCTGTTTCTCTGCATCTGGGGTGAGGTCTCTAGGGATATCCTTGTTTCTTGGCTTCTGGTAGTGATTCCTGACTTCCTGAGACTAACCCCCCCTTCCCTCTCTCTTTCTCAACCATAGTTTATTAGTACAGACCATAAGAACTGCATTATAATGTACTATAGTATCATACTATAGTACAGAAGGACTTTACATTGCCAGAAAGGTGTTGTGCTCTGTAATGAAATTCATGATCATGACAATAAATTACCATCTGACAGAAAACACTCTAAACAAACAAATAAATTCCTATAATAATGTAAATATAAAAAAGTGTAAATATGATCTAACAGTTATTAAATGCAGTTCAGGGCCAGGTTATAGCTCAGGCAGCAGACTGTCACGTATTAAGTTGTTGTAAGGTGTTAGTCATCAAGAGATGACAACACACACATTGTGTGAGGAGCATATGTGTTACCATGTGAATGAAATGTATTGCATCATCACAACAATCCTTAAAATATTAATCAGATGGTGTAGCTGGCGCTGACTGAGTTTGTGTTACCGCGCAAACAAAACCGAAACATTTTAAATGATTTTAGTTATTTTTTAATTAAACCATAATTAACTGTGCTAAGTATACCAATAATGATTTAAATGAGAAGTTTGTTTTTTTGTTTCATGGTTACATTTCCTGTGCGATGTGCGGTAACGACACATGAACTGGACGTTGAGTGAGAGAATGGCCCAGTTGGAGGAAGTTCAGAGGCGTAACGCCGTCATTGGTTATTACACTGTGTAACGTTTCATATTACTATGTTACTTTTGATGTCTGTACATGTATCCTGATGTGTGTGGATATATGTTTGTATGATCAGGCTAATTGTATGTGTTCTCATAGACTTAATTAACCAGTGTTCTCATAGACTTAATTAACCAGTGTTAATTGTGTCATAAATTGTGTGCTAACAGGATATTCAGACATTTTGAACAACCAAAAGCCTCATTTGCAAATAATGTATCCTTGAATAAAATCTAGGAAGTGGTTTACTAAATGATGCAATAGAAACTTGGTAGTGAAACCCAGTATTTTGGCCTTCACTGTATAACGTCAGAAAATGAAGTCAACAAAGAATTCAAACTTAATGGAAAAAATTGAGACTTGTGGGTAGTAGCATTGATCCTTTCCAAAAACGTTGAGACGCTGACGTCTTTGGAGACCCTTCGTCACAGGACGTCAGGTCACTGCAGGATCCACAGACGAACCTGAGAATCGATGAAGGTTTGGAGAAACCCCACGTTGACGGCAAACGTGGAGCTGACAGAGGAGATCTGCAAACATCAAACATGCAGGGACGTAAATACAGTGTTTATCAGTTACACCTTGTTCCTTTTTAAGAGATTTTATGATTTTCTTTTTAAAAGAAAGACTGAAACCTGTGAGCGTCTTCCGGGGAGAGACGTGTCAGCCGCACTCACGTCTTGTCTGACCTCAACATCCTGCTGAAACCGCCACTATACAGGAAGTCACTTTTGTAACCTATGAATGAGGAGATCTCAGCATGAATGTTTCTGAATATTTCACACAAAATCTTCAGTTGGGTGCACTAGTCTTTTAACGTTTATGTTTGGTTATTAAACGTTTGATATCTCACATCAGGGTTTTGGAAGTATTATTACATTTAGTTGTAATGGTATATAACAAACACACACAGACACACACACACATACACAATGTTTTAGAAGTATTTATGATCACATTTAGCATTGACATTTCCTGTTGAAATTGTACAAAGCAGACACAAACACACACACACCTGGCTCTCTTAAGAAGTAAAAGCATTTTCTTTTTTACACTAAGAAGGAAAGCACTGATCTGGGATCAGAACTCACAGGCGCAGGTGTGGACCATAAACGTTGGGTGATAAATGGTAAAGGGTGATCATGAGGGGGCCAATTACACGCAGGTGCTCGTTAAGGTTCATTAGAACACCATTCTTTGATGTGGTCTGACAGCACAGCTGTTCTATAACAACTGTAGCTAATGGAGAGGAGCAAGAAACAGAGGGAAGGAGGAGAGGAGGAGAGGAGAAGGGAGGAGAGGAGAGGAGGAGAGGGGAGGAGAGAGGAGAGAGGAATCCAGAGAAGTTGCAGGTAAGGCTACATGAATCTGAACCACCTACGCAGCCTGAGAAGGACAGATACACATGAAACCAGAGTTATGAGGTCATAAGGACATTTCACGCGTGATGTCACTGTAGGCCCTATCCAGGGTGAGGCGGTGACCTCGCTGTTCCATCTGCTGAGGTTTTGGGTGGTGACGAGTCAACTTGTAACCGTTTGCGGCCCTCTGGAGTCATTGCTTTCAATGTCGGGCCAGCGACTGTCTTTGATGGCCACGCCTTCGTGTCATTACTAGAAGCATCTGAGAAAGTGAATCGCTAAAATGACATGAATGACTAGGCTCTCTTGATATTGCTCAGGCCAGACCCAGGAACTGCTGTAGAAGCTGAAGTGTGGTGACGTGGTCCTCCACCCCAGCACCCCACACAACCACCCAAGACCAGAAGTTTTAGAAGCTTTCTCCTCACTAAGAGCTGCATTTACTGCATTTTGCCTCAGCAGATTAAAGCAACAGTTCCTGAAAACAATGTCTTTAAACACAGCTGACTCAAAGTTCATAGACAGTCTGTTCATCTTGCAAAACAGAGTCTAAAACCGAGACTCCCACTCAGAAGGTTCAGATGCAGAAACCCGTCATGCTTTTGTGAAGAAGTGAACATGTCGGCTCATATCTACGGTGTAACCCTTCACACAATATAGGCACTACTGCTCTTCCGTAAAGCCACAAAGAATAGCACACGGACCAGACAGCATTAAACGATCAAGAATAGCACATGGGCCAGACAGCACTAAACGATCAAGAATAGCTCATGGGCCAGACAGCACTAAACGATCAAGGTTTGTTTGCCACATTGAGGAAATCATATAATCTTATAACATCTTCAATCACCATCCACATCTTGTTATGTATATAGACATAGTTTAAATGTAAAAAAAAAATTGGCCAGGTACAGGAAGGTCTGGCGATGGCTTCCTGTCAGACGAGACAGGGACATGGGGGGGCTGGAGTAATGGGGGAGAAGGTGAGCAATGATCTCAGGTGCTGCCCCTGGGAAGGGTGATCTCAGGTGCTGCCCCTGGGAAGGGTGATCTCAGGTGCTGCCCCTGGGAAGGGTGATCTCGGGTGCTGCCCCTGGGAAGGGTGATCTCGGGTGCTGCCCCTGGGAAGGGTGATCTCGGGTGCTGCCCCTGGGAAGGGTGATCTCGGGTGCTGCCCCTGGGAAGGGTGATCTCGGGTGCTGCCCCTGGGAAGGGTGATCTCGGGTGCTGACCCTGGGAAGGGTGATCTCGGGTGCTGCCCCTGGGAAGGGTGATCTCGGGTGCTGCCCCTGGGAAGGGTGATCTCGGGTGCTGACCCTGGGAAGGGTGATCTCGGGTGCTGACCCTGGGAAGGGTGATCTCGGGTGCTGCCCCTGGGAAGGGTGATCTCGGGTGCAGCCCCTGGGAAGGGTGATCTCGGTGCTGCCCCTGGGAAGGGTGATCTCGGGTGCTGCCCCTGGGAAGGGTGATCTCGGGTGCTGCCCCTAGGAAGGGTGATCTCGGGTGCTGACCCTGGGAAGGGTGATCTCGGGTGCTGACCCTGGGAAGGGTGATCTCGGGTGCTGACCCTGGGAAGGGTGATCTCAGGTGCTGCCCCTAGGAAGGGTGATCTCGGGTGCTGCCCCTGGGAAGGGTGATCTCGGGTGCTGCCCCTGGGAAGGGTGATCTCGGGTGCTGCCCCTGGGAAGGGTGATCTCAGGTGCTGCCCCTGGGAAGGGTGATCTCAGGTGCTGCCCCTGGGAAGGGTGATCTCGGGTGCTGCCCCTGGGAAGGGTGATCTCGGGTGCTGCCCCTGGGAAGGTCATACGGAGCTTCGGCCTGTAGCTGGTGCCACATCACATATGAGTTATCAGATCTGTTCAGCATCAGTAAAAGCAGTTCAGTGGAAATGCAGAGCACAAACAGGGATGTGGTCTATAAATAAAGTGTGTGTATAAATACAGTGTGTGTGTGCTCCAGTCTGATGTCTAGATAGGGTGGCCAGTTTCTAGCATCATTTTACATTGCTGATTTGATCACACACACATACTATGCTGACTGTAGACTACATCTCATCACCGTCTGAAATTAGGCTTTTTTTTCCTTGATAGTCTGAGCACTGTGTGAGTGAGTCTTAATATTTTCATGTCTGTACCTCTCTCTGTCTCACTGTGCATGTGCGTATCGGTGTGTGTGTGTGTGCTATTTAGAGACCCGAGGGATTCACTCTCGCCTGCTTGTGTGTTATGCGTTGTTTGTGTGACTTTTTGACATGCATTGATTGGCTATTTCTGTCCTCTCACTTTACCTGAGCAACAGAATACCTGGCACGACTTCAGTCCGACGCACTGAAGAGGGGAGAACAATGGGGAGGGAGAGAGAGAGAGAGAAAGAGAGAGGCAGAGGGGTGGAGAGAGAGAGACAGAGACAGAGAAGAAAGTCAGGGCTACAGAAAAACAGAAACAAAAGAGGAGTGAAAATATTTTATTTTATGAATTTATGTTAAACATGTCTTATTAAGCACAATGGATTCAATTCGGAGCAGATATGAAAGCTTGCTAGTGTAAGATGCACGTGCTGTTAGAAGTGGTCTGTCACGTGGGACTGGCTGCACGGGACGGAATCACATTACAAACAAGGGAAAGCCTAAATGTACAACGACGTCAACAAATATTAACCAAGTGAATGTGCGAGCATGGTATTGGATGCTTGGTCTCCGTGTAATAACTGGCTGTAAGCCGTTATTAGCGCCTAATGAGCTGCAATTGTGTTGGTAATTACAGTCCTCCACGCGCGCTCCCTACCATTCGAACCCCGCATAACCCCGCATTCACAGGGACGGGCGAGATCGTTACGGGCATGTGTTGTGCAGTAATGAACCAGCGATGTAAAAACGAAGACCATCGTTTCATACACGGGACTGTCGTGACGCGCGCAGGAGACGAGAGAAAAGGCTGTTTACACCGGGACTTCTCCACTGAGGTTTCTCGCAGCTGCGCGGCAGACTGGAGAGTGCGTGCGAGCGAGCGCGCAGGTGGGCGGGTGTGTATAAGGTGGCTGAAATCCGTAGAGAGAGTGTAGCTGGGCGCATTTAGCGGCAAAGACGGTCTGGGTGTTTCTAGGTCGGAGCAGTAAACACACGCAGTGAACACACTCTGCTTTCTACCGGTCCTTCCAGTTTTTGGATGGCTGTGTCGTATCTCAAATCTATGGTGGCATGTGACGTGGTCCCAGAGTACATTTTTACAGCCGAGTCACATTTTATGATGTGATGTTTACAAATAAATCACATATGAAACGTCATTTCCTAGGCAACGTGGCTGCGTATTCGTACTACAAAAGAGAAAGTGCTTTCTCATTTATTTGTTGCAGCAGACAGGAAACTATAGCTTCTGCGCGCTCTGTTGAAATCCATGAACAGTAGTGTTTACACTGCTAGTCTTAACACAGGACTGCCACACGAGCGTGGACTACTGCACAGTACCTCCTTATCAACAACTTTAAGTAAACAACTCTCCCGTCCTCGCTGTAATCACTGCAAATAATCACACGCAGACCGCTAACACGTTTGAGTCCATAGACCAAATGCTAATACACACGCCGTTCGCACAGTGTGTAAACCACAACTGGAATGGCGTGAATCCTCCAGTCGGGAACACGGCAGACCACGTGTCTATGTCCAGCGTCTCGCTGTGGATATGTGGGTCTGCTTTCTCTGCCGATGTCACGCGTCCCCGGTCCTAATGAGCTCTGCTGCTCTTCACTAACTTTGGTTCGTGTGGCAAGGGGCCTGTGCTGTTGTTGTTGTTATTGGTGTGTGTGTGTGTGTGTGTGTGTGTGTGTGTGTGTGTGTGTGCGTGTGCATGTTTGTGTGTATGTTGGGGGTGCAACACCTAATTTTTACACAGTGAGAAAAGCAAACCCGCCTCGCAAACATCTGACAGTGTGTGGGTATGACTGTGCTACGAGCGAAGTCAGGAGGCAAGATGGCAGGTTTGCAAATGAACAAATGTTTGTGTGTGTGTGTGTTTGTGTGTGTGTGTGTGTATGTGTGTGTCTGTGTGTTTTTATGGGTGTGTGTGTGCGTGTACTAGTATATAGCTGTAGGCAGAGGTGTTGTGGATGTTTTAACCCACACAGCTTTACTTTAGGGATCACTGCCTGAACTTGTTGAAGAACCAGACTACCTCTACACCGCAGTAACACTGACTACAGTCTCTCTGCTTGAAGCTGAAGATTTCAAACGTTACAAAAACATTCTTCTATTGTAGGTCTTCCTGTTGACCCTGTGCTGGTCGGCTGTAGTGTGTTCCAAAGAGCACGTGTGTGTGTGTGTGTGTGAGTGTGTGTGTGTGTGTGTGTGCAGTTCACGGCGAACCCGTGGCTGCGTGGCTGCCATGGCGATGTTTGTTTATGTATGTCACTTCTTCATAAACCCGTCGTCTGCTCATCTGTTTCAGCACTTACTCGCGTCTCCCTCGCCGTGACGACACGCCACGGAAGGTCGTGACTTGTTCCAGTTCTGGAGGGCAGAGGTGGGTGGGTCGTCGCCATGACCCCTACATGCCGCTAACTTTCCGCCCCTGTTCTCCAAGTGGTGTGAGGGTCAGAGGTCAGCAAGAAGAAAGATAAAGGAAATAGAAGGAAAAGAGAAGAACACATACAGTAACACATCCCGTACTCCAGCCGGGGATGGCTGATATCCAAAATCCACATGGCTGTGGGATTAACATGTCTGATCATTTTAATAGCGTGTGGAGGACATCGCCATTGTCCTGCGGAGAGTGCTTCCATCAGCAGAACTGTCTAAGAAAAAAACGACTCTTCGTGGTCCTGGTTTATATTAACCTATAATAAAACTGCCGTCTCTTTATGAGATCCATACAGTTGCACTGGCAGCAGTGATCTCTTCCTCTCCGCGTTTAATGCAGAACAGAGCTGGCGTCTGCTGGGCCGCGGGAGCAGACGCGTGCTAGAGACCAGTGTGCCCCGGCCTGCGTCGAGCTGCGCAACAGGAAATGACCCAAGAGTCTCGCAGCCACGATCCCGCACCGAACGGCGGCGGACGGGAACGTCTTTAACCCTTCAGGACCTGGTTTCTGCTTGGAATGCAAAGGAACACATTCTAACAGAAAAGTGCCCAGAAGCTGATGGTGCAGACAGATGTGAAAATTGACAAGAGGGTAGGAGAGGAGGAGAACGCTCACGTGTGCACGGTAATGCGAGTCACTGGTCTTCACCGTGTTCCTGATCAGAAAATCATCTTCAGCTGGTATTACCTGGTCTGCTGGACAGATGCCACTTGGAAACAATGTCTGGTTGCTCAGAAGATTTAGGGGATTCACGTCTCAACTTCTGAAATGTTCTGTTCTGAAGTTCTGAACAAGCATCTGGGGTATAACCAGGGGTAATGACCTAGATGTAACAACATGAATTGAATATTCCATCAAATATTTTCAGCATATTCCACAATAAGATGCAATTCGCCTCCACATAGGACACTTACCTCCTGCTGTTTTTTCTGCCATGCATGACATATTTTGATGTAGCACCTCTCATCAGGAACAGAGGGTTGTGCCGGTCTTCATCTCCGCCATCATTATACGTAATTACACGCCGTTAGCGAAGCGCTAATCAGTCAGTAACGATGTAGCACTAATCACCCTGCATGGTGTTGTGGACGCAGGCGAGACTGGGAGCGTGAGCTGATGATGGACGGGTTTATTTCTGTCCTCCCTTTGACCACACAGAGCAAGAGAGCCAGGGACACTCATGAGAGTGTCCATTATGTTGGATGAAGTCAACCCCAATGGTGAAGGGGTGACTCAGACGCCTGCTAAGAGGCCTCTTCATATTTCTCTCAAGTTCTTTTGTCAGTTTGTCAGCTTGTTTGTCTTCGAGTTTAGCTTATATCTCCTCCTCTCTGGATTTTCTGTGGTTTTTCCTTTCTTTGCCGTCTCTCCCTCTCTCCTTCTCTCCCTTTCTTTCTGCTGACAGGGGGAAAACATGTATACATCCTCCAGTCCCCTCACACCCCCACCACCCTTCTGCTCTTCGTTTGTTCTTTTCTGTTCAGTCCTTTTATTTCTGCTGATCGCAGTAGAAGTCCCAAGACACCAAAGGTCATCCAGATGCCCCCCCCCACAACCCTTCCTGACACCGGAGTCATATATGAGTCACCATCACGTGTCCAATCAGTGCCTTGTTGTCCTGAAGAGCAGGACAGTGTGCGGGTGCTGGGCAGTTAGACAGACACAATAGTAGAACTATGTCTTGGGAAGAGATACAATAGACAGTCTGTGTTAAGGTGCTTGTGGACCATATGTGGCTATGCTGTGGTGTTGTTAGGGCACGCACGCCTGTCTAGCAGCAGTCTGGGGAAAACACACACACACACACAATTTTGTGACCATGCTTAAACTCAGGTTAGGAATTGTTGCAAGTTGCAGACTTGTATTTAATAATGTTTATAATAATGTTTTTAATAAAGCGGTAACACAATACCATTGTGTGCATTAAAAAATAATGGACAACAATTAAATTAACTTTAGTTCATTTTTAGTTCTGTAGACAGAAACACAGTGAGACGGACTAAGAGAGAGAGACAAAAAAGGAGAAAGACAAAAAAGGAGAGAGACAAAAAAGGAGAGAGATAAAAAAGGAGAGAGACAAAAAAGGAGAGAGATAAATGGAAAGTTACATGAGGTAATTTACTGTTCACTGAGCATCTGGTTATTGTAGAAACATGTGACTGTGTTCAGTAGCCACTGAAGGAGAGCGGCTTGTCAAAACTTTGCCCTTTCAGGAAAAAAGATGTGTGGGAGGGATAATGGCCCATATTAGACAGTTCCCTCACATTACTGAACCAGGATCAGTTCCCTCACATTACTGAACCAGGATCGGTTCTATCACATTACTGAACCAGGATCAGTTCTCTCTGATAATGGGTTGTGCTACTTAGGCTGTCAAAGACAAAAACTGAATCTGGACAAGACCTTTTGTTCTGTGGAACGAGGGATACAGTAATACCATATCTCCACTTTCCTGGGGAGACTCTGACTTACACAATCTCACAGTACCATGAAAGACATGAATACAAAAACCACTTTTTCTTACTTACACCACTGAAAAGATTACATGTAAATGCAGAACAGTCCATTTGAAATAACTATGCTACATTGAACTATGCTAAATTGGATCATGTTAGCTGACATATTAAATATCCAATAAGTTACACAAGAATATGAAGCATTGTTTATCTGTAATGGCACCTGCTTAATAGATATCAACAGACCACTATCAGTGTATCACTATTAGTGTATCACAATCAGTGTATCACTAATAGTTTATCACTATCAGTGTATCACTAATAGTTTATCACTATCAGTGTATCACTATCAGTGCATCACTATTAGTGTATCACTATTAGTATATCACAATCAGTGTATCACTAATAGTTTATCACAATCAGTGTATCACTAATAGTTTATCACTATCAGTGTATCACTATCAGTGCATCACTATTAGTGTATCACTATTAGTATATCACAATCAGTGTATCACTATTAGTGTATCACAATCAGTGTATCACTAATAGTTTATCACTATCAGTGTATCACTAATAGTTTATCACTATTAGTGTATCACTATTAGTGTATCACTATTAGTGTATCACTATTAGTATATCACAATCAGTGTATCACTAATAGTTTATCACTATCAGTGTATCACTAATAGTTTATCACTATCAGTGTATCACTAATAGTTTACCACTATCAGTGTATCACTATCAGTGCATCACTATCAGTGGCCAAGTCATACAGTGGGTCAGTATCTTTATTTTGAACCCAGATCAGACTTCATATCCACAAAAGAAAAGACCTGAAAGAGAGAGAGAATCAGAGACCTCAGAAGAGAGATGGAGAGAATCAGAGACCTCAGAAGAAGAGAGAGAGAATCAGAGACCTCAGAAGAGAGAGAGAGAGAGAGAGAGAGAGAATCAGAGACCTCAGAACAAGTGCACTTTGATCTCAAGGCTTCTTTTGTTTTGGCTGTTGCAACTTTGATGCGCAGCCACATGGTGTTTGTTTCCATAGCGTTTAACTCCAGATATGTACACACACGGTAAATGTGTCTGTTACCTGTGGGCATGTGTCTCTCAGATGCTGGTATTCAGGTATCACACTGTGTTCTTACTGGCTTATAGCCATGTCATTTGCCAACACAATGCCAAGAGAAGCATATAGATTACCACATACACACAAACACATACACACACACACATAAGTACAGACAGATCAGTCTGTTGAAAAGGGGATTTCTAATATTTCATGGAAGCCTTTTTTGGCATAGGGGAGAGAAGATGTCACTGGAATTATTTGGGGACAACTCAGATGGCTTCCAAGACAAGACATCAACATTAGGCCAAGAGTCAAGTTTACCTGGACAAACACATATGCCTGCACTACGAACTGCACGTCCTGATGTTTGGTCACGAACAACAGGAGACCGTCCTTGGTGTCCTGCACGCCCTGTCCAATCACACCCACGTAGTCTGCCCACGCAACACACATACACGCGTCACAATAACAAACGAGGAGCACGCGCCAATTCTGCGAGCTATTCTGCATCTGTCAGTTTTTTTCTTTTTCCGCATGCGATACTGTCACCAGAAACTGAAATACACTTCTACATAAATATATTGACGCATAAAGAGACCAGTAACTGCATTTTCAAATATGTCTACTTCAGCGTGGTTGAAATAACCACAAAGCCCTTATTTTCTGATTATCCCCATGATATAACTTTACATGTGGTTGAAAGCACCGTCCATAATTCTGGATGAAATAGTGGCGAACAACACTGACACACAAAAGAAACGCATCAACAAGCGCTATTTCACGTGCTGTTGACTGGCTCGAGCTTATTCTGCCTTATGTTTGCCTTCAGTAAGTAAAACTACAAATTTCCCCGTTGTAAAATATGTCTGAAAGGCTAGACCCATAAATACAAATTATCCACTGGAAACCACGTGCGAGGCAAATGACTCAGGCGGCCGGTGAAAGCCATGCTCTCGAGACGTCTGTAACAAATGCTAATAAAAGTTAGAGATCGAGATCTCTGTCCACGCGCATGGCATTCTGTTCACTGACGAAAACGGAGTTACGCTGTGAGGTACATTGGTAGATGAACACCCCACGTGTACGCGTGCGGAGCGGGGAACCACGCCCCTCTGTCATCACGACACACTACAGTCAGACGCTACTACAGTCAGAAGCTACTACAGTCAGAAGCTTTCCTTAACTCCTGTTGAAAATTCGTATACGAGGTGAAAAGTCTAACTATTGATTATTGGGGTCATTCGTAATACTTGCCATGTGTCTGTCTGTGTCTGTCAGTCTATGTTCTGTCATAACCTTTACCCTAATTTGAATCAGAGCCCTTAAATTCTCGGGATTCGGGCATTACAACGATGTATTATGTTTTATGAATGTCGAGGCTGTTGTGAGCAATGGTCTTCTTTAACGTTTAGACAGTTTTCGTTTTTATTAATCTGAATATAGTTGGACCATAGCGTCATTATATACCACCCTGACTGCATGGCTGTGTAAAGGCATATTCCAGGCTTCTGTTTGTTTGTTTCATTATTTATTAATAATACTGAGTTAATTAGCTATATATATATATATATATATATATATATATATATATATATATATATAGGCTATAATATATAATTCTATAATATATATATATATATAATATATAGGCTATAATAAATAATATAATATATAATATATATTATAGCCTATATATATATATATATATATATATATATATATATATAGGCTATAATATATAATTCACTCCGCATATATATATATATATATATATATATATATATATATATATATATTTGAAACACGGAGTGAATTATGTGTGGTATATGTGTATATTATGTATATACATACACAGTACATATATATATATATATATATATATATATATATATATATATATATATATAGAGAGAGAGAGAGAGAGAGAGAGAGAGAGAGAGAGAGAGAGTCCCTCTCTGTATAATTGATAAATGCATTAATGAAGCTTGTACTGATGAATTCAATTCAATCAATACGCAAGGGAATGCAAAACCTGAACCGGCTTGAACCAGACTCTCAAATATATTATCTATCAAAAAAAAGTGTCACTGCTTCTGTTCCAAGATGGAGTGGGTTGGGCTTCCCGCTTTTCCCACAAGGAACTTAAACGTCATCGTGCCCATATTTGGACTCTAAACTTCCTGCAGAAGCTTGGCGCGTGTAGTGCTGCTTGAAGCCACTGACCATAACAACGTTGTTTTAACACAGTTTATTGGTTCAGTTTATTGCGCATTTCGCCAGCTTTAACTCAGCTGATTCAGCACTACAGAACGCCAAGTTTTGTTATTCCAACACTTCTTGTGTGCAGCCCGAGGATGTCAGATGTCCGAGAGTACTGAATTAAAAATAAACAACAATGAAAGGTCATTCCTATTTTAAAGCCTTCACGCTCCTGTGCATCCATGAAGAGATCGGTCTCCCGTCTTTCGGTTCTGCACTAGAGACTACAAGCGGGGACATTTGTATATACAGCGGCGTAGGTGCGGTTCTGCACTAGAGACTACAAGCGGGGACATTTGTATATACAGCGGCGTAGGTGCGGTTCTGCACTAGAGACTACAAGCGGGGACATTTGTATATACAGCGGCGTAGGTGTCATTTAAACTTTGGGGAACACCGTTCACACCGCCTAACCAAACACATGTGAGAGGTGTGAGCAGGAATGATTGGGAACCCTACCCCCGAATGAACGCCTACATGTGTGTATAATCGCGGGTTAGTTAGCCTTAGCAGCATAAGAAGCGCTTAAAGCAAGACTGAGATATTCTCAATACCTGGAGAAAGTATTTTTTAAAATATTATAGCAAAAAAACCGTCCTACGTACCTTTATTGGATAAACAGAAACAAACGGACGGAGCCAAATACTTCAGACGAATCGATCTGCATAACTGTAAATTATTTATTCTGTTGTTATAAATAGTGAATATATAATTTGCGATGTTCCCATTATTATACAGTTTATGGAATCGTCTCTAACCCTTGGGCTTGTTTACAGTCCCTGTAGTTCCCGGCAATAACGTCATAGCGCGTCACAGTTGGGGCGTGATCAACTAATCAATGCAAGAATTTCAACCAATCAGCGGGTTTCTAACAGCAGGCTCATGCGGCTGTCTGTATAAAAGAGAATGTGGCGGTCGGCGTACGAATCCATATGAACGTTGGCGTTTGATATAAATCGAGGGTCTACAGCCAACACTTGCATTCTGACTTCATTTTTCTTTCGTGTTGTACAGACATCAGACTCACAACGGGATTTGGGAAACTCTTTGGACATCGTCTCGTTTGAGGTTTTTTACTCGTCTGAACTCTGTCCTGCTCTTCGTCTGTACTGGGACATTTATGTCAGCTCCGTCATATGACCGGACAGTCTGTCAGTGCTTAAGAGAAGGACCAAAATTGATTTTTGCTTGATAGAGACTAAGCTTTGATAACTGCCCAAGGCAATTGATTTTAACAGCCCATCTCACTGAAAAAAGGCGCTGTAGGTAAGCAAAATAAAACGTCCGTTTAACGACTCTATGTCCACAAAAATGGAACAGCCGTTTTACCATGACGATTCTTTTCTGCTGGGTTACGGGCACGCAGATGCCACTCTACATGACTACAAACTTCAAAAGCAGGCTATGGACCTGAACCTAGCGGAACCGTTTCGGAACCTCAAGGCTGATCTGTACCAGGCAGTCAACGCGGACGTCGGATCCCTCAAGCTCGCGTCTCCAGAGCTAGAGAGACTTATCATCCAAAACAGTAACGGTGTCATCACAACTCCTACCCCAGGACAGTACCTCTACGGCCGGGGCATCACCGACGAGCAGGAGGGTTTTGCGGAAGGGTTCGTGAAAGCGCTGGACGAGTTGCATAAAATGAACCAGCCCCCGCCCAACGTGTCTATTGGAGCCGGAGGAGTGACGACGTGCTCGGCAACTGCCTCCGTATTCGGCTCCTCCCTGCAGCCCGAGACTCCCATTTACACAACACTGAACGCTTATTGTCCGACACCCAGTATCTCTTCTTCCGCATCCAGCTACCCCTCTGCCACAATCGGCTACCTGCCACCACACGTACAGCAAAATCAGCACCAGGAAACGTCGACGCTCCCTTTCCAGAACTCTCTAACCGCGGCCGCAGGAATCAATCCGCAGCGCTTCGTGGCTCTGAAAGAAGAACCGCAAACCGTACCAGATATGCACAACAGCGATGGTACACCACCCATGTCACCGATCGATATGGAGACCCAGGAGAAGATCAAGGCAGAGCGCAAGAGGCTAAGAAATCGTCTGGCTGCGACCAAGTGCCGAAGGCGCAAGTTGGAACGCATCGCCCGTCTGGAAGACAGAGTGAAAGTTCTGAAGTCAGACAACGCGGGACTGTCCAACACCGCGTCGGTGCTCCGGGAGCAGGTCGCGCAGCTCAAACAGAAGGTTCTCCGACACGTAAGCAGCGGCTGTCAGCTTATGCTGACAAGCAAGATGGAGGCGTTCTGAACTGAACTGAACAGGGCCTATTCACTAATAACGTCGGAGGTGCAAAACAAAAAAAACACTGGAAGATTGTTTGACATTCATGTTCGTGACATCTGAACGGCACTGGGCTACAACAATATCCTACTGAGCTGCAGGAGATTTTGAAATGGTACTTCCGGATGCTGGGCACCGTTCGAGAGGCATGAAAAACAGTAACGCGACGAGCAGAGCAACACAAGAACTGTTTAAGAGTCAAGTACAAACTGTTTCGAGGCAGAATGATCAGGCCAGTAGCCTACTCCATGTCAATAACGTTGTTCTCGTTATGATCAAAGGGAGATTTGTATGTTAGTAGCCTATTACGTAAATGCATCTGATATTGTCATGCAATACGGCTATCCTAAATGTGTAAATTATTATTGTTGTTTCAGTCAGGTTGATCCTGACTCCTGTTAACAATGTCTCATGTTTACAATTTCTTTTTTTTTATTTGTGCGCTGTTTATTTAAGTAAAAACATTTGAAATATATTTGCCCTGTTCGTGTTTTGTGTTAAGACCTTGTGCTGACTGAAATGAACTTCCGTATATTGCGTAACCAAATACCATTTATGTTAACTGTTCCTCGAAGTAATACCACTCTTTTCGTTCTTTTCCGTAATGATTCCACAGTTTGCCTTAACTGCACGACTGTGAAGTGTTTCTCCCCCCACCTCTCCCTCCCCGCTCATGCGGTAAATTGGTTTCCGAATTTGGCCGCGTCCTGCGCTGATCTACGGAGCCTTTACGTTGCTTTACGACCAGGTTCAGTTCTTTTACGCACCTAGTGTTTGGGCGTAAGGTCTTTCCTACCTACGTAAAACGGCATGTCCATATATGGTTAGTTTTGTGCTTCCTACGTCACTGGGTAGTCTTTCTGAGAACCCCGCCTACACGGCAGCGTTTGCTTCGCTCCAGTACAGCAAAGCCGACGTGTGTAGGATCAGGAAACGGAGAGGTGGGTTTCTAAGGTGACGACCACGCTAGTTTTCTCTTCTCCATTATCCACCTCCAATGTTTGGTCACTGGGGAAATCTCTGAAGTGAAGTTTAATTATTTATTAGTAATAACAACCCAAGTAACCCCAAAGGTTATTTTGGATCCACATTGGAAATATAAATTAGCTACAAACTCTCTCAAATACCAATAACCAACCCAGATAATAAACATTACAGTTCATGGTGGTCCAAGTCTGATCCGTTTTACGTTGTGGCACAGACCTGAACTTAGTCCCATTATATCATTATCAGGATTTATTGAGGACTAGACCTCGTGACCTGAATACAAATGAATACAAAGTTCAATTTTATATTATATAATTTACTTTGCTTTTCTTTAAACCTCACTCTCAAGAGAGAATGTTTCGTTTTCCTGATCCGACTGGGCACCGTTTAAACAAAGTGCTCGTGACGGAACGAGGGATTTAACTCTTTTAGACTTAAAGTCGAAATCCCCACCACACAAGCGGTACCCTTGGTCCTCAGGTTCATTAGTGGCGCTTTGTAAGAGGAAGCAAAACAGACAGCGCCTACTCATATTTTGGATCAAAATAAAACGTGCAATCAAATCATGTTATTTTATAATTAATTAAACTTTCACATGCCTAATTTTAGAAAAAGCTGTTTTAATTTTACAGTTTCTTCCCAGTAAGGTAATTGGAGATTAACAAATAACCACGGTAGTTCAGACTGGGTGTAATGGGCTGTGTGCTTCTGGGGTTGTTGGATGGGAGCCGGTGTCATTTGGCAAATACAACGTTACTGTTTTTGTTGTTAGGTAACATAAATAGTGTCCATTAGTAGACTATTAATTTCATAATTAATAGTTTCATAATGTCAATTTTAGAGTTATTCATGGTGTATCAGGTTTACTGGTTAATTTATTACGTTACCTCAATTATTATTACGCTATGAAAGGTTATTAAAGGCCTCTGAGATAAGCGAAACAAACAAATTTCATTAGACCCAAATCACCCCAAAGAAAACGTGGATTAAAAAAACGTGTTTGTGTTATAGCCAACAACTATGTTTTCTGCTGGAAAACACTACAAGGGGTTTCCACAGATGTAGCTTGTTTTAGGTATGACTTGTCTTGTGGGAACTCGCTTGTAGGCCTACAGTAGGCAGCTTAAATCGCTCGAGTAATTTAAAAGCTGCTGGTGGGGGGAATGCGGTTGCTGGCAGGACTGGATACGGTACACAGCTATACCAGCGCCGTTAACTGCACGTGGAGGGAAATGACAGCACCGTTTGGAATGTCAGAAGCGGAGGCGGCGAAGCAAAGACGCGCGTGGGCGTTTTGCTGCTCACATGTTACAAAAGGAATGTCTAGGGCTGCGATGCTGGATCCGAACCATTAACAGACGCGTCAACTTTAAAATACGCCTGATGCCCCCTTTTCAAATGTGTCCACATTCAAATAGGCCTAATCTGCGTTTTCAACCGGCGTGGTAAAGGCAGAGTAAGCGCATAGGGGAGAGACATTTTTTGCATGCCAGTCTATTGACAAGGGAGCGGGGATTTTCCAAGCACTGACACAGCCCACACAGCGCGCGCTGTCCATCTGTTTTTGCTGTGCCTGCATCAGGTTTCTGACACACATAAATAAATGTAAAATAAAAGCCCACTTCAAAAGGCCACCGAAAAGGTGCGACATGTGTGCACGTACTGTTTTTGAAGAACGTAAACTAGCCCACCGCGTTTGATCGCATTCAGAGCCTCTTCTACTTTCCATTAGCACCTATGTTCAGTTTTATTTCCTGTGGAAAACTTTCACACTCCCACTTAATGATTCTGTTTTCTCTATACTATTTTGTACGTTTCCTTTTTTTTGTAAATTACCTACAACTATCTCCAGTGTAGTAAGAAGGGAGAAAGGTCAGAAAAAAACTCACTTCCTGTAGGCTTATAAATCAGTAAGATCTTCCACTGCATTGTCACCTCCTGTTTGAGATACATCAGTATAATTTTACCTCCTAGAAAAGCCTGACTACATGTCTTTATAAAGAGGATCCACCTTCAAGCTGTTCTTCATGGATCTGGAGCAGTTTCACACAGCTTGTTCTTTGCTTGGGAACAGCAAGACTGATGTTCACACAGAGGAACTGAATTCTTAACCATGATGACAACACACACACACACACACACACACACACACATACACACACAGTGATGATGCCTGTTATTCCACTAGTAATGACGACAGAACGTGGTGGTGGGCATGATTTCTCCTCTCACTGTTTTGCATTCAGCTCATCTCTGTTATCCTCACCACTCACCTCCCTCACACTCTCTCCATCCCACCTCCTGCTTTCCTCTCTGACTCTCTCTCTCCTGCTCTCTCCCTCCCTTTCTATCTTCCTCCCACACTCTCCCGCCCCCTCTCCCTCCCTCTATGTCTCACCCTCTCTCTCTCTTCTTGCCTCATCCTCCCATCATCCTCCTTTTAAACTTGTGAAATTGAGGATCAGAATTTGAAGGTCAGATGTGATTCAAAGCCAACTGTCAGCATGTACACTAACCCCCAACATATACACTAACCCCCAGCATGTACACTAACCCCCAACATATACACTAACCCCCAGCATGTAC
This sequence comes from Brachyhypopomus occidentalis, assembly GCA_020368025.1. Classification (NCBI taxonomy): domain Eukaryota; kingdom Metazoa; phylum Chordata; class Actinopteri; order Gymnotiformes; family Hypopomidae; genus Brachyhypopomus; species Brachyhypopomus occidentalis. The sequence goes on from JAGXOD010000047.1 coordinate 147,053, forward strand.
ACTAACCCCCAGCATGTACACTAACTCTGAGCATGTACACTAACCCCCAGCATGTACACTAACCCCCAGCATATACACTATCCTTCAGCATGTACACTAACCCCCAGCATGTTCACTAACTACACTAACTAACTAATTATAACCTAAATCTGTAAATTGGTTAGATGAATTGATTAGATGACGAAACGATGATTATTATACATCCGAATGGTCAGTTTTACTGTCATGTAATGCTAAATACTAGTATGTGATGAAAAATCAGTTGCACTTTGGATTTAAACGCATGTGACCCAGAAAGATGATCAGGATGCCTTAAAATTAGCCAATAGCTCCATCTAGCGGCAGATTTAGGAACCTGCATTATAATAATTGGTATTTATAGTCAGAAATCTTAACTATGTCGCAGAAAAAGATGACATTAAAGTTATTAATGCTGCGGTTGGTAATAACAGAGTGCTTTTACTGAACTGTGTAACAGTGTCTATGGAGAGTGAAATCTCGTCTAGGTTGTAGTATATGATAGAATGTGGTAAAATCCCTGTCAAAGTAAGACATAGATTATATAAATTCAGTATTGCCTGTGTCCAATTTACATCATGAATTCTTCTTAACACAGTATTGTATTAACTTGGTAAGTATTGCTTATTGTGGAAACGTGTTAGCTGTTTTTTTATGAAAGTCACGGAGCTAAACACACATCCATGGTACATCTTACTTACATATAAGTCTTACAGTTTGTTCATAAATGTAAACTCTCAGGTCAAAGGGCAACTTGCAACTTATGTTGGCTTTGCAAACATGGAATACTATATTAATCCAGCTCTCTTTAAAATAAAAGGCTATAGAGACTGTTAAAGCATGCATGTAATGTAATTCTCCTCTGTAGTTTTGTTTGAAGCCCTTGAAGAGTTTCATATGTATACACTGTTACATGTATATTCTTGTATTTGATGGTGTGCACTGTATTACCTTTTGAATTAAAAGCACTGCTGCTTTGGAAATAATGGAACATATTGATAATTTCAAATGTTTTCTTTTGCTTATTGATTTTTAAATGTTGACTAGGTATGTGGTCTATTTACCACATGAGGGGAGTATATAGAAAATCATTAGTTCTCACTGAATTTAGACCACACACACAGACACACACACACACACATAGGTGAATAAATAGGAGCTGCTTGGCTTCATCTCCCAGTAAATATCAGAACTCTCTTGTCTCGTTTCTTGTAACTGAATACGTTACATCACAAAGAACAGAAACGAGTGATGATGTCATAATACATAAATGATAAATTATGTCATAATATATGCTGTCATAAGTTCTTGGTCACAGATCATTTCCTGCTTTTATCATTACATCATACATTTTTTACTCTTAGAGCACCAGAAATTAGCTTGCCTTGCTGCAGCTGAAAATAGGAAAAGGCATGAGAACTGGTGACATGTCTGACAGCCAGAGAAAGTGACAGACATGTCAGTGCTCATCACTCTGGAGAGGGAATTCCAGAAACTGATATCCTACAATCCTTTGCATTTAAGCTTAAATTCCATCCAGTTCTATAGCGGATAAGATATTCTCCCCTTGTGTTTATTCAGTCTGCTGAAGTGATATTTTGTTTGGGCTTTGCCCGATCACATTTACAATTACAGACATCCGTGAAATAAACTGCTGGGTGGATTAGAAACACAGTGTTTAATCAGGGATCAAGCGGGTTAGAAACACAGTGTTTAATCAGGGATCAAGTGGATCAGTCGCATGCTGGTGTTGTCACAGCCAGGCAGCCTCCCTTTGCACTGTGTGGGTCCAGGGTCCAGGGTCCAGGGTCCAGGGTCCAGACACAGCTGAGACTCAGCAGCACCAGCATGAGCTGCGTCACAGGAGGAACCAATCCAGACGGAGACACAGCAGCACAGACAGACAAAACAACACAGACAGAGATACAGCAGCACAAAGACACAACACAGACAGAGACACAGCAACACAGACAAAGACACAACACAGATGGAGACTCAGCAACACAGACAAAGACACAACACAGACGCAGACAAAACAACACAGATAGAGACACAGACAGAGACACAGCAACACAGACGAAGACACAACACAGATGGAGACATAGCAGCACAGACGGAGACACAACACAGACGCAGACACAACAGCACAGACAAAACAACACAGACAGAGACACAGACAGAGACACAGCAACACAGACGAAGACACAACACAGATGGAGACATAGCAGCACAGACGGAGACACAACACAGACAGAGACACAGACAGAGACACAGCAACACAGACGAAGACACAACACAGATGGAGACTCAGCAACACAGACGGAGACACATTCCTACAGTTTCTGCTTCCATGTCCGTCCTGTTCTGCTGCGTTGTCCTCTCTCCTCTGTTTATTTCTGGGCCACATAAAGACATTGTCACAGTTTCTGTTGGCTTCACCTCTACACTCCAATCACCTGAACATGTGTGGAGACACTAACACAATATTACAAGACTGATGTCATGCGGTGACTGAGCGGGGATGAGCAAGGACGTGGTGTAGGCTGTAGGTGTCGGTTGGTGATGAAGGCTGGTGATGTAGGCTGTAGGTGTAGATTGGTGATGTAAGCTATAGGCGTAGGCTATAGGTGTAGGTTGGTGATGTAGGCTCTGTTCCTACACTGTTGTGTGTGGTGATGGGACTGTGATCTGGTAGTCGTGTTGGGTCCTAACACTGCTCACTACTGCTACACTACAGATCCCACACATACTAGTGAGCAATACATGTTCTGCGCTGTTTGGGTGGAGATGCTGTCATGCAGTTCGGGTGGAGATACTACACTAGCCTGATACTACACGTAACTCTGAAGAGCCACCTGATCTTCAGCTACTGGGACAGATGGGTGTAGTTACAATTACAGTTAAAGATTAACTCACAGTTACAGTTATGT
>JAGXOD010000047.1:155000-177500 GCA_020368025.1 Brachyhypopomus occidentalis
GAAGCCAACCAGCGCTCTAGGAACGCCCATTTCTCACCAGACTGTAGAGCACCTTGGATAGCAATAAAGGAATTAACAGCGCTACTGGCAAGTGATGTTTTAAGATGTTACAGGAACATTTTGCGCCGTCGTTGTACATCCCCAAAAGTTCTTACAATTGGTTATCTACACCTGACCGAAAATTTCGCATTCGTTGTCAAATTAGACCATTCTTCTAACAACACAAAATTTACGTATACATATTTGACGTCCCTCCCCTGAGATTCCTTCCTCGTATTTATTTCGACCTGTTGTTTGGTACCGAAATTAATTTAAAACGAGAAACATGTACAGAGTGTCGGTGGTCAGAACCTCTCGGGTGATGTACAACGCATTTAAAATACGAGTTCGAGAGCTCGACGTGCACTCGGACCATCGACCAATACTGACGGCACAAAATCCCTGAATGAAAGCTAGTACCATCTGATATCCCTAAGCATTCGTCCAGCACCACATGTATACGAGATGGGATGCGAGAAATCTCTCGCTCAAACCAACTTTACAATTGCAAAACAACTGTAGTGTGTAAGATGTTGCGTATGCTGCTCGTGTGAAGTGCGACGCTCGCGACACTTCGACATCAGTACTTTCCAGCGTGTTGCCATAAGAGGATAAACGCCGGAAAAATCAACAAAGGATTAAATGCCAGTTTCTTCACGCGCTGTTTAACCTTCGTGTAAGACCACAAGTCTGACATCTTTAAATTCCCCAGTTCGTTAAATAAAGTATAAATAAATCACAAATAAAGTGGTTATTACAGACGTGCGTCATACCTGACTCGTGTAGATGCTTAAATAATCCGTGCGACTCACGGTTTACGTTTCTCTCCGCGGCAGTGTTGCGTTACAGCCGCGCGCTTCGCTCCCTCGCTCTGTGTTCTGTGCTCGCTCTCCTCGGGGGATGCTGTCAATTACGATCTCCCTTCCAGTTTTTCTCGGCAGCTTAGGGAATGACATCTCGGTAACAACCCACCCACTCATTACGATCTCTCTCTCTCTCTCTCTCTCACACACACACACGCACACACGCACACACGCACGCGCAAATATATGTGTAAGGCTTTTAAATAACAGTAAAACGTCTCTGTTTTTAGGCGACGTGCAATAAACGGTACATGACACTACACGGTGCAAGTGGGTCCATATGAAAACACGAAAAGACACAGAGGACCCCCGTAAACCCGCGTGCTTTGGAGGACCTAGTTATGAACGACGCGTCCTTGTCGCCAGACGACTGCGCAGCGCGCGCCTCACCAGGTGCTGCTGAGTCACCTGTACCGGTGTCTCGTCTCGTGCTCTCATATCTGCTTTCGGCCCAGGTCAGCAGTAACAGTGTAGCTAGAAAGGACGTCAGAACAAATCCGGAGACAGGATTTCCCTGCTCTTAACAGCGGGTACAATGCATTTAAGATGTTATCACAGCTAAAAGACATAAGACAAAATAAATGTTAATCAAGGGTTACATTCAGGCGTTAAAACGTGGTACTTTAAAGAGGTGTTCTTTCGGTAGGGCCTTGCTTATCTGCGCTCTCTAATCTGACACCAGTCTTGAGATCCCAGACGCATGGCATTAGGGAGGATTGACACCAGACGGCTAGCAACCTAAATACAAGTGAGGTCTTGATTGGAAGACACGTTTTCTCACTCCTACTAAGACGATTTAGCCAACTGGGTTATTTCTCAGTATCACAAAGGGTATATTCTAGAACACATTTTAGTTAGTGGGGGCTGGGATATGTAAATAGGGCCTAATGCTGAAAATGATTTTCATGCATATTATTTAGTGCTTCATATATATTTAAATTTTGACTGTTGCTGATCTAATGTAGTAGTCACTCTCATCATCACTCTCTGATGTATATTTGATGTACATTTGTCACTGTAGGCCGGCCCCAGTCTCAGAGGGAGACGCCCACACACACACACACACACACATACCACACTCACTCTGGCTTATAAATTGCATAAATCTCTTTGTCTTTATTGTTAATGGTATACATCTTATCATTTCATTAATATTAATGATCCTCTTGTGACGTTCTTACATTAATTCTTCCCCACTCAGATGTCATTGTTGACCAAGTTCTAGGGGCCTTATTATTGTGTAGTTCCCATACCATCCACGAGGGCTTTGCTTTTCTTTGACATTTCTTGCACTAGTTTCTAAAGTGTCCATCTTAAACTCACCGAAGTGTTTCAGTGGCAGAGAAAACACAACTGCAATGACATTTTCCGAGTGTGTGAAGGACGCGGTGTTGGTTTGGTAAGCGAGACCACTCTGCTGACCTGCTGGCTTCCCACGCTCTGTGGGGGCGTTGTATTATCACGGTGAGCTGAGCGAAAGACTGAGAACATTTCAGTTTGGTCATCTGAACACGGACAATAACATCTATTGAGCAGGACCTGTTCAGTCAGGGCGATGAAACTGTGCCAGGAGCCTCCAAGCCTGAGCGTGGGGTCGTGAGCTGAGCTGGCACCCCAGGCGTGGAGGCACAGAGCGGGCACCAGCACGGCCAGATCGTCCTTGCCTCTGCCCTGGGGTACTGGAAGCCACAGTTTACCCCAATACGGACCAAAGTGATTTGAAAATGGCTTATGTACAGTAACATGCTTCTTGATGAAGTCTGTGCACCTGATTTTTTTCTCAGGGGTTTTTTCCTCTAAATGTGTAATTCATCACCTTTAACTCATTGCTCTCAAATCACCAGTCTCTCAGTAGTTCATATAATGTCCTATAATAAACTACTGTAGTTCATATAACGCTCTGTAATAAACTACCATGTTGTAGTTCATATAATGTCCTATAATAAACTACTGTAGTTCATATAACGCTCTGTAATAAACTACCATGTTGTAGTTCATATAATGTCCTATAATAAACTACTGTAGTTCATATAACGCTCTGTAATAAACTACCATGTTGTAGTTCATATAATGTCCTATAATAAACTACTGTAGTTCATATAATGTAATTCCCTGGTTTGCCTCCTGTCACTAACGATCTGTGCTAGCGATCGTCTAACTGTGCAGGCAAGTGGTCTCCAGGCCCGAACTTGAGTTAGACTGCTGTGCGACACCTAGTGGTAGAGTATAGAGGTACAGTTAATCATGCTTCAAGGACGCATGATAAATTGCTGGACCCATACCTGTTGACTTGGGGGTGCATTTCTCAGCTGGACTCTCAATAAAAATATCATAATAAACATTTTACATTTAAAAATACTCTGCTTATGTAACTCAAGGTTACATCGTTTCATTACCAGCAGCATCTCAGGCCAGGCGAACTGTCATTTACATGTTGCTAACTGACTTTAATTATTTATTTCAATGCACCATGCTGTCACAATCTTTAATGACCATAAAATCAGTCTGATTTCTGAGACAGTTTATTACAGTTGAATTACGTCACCAAGTTCAGTCTAAAGTATTCAGAAAAACCAGTGACCCTTACAGTACCGAGTCCAAATGGACCTGACGGATTACAGTACCGAGTCCAGTCTGTTGGTGATTGTTTACACTCGTTTTGTGTGAACAGAGATAATCAGATACTCCAATCTAATTTACACCCATCATTAAATCACAGTACACACATATACAGAATTTCCAGTTACCTGTCGATCATAGCTTCAAATCACTTGCTATGATATTAAATATTAAGCATAAAACCGTTCAAGACAGCGTCCATGCTGGTAATCAAATGTATCTCAGTTGCTGTAACCTCCAGAGACAAGCAGCAGTTTTTCTTGACGTAATCTTCAAAGTTGCGTTAGAATCGTAACAGGCTCGCAGGGCACTCAGTCAGTTCTCGTTCGCCTTCGATTTAAGCTCTTGCATCTTTTTGCCACAGTTTATAGCCATCGCTGAGACGGCGTACGAGGACAGTATCACTATGGTGCTGCCCACGAGGTGCGACGGGGCCACGTGAGGAATCGTCTGCGGAGTTATGCCGGAGTCCTGCGTGTCCGAGGCGGGAACGGTCTGCTCGGTAGGCTCCATGTCCGTCCTTCTATTAGACATTTAAATTCTGCAAACCCACGGAAACTCACGTGCGCATAACTTACGGTAGCTCGGCCAAGTAAAGCAAGTGACCTATTTGTCTCCTGTTGGTGGTGCAGAGAGCAAAGTGGTACAGCATACAGCGGTAGTCCAGTTTATAAACGGGCACGTAAAGTCCAACAGCACGTCAAATCTTTCACACTTAATACCGGGTTGCGTCAGTCAAATCGAAAATAGAGAAGCGACGCGTGGAGAATTAGTAAAGGAGCAGATAACTGCGTTCTTAACTCATTAGAGGCGCGCCAGTCCGATTAGTACGTGCTAAACAGTCCCGTCACATCGCGAACTTGACATGCATCACATTAAACAATAAGTTAACGTTTAAAACAACGAGCTCTATCATAATTAAATGCACGCTGTAGGGAGAATAATGTGTTCCAAAAAACGCGAGAAAGTCAACACAGAAGAAACGTATGTTTTGCTGTACTCTACATAAATAAATAAAAAACACATTTTACTGCACTGGACTCTACATACATTGTATTTGTTTTTAATGGTTCAACGTCAGACAGTTGGTCTGTCTACATTATTTTTTAAAGCAGGTGACACCACACACACACACACACACACACACACACTATGCTGAGCTTTTGCTTGGCTTTAATGGGATTATAAGGTAAATGCTCTTGCAGAAGGCCACCAGCTCCTGCGTTGCAGGTTAGTGTTGTTTCACTTCACTGTGTTTCAGAACGGACATCAAGCACCAACATTGAGCCCTCCACCACTGACCTCCACCACTGACCTCCACCACTGACCTCCAACACTAACCTCCACCACTGACCTCCAACACTCACCTCTAACACTCACCTCCACCACTGACCTCCACCACTGACCTCCAACACTCACCTCCAACACTCACCTCCAACACTCACCTCCACCACTCACCTCCAACACTCATCTCCAACACTCATCTCCAGCAATCACCTCCAACAATGACTCCACCCATAGCACTGACCTTCAGCCCCCATCCTGATCCCCCCAGCACTGACGCCCATGCTCTGCTGCCCACAGCACTGACATTCAGCACTGACCGTCAACACTGACCCCCACTGCACTAATCCCCACAGCACTGACCTCCTGCACTGACCGTCAACACTGACCCCCACTGCACTAATCCCCACAGCACTGACCTTTACAGCACTGACCCCCACTGCACTGACCTCCACAGCACTGACCTCCACAGCACTGACCTTCACAGCACTGACCTGCCCTCATGGATGTTGATGCTGCACGAGTTATTTGGGAATGACGTCTGTGCCACATTTCACCATGTACAGAACTATCTGTTCAGGTCTAAGCCTGTAATTTTGCTTTGATCCTGATAGTAAAGATAAAAACCTACGAATCGGCCAACACCATTCTCAGCCCGTTCTCAGCCCGTTCTCAGACAGGACCGGTATAGCAGTTTGGTTGGTTTTTGAGTTGTTAGAATTTGCTGTGCTGTTTTTATATAACCCTAGTTTAGCATTATATAATCATTGTAATATTTTACAATGTTCTCTATGTCTTTACAAATATGTAACCTACTGTGCTCTGAGAGGTGTTTTCTTTTTGGACATTTAGCATTTAAGACCGCAAGCTAAACATTTCAACAGGACTCCGGATTTCAGAAGCAAGATTCGAGTTGGAACATCACCCTGTCACTGCCCCATATTCTAAAGCTGCGCATGCTCACTGCCCCATATTCTAAAGTTGCGCATGCGTGTGTAAAAAGAGAAAATCAGAACCATCCAAACCACCAAAAGCGCCAACATACCAGCACCGAACACAACACGTGCAGGTGTTCAAAGGTGGAGGGATTCCCGTTTACGGGGACAAACGTGATGTGTCAGTCTGAGCTGCTCTGGCTTAGAGGGTGGAGAGCAGGGTGGAGGCTTGGCCAGGTGGTGCAGCCAGTAAGCTGTGAGAAACTCTAATTTAATGGGCAAGTGTGTCCAAAACAGCCAGACGGCGGATCCATCCCCGGCGATTATCCCATCTTAAAATAGGATCCGCAACTGCGCGCCGTTCTGTCAGCCCTCCTTATACCTCTCCATTCTTTCTGTTCCTTTCTGTCTCTCCTCCCATTTTCAATCTGTTCATCTCTCTGTCTCATCCTGTCTTCTGTGTGCTGTGTGTGTGTGTGTATTTGTGTGTATGCACGCATGTAAATTTGTTGTGAAAAGTGTGGAGCGGCTGTTTAATTAACTGCCATCACATTCACGTTCGCCGATTCACGTTCCCTTTAAGAAATTCCTCGCGCTCACTGAAAGGAAGAGGGTCACGAAAGGTTGTATCTCTATTTGAGAAGCAATATTACCGTTGATTAAAATGCATATGCAATTGTTTTCTTTTTAATTTCGTAAAAAAACGAAACGTCACTTGTGCGTTTATTGGGTCGGTATCGTGTGACAAAATGTAAACATGAACCTGTTCTGATTTTGTATTAAGACGAACATTTATTAACTAAAGCAAGCATATTATTACTTTTATTTATAATGGAATAAATGAAAGATATGCATGCAGAACTCTTAACTTTGAGATCAGTTTACATGAGACAGTTAAACCCCCTTTTAGGTGTTTTACACTTAGGCGGAATTTCGGTTTTCATTCTGTGTGGCTGTTATTAATATTTCTGTCCTGCAGGTGGCGGTAACGCACCAGAATAGATTAGACTAGCAATCAAAAGGGACTGTAAACGCAATGGCTGCCCATGTCTGACTCGAGCAAATGTGGCACGCGCACCAGACCAGATTATTTAACTATTTTACAATCACGTTATGAAGTGAACTCGGTGCGTTAGAGTTGTCTTGCATGACTGTCCTTTCCAAACCTAATTTCACGCTACTAAATTAAGTTTAGACAATAGATTTAAGGTCATAACTTGGAAACATTCCACCCTAGAGTAGTAAAACCATAAATATGACCCAGGAATCCATTAGTGTTATAGGATTTTGCAGTATGATGGCGTGGCTTTCTGCTGGGGGTAAGCACGCAGTGGTTTATGGGTACATTCAGCACGGTGAAAACCACAGAGAGTGTTAATTCATTTATTTTTAAATGCATTACAGTGAATTCTCTTATACACTTCATTCAATCACAGTCATCAGAAGTCAGGAGTAGTTTGCATGCACCATGATATCACAACCCCAACAGTGAAGGGGAGAGCCTCTCTGTGCCTCACTGCACATGCCACACTTCAGTTAGGTCCTTATGTTGGGATGTTCTCCACGCCACAGTAATGACGAATATACCAGAGAGATCAATCGCCCTTCCTAGCAGGCTACAGCCAGGCTATTAAACACCATCAGAAACAGTTAGCCACCTGGAACCTCTAATTACTGAGGAAGATCTCAAAAGGCATATTCTGCATAACATAATAAAAGGCCCCACTGGAGTATTCTACCTGCCATAATTAAAGGCTTCCGACTATTTCCCGCTGCTGCGCAGGGTTTACCGGTTTCCAACAGCTGTCGTGCTGAAACGCCTCCGTAGAGCCTGTGAGCGTAGCTTTCCTGCTGGGAGGATGTTAGAGAGAAAGGCCACTGTCTCTCTATACGCTGTCTCTCTATACGCTGTCTCTCTATACGCTGTCTCTCTATACGCTGTCTCTCTATCCAGTGTCTCTCTATCCAGTGTGTCTCTATCCGCTGTCTCTCTATCCGCTGTCTCTCTATCCACTGTCTCTCTATCCAGTGTCTCTCTATACGCTGTCTCTCTATACGCTGTCTCTCTATCCAGTGTCTCTCTATCCAGTGTGTCTCTATCCGCTGTCTCTCTATACGCTGTCTCTCTATCCACTGTCTCTCTATACGCTGTCTCTCTATCCACTGTCTCTCTATACGCTGTCTCTCTATACGCTGTCTCTCTATCCACTGTCTCTCTATCCAGTGTCTCTCTATACGCTGTCTCTCTATACGCTGTCTCTCTATCCGCTGTCTCTCTATACGCTGTCTCTCTATACGCTGTCTCTCTATACGCTGTCTCTCTATCCGCTGTCTCTCTATACGCTGTCTCTCTATCCACTGTCTCTCTATACGCTGTCTCTCTATCCACTGTCTCTCTATACGCTGTCTCTCTATACGCTGTCTCTCTATCCAGTGTGTCTCTATCCGCTGTCTCTCTATACGCTGTCTCTCTATACGCTGTCTCTCTATCCAGTGTGTCTCTATCCGCTGTCTCTCTATACGCTGTCTCTCTATCCAGTGTGTCTCTATCCGCTGTCTCTCTATACGCTGTCTCTCTATCCACTGTCTCTCTATACGCTGTCTCTCTATACGCTGTCTCTCTATCCAGTGTGTCTCTATACGCTGTCTCTCTATACGCTGTCTCTCTATCCAGTGTGTCTCTATCCGCTGTCTCTCTATCCACTGTCTCTCTATACGCTGTCTCTCTATCCACTGTCTCTCTATCCACTGTCTCTCTATCCAGTGTGTCTCTATCCGCTGTCTCTCTATACGCTGTCTCTCTATACGCTGTCTCTCTATCCAGTGTGTCTCTATCCAGTGTGTCTCTATCCGCTGTCTCTCTATACGCTGTCTCTCTATCCACTGTCTCTCTATCCGCTGTCTCTCTATACGCTGTCTCTCTATACGCTGTCTCTCTAACCTCTGTCTCTCTAACTGCTGTCTCTCTATCCACTGTCTCTCTATCCAGTGTGTCTCTATCCGCTGTCTCTCTATACGCTGTCTCTCTATCCACTGTCTCTCTATCCAGTGTGTCTCTATCTGCTGTCTCTCTATACGCTGTCTCTCTATACGCTGTCTCTCTAACCTCTGTCTCTCTAACTGCTGTCTCTCTATCCACTGTCTCTCTATCCAGTGTGTCTCTATCCGCTGTCTCTCTAGCCTCTGTCTCTCTATACGCTGTCTCTCTATATGCTGTCTCTCTAACCTCTGTCTCTCTAACTGCTGTCTCTCTAACCGCTGTGTAACCACTAATACTTGTAAGGTCTGTCCTGTGGGGTTGGTTATAGGTACCCTGCCTATAAAGTTTGACACCCTCATGGTTTATCTGTGCTGACACTTGTTTCTAATGGGACTGCAGTTACCTTAGAGACAGACCTTGGGAGAGAGACAGATGGCCATTCTCCGTCTCTTGTACCAACCTGTAATTACGTACCTGTAAGTTCCTGCCTCAGATATTAGCTTTGTTGTAGTTACTCAATTTCACACCTTAAGATTAATAATTAAATACAAATCCTGGAGTTTAAGAGGGCAACTGTCACAATCCTCTTATTCTGTACCTCACGCCTGCAACTCCTCTATCTCTCTATCTCTCTCTCTCTCTCTCTCTCTCTCTCTCTCTCTCCCTCTCTCTCTCTGTCACCCCCCCCCCCCAGTCCCCACGGGAACAGTGTGACAACAAGCGCGCGCACACACACTCACACACACCTGCACAAGCGCCAACTCAACTTGGTAAGGCACACCTTTAAATGCACACACACACACACACACACACACACCAGCCCCTATGACAGCGCAGATCCTTTACGGGAAGACACACAGCCAGTGTTGAGTTACGGTAAGACGCACTGCACGCTGCTTCTCTCCAGGAACTGGATCTGTGCTGCAGTCTGCAGTGGCGTTGCAGACTGGGGTTGTGCTCACTGACGCAGTCCTGCCTTCAGCATGCTTACGCTGGCCCAGCTGGGCCGCACGCCAGCTGTAATGGGATTATCCTCCAATAAGGGCTCGACTCGGCCGGATCAGTGGAGCTCTTACACACGCCGCCATCAGCGAGTGACACAGACTGTGTGGCTACACACACACACACACACACACACACATATACACACACACACTCACACACACACACACACACACAAACTCTCATATATCATCCATTAATAAGCAAAAAACATATAAGCATATAAAACACATAAAACACAGACATACACACTCATATCCCGCCAACGTTTCAGCCAGACTCAGCCAGACATAGTGCTCAGACGTCTTGGACAACACTGCCTCCCTGTGGACATGCCCGGGAGGACACGCAGATAAAAGCGGTAGAACTTCGCTGTTAGGAGCGGCGCCTGGACAAGGCTGGTCCACGTCCTAGCTCAGCTGCACTGAACAGAAAGGGGAACAAAATATATATAATACTCTGTTGTACTTTATTTGCTCTTTATCACCCAGATTAAACGATGACTTTAAGTCAGCAAAAATCCATAAATAATAGGAAAACAAAATCCAGAAAGCAGGAAGACACTGGGGATAAGGACAGAGTATTTCTTCAAACGTTCACCATTGCTACTTGCTGTGAGATTAACTTTCAGTTCAGGTCATTTCAGCACTCAGTATTCAGTACTGCCTTTCACGGAGCACCAACAGGTGTGAGTGAAGCATTTTAACATGTATGGCTGGTTCCAGGATGTTTGTGTAATGAATGTGCTGTGTATTAGGCAAAGTGCCTGCCTTAATCTTGGCTCGGAAAAATCCTGTCATAACACATAAATCGCAGTGGCGGTTTCGGAAGGTTATACCCAGTAACACACTCTCCCCCAGCTATGCGTTTGGTGGTTGCAGACTTGCTGAACCTTTTAAATGCTGGTGTCTCTTTACTTAAAGTTAATAAGCTAATGCATTTCCAGTAAGTGCTCATTGATACCCTCCAAAACACACACACACACACACACACACAAGGCACAGTGCAACAACAACTGAATCATCCCTACTCATGCGTTACCAGCAGAAGTTCAAAGCACTGGAACAAGCCCCAGCTGTGCAGCTGTTAGATCTTACAGTGTGTGTGTGTGTGTGTGTGTGCATTCGTGTGTGTATGCACATGTGTGTTGTGTGTTTGCACATTTGTGTGTTATGTGTGTGTATGCACATGTGTGTTGTGTGTGTGTGTGTGTATATATATATATATATATATATATATATATATATATATATATATATATATATATATATATATATATATATATATATGTTTGCAATTGCATGTGTGTGTGTGTATGTGTGTGTGTGTGTGGAGGGATTGGAGAGTACTTCAGCATTAACCAGCCTCACCCACATTTCCCGCACGCACAGGGCTGCCACCTCTCTTACTTTCTATTTTTCACTCAATGATGAAATGGCAGAAAGTAGAAACTAAAGTACCATTAGAATTACGCTATAATAAAAAACGTAATAAATACGCTTTAATAAATACTTAACAAGAACATTAGAATTACACTTAAATAAATACTTAACTGAGACAGAATTGTTATAGTTTTACCTGTATTTTAATTGTCTTTTAATAAACAGGACCGCGTAGTGCGGGATTATATTTCATCTGTAGAGTGCTGGCGAGACAGCTTCAGTATTGAATCGTTTTTCTTGACTTTAACACACTAGGCCACGTGTGAACGCGCTGATTCCGTTTGTCACTGTTTTTAACTCATTCAAGCCAACTTTAGTCACTGGCAGGGCCTGCTGAGTCTGGCGTGCACTGTGATGATGTAACACGTGTAAACCGACCAAACGGCCATATGCTGCGTGGAAATATTGTTCTACGAACTCGTTCCGTCACGCAATCGAACAGTCCATTGCGCGTGCATTCCCCCAGATGGGTACGTGTCCTCGTGACTAGCCTCTGACTGTTTCCAAACCATCTCTCCTTCACCGTCACAGACAGCCGCAGACCTCTGAATGATGCCCTGATGTAATTCATTCCAGAACTTGCAAAATATGGTGCAATGTTTGCTGAAATTTATCTAAAAAATTGTACATTGCTCTATTTAATACTTTTATAACAACACACACGGAGGTATGATGATACCATTCTGCAGATATTCTGCAATCTGTTCTACCTAAAACACACATGCTATTTTCAAAGCGCTTCACGTTGTTTCGCTCGTATATATTGCACGTCACTTGTCAAAACCATCAAAAGCGCTGACGCCACGCGCCTTGCCACCTGAGCGATAAATAGAGGGGAGTCCTGCTGCCGCTCGGGGGCGGGGCCAGACGGGTGGGAGGGTCTTCGGATGCGGAAGAGTTAATTGATGCTCTTTGCGAGTCTAAACGAGCCGTCGGTCAAGGTTGGGAAATAACGAGAGATCGTCTCCGGGGAGAGAACGTTTCCTACTTCGATAAGCAGAGGAGAGAGAGAGAGAGAGAGAGAGAGATACATACACTCACGCGCATAGTCCCCAGTTACGCAGGCTATTGGTCGGCCGTTTTCTCCTGATCATAAAAGGAGCGGATGGGCTCTCGCGAATCAGCTGCACCGTTAACGCAACCGATGAGCTCGAGGAGGTAGTGGTTAGCTCAGCTGTTTATTACAAATAACGTTAACGGTAAACACACGCTTTCGCATTTTGGATTCCGGTCGATGAGCCTGTGCGGGCCGTCGCGGTGTACGTTTTTAATTCCAAGCGTCTGAACAATTACAAGAACGGAACAATAGTATTCGGTGTGTGACTCCGTCTCTGAGGTAATCTCGGGCACTTTCTGAGGATGTGACGGTTATTTTTAAGCGGGCCAATAATATTTCCGTTACAGAACTGGCGTGTGTTCTTGTTTTTTTCCGCCTTCCTCGTCACATTTATGGATTAGCTTTGGTTGTTTCGGGGGAAAAGCCGAGGTCTTAATTAACCGAAAGAACGAGACGGAAACGATTGTTCAGCCGTGATGGTGTCGTTGTATGTCTGGGACAGCACGTAGGTCACACCTCGTAGACTTCACCAAAAGGCGCATTGCATTTCTAAATCGACTGGATTATGGGCGGCAGCGGAACCTCGGTCGTTTCCACGATCATTAGCGGACCTTTTAACGCCTCTGAGCGGTGATGGGACAAATTAGCTCCGTAAAGCCCCGTACCGCGTATCTCTGTGCGATGTATTCGGCGGTCAAAGAGAGTGCCATCTTCAGCGGGAATCTGGACTGAACGCGCCCGGTTTGGTCTTCAGGCGCTGCGGAACGATTCGTGAACAACGCCTGCTTGGTCCGAGGCACGACAGAGTCAACACGGAAGATAATTCCGTGACGGGACAGGCATACCGGGACCTTCGACATACCAAGAATGGATGATACGGGGATTATTCGGCGCCGGCGGCTTCAGGTGAGATTCGTATCACTCACCCTGTGACTCCGGGAATCTCATGTTTACAACACTAGCTTTCGAGCGTGCACGTGATGATTTGTGAGGTCACAGCATATCTGTTCAAAGCATGTAGCGACGTGCAGCTGAGGATACGCTGCAGGAAGAGAATGGGTTTAGCAGCACTCGTTCAACAGACACAGACTAGAAGACAAATGAAAAAACATCTTTATTTTCCCGTTATCATATAGACGTGCTGCGTGTTATTGCTGGTACGTGAATAGACCCTGGTCCAAGGCAAAGCTCCGGTTTTAAACAGGTTAAACATGCAAAGCCCTTTGTGTTCTTGGTGTGTCTATGATCTGTTACTATATGATAAGAGCGCAGAGCAGACAGCTGTTTCACTGGACTAGTGGACCTCTGGTCTCCCACCCTGTCCGGAAGACAATGAGCAGGGTGTTTCAGTCACCACAGCAGTGTTCATGGGGCTATTCAGCTTCATTCAGAATTTTACAAGACGGGAGAATGTGTGTGTGTGTGTGTGTTTGCCTTCATATATGTGAGCAGGAGAGCAGATAGTAATGCTGTTTTACAATTACCAATAGCTGTTAGGATTTGTGTGTATGTGTGTGTGTGTGTGTTATAGACACAGGGGAAAGGTTGTTGGCTTGACGCGAGAATAATTGTCCTCTAACGGTTTGTAGTGTCCCTTGGGTCCCTTCTCTCCATCTGACACACACACACACACACACACACACACACACACACGCTGCAGTGAAGAGGTAGGCAACACCCCCTGCCAGCTTGCTGCTCTGTTGTTGCCATATGGAAGTCTCTAGGGACCAAAGGTCAGAGGTCACGTCCATAATTCATTGCTTTATGGTGCCACAGAGCTGGAGAGAGGCATTGTGGGGTAGACGTGCCTCTGTCTCTTCCGGTGTAATTAACGCCCTCGCCTGACAGCTGGGCTGATGTGTTGTCCCTTTACACGAGGAACTTGCCGTCGCGCCAAACGTCTGCACACGCACTTTCCCTCCGACACCGCCGACAGGGTGATGGAAAACTGCTCAACCATCCTAGCTGGTGCTAACCACGTTTGGCTCAAGATGCATCACAGTCAGTTCCTGAGTTTCAGTGTATCTAACTGCATTCAGACGTCCTCACAGGACCTGCAGGTGTCTTGGCTGAGGTAACCATCAGAGAGCTTCATGCATCTGGAGCCGTGTCATCTGAAGAGCTTCCGTGTCTTGTGGACCAAAAACATCATACTGCAATAATATTGCCCCTCGTTCTGATGGCAATTACAGTCGTTCTTGGAGTACATACAAAAGAAAAGTTCACAGTTGTGAACACGTTTTTGTCACATGGGTAAAGATTGGCTTTCATTAGCTTGACCAACACTTATTTATGTTTGATACACTATTATTATTATTATTATTATTATTATTATTACTGTCTTTATTTAATCAGGATTGTTCCCCCTGAGATTATCAACCTTTTACAAGGGTGTCCTGGCCAAGACGGACCGCAATACAGGCTGGACAGACAGACGTTGTTGCAGACATATAATAAATATAACTATACATAATTATAATGTCCACATGCGTGATTGGTTGTTTCCACTGTGTGATTGGTTGTGTCCACTGCGTGATTGGTTGTTTCCACTGCGTGATCGGTTGTGTCCACTGCGTGATTGGTTGTTTCCACTGCATGATCGGTTGTGTCCACTGCGTGATTGGCTGTTTCCACTGCATGGCTCTACTGGTCCGCCCATCCCTTTGTCGAAGCTGATTGGATAATCAATCAAATCCTTTCTCACGCAGGTGGGTGGCTCCGACAGGCAGGATCCTGCTGACAGGCAGGATGTGGGAGGTGGCCATTGTTTCGTTGGTGGTGGTTTTCTACATCGCAGCGACAGTGTAGATTCTTTTACACCGCCTGTCCAGCTAGACGTCACTAGACAGTCTGAGTCTCTCTCACTCCATCTGTATCTTTGTGTCTCCACCTTTGTAACTGATCTCATCTTTCTCGTACATCTCTTTCTTTCTCTCTCTCTCTCTCTGTCTCTCTATCTCAAGGTTTCTCTCTCTGTCTCTCTATCTCAAGGTTTCTCTCTCACTCAGTGAGAAGAAGACCCAATCAGTAGTGGTCGTAAAACTTTCTCCGTCACTCTGTCCTCAGGCCAGAGGGGTTAAGGGTGTGATGTTTGCACCGTGATACGGGATTCTCTGACTCATCCACATGATGGCCAGTGGCTGCCATCTCTGCTGAGAGCTGAGACGGGTCACGTGACCTCCCGCTCTGAGCCCCTTACCCCGCGGTGATTACGGGAAAGAGCACGGCCCTGTCCCTGTCAGCCCGACACACGCCTGCAAACGACACGTCGCAAAGAAACGCCCCATGATGCTCCAACCAGAGAGCGTCGCAGCACTCCACGGTTGTTTCCTCCTCACTTCTGTTCGCCTGGGTTTGAATGATTAACCAACCGAATCCCGTCTGACATGCAGAACCAAAGTGTGCAGTGCAGTGCTGGCCCTTCTGAGCTTGTGGAGCCCTGGAGTCTTGATGACCTGGCAGGGTGCTTCACAGATATATCTGTTTCTTAGCTGACTCACTGTGACTCACAACTCTTTGGGAACGTAGACGTATTATATGTCCCTTAAATCTTAACGGTGTAATTAGTGTACATAAACATCCTTCACCTCAGCCAGGTTTTGGGCACAAGTTCAAAACCCAGATAACACAGAGAGGAAATGAGTTAGCTTCTCACAGCACTTTCACCATTTAATGGCCCCACTAGAATATTTGTGAATATAGAGGACAGAGAGGGAGAAAGAGAGAGAGAGTGAGGGAGAGAGAAAGAGAGTGAGGGAGAGAGAAAGAGAGTGAGGGAGAGAGAGACAGAGTGAGAGAGGAAGAGAGAGAGTGAGGTAGAGAGAAAGAGAGTGAGGGAGAGAGAAGTAGCTGGAATCTTTTTAACGACTGACGGGAGGTCACCTGACTCTGATGTCACCTGACTGTGATGTCATTGAGGAGTGACATCAGGATGGTTCTGTGTCTTAACGATCGACAGAGCAGCAGATTAAGTCCCAGTGTTGCATGTTTTCACGGGCATCCAGGGTGGACGGAGTCACCTGTCACTCACCACTGGGGCGTGGTCAGAATGCACACTGGACTTTGAAATCACGTTTGACCAAGCAATGCTTTTAGTGTAAGCTGAACAACATTTGCTATTTTTAAAATGGTGCTACGACACGCTAAGGACGACACATGGATTTAAGGTTTTTTAATATTTTCACACATCTTGGATACACGTGACAGCCTGTAATGTTTCATAAGTGTATATTTAAAAAAACGTTTAACAGATGTGTCTGAAAGGTCAGTGCCATATACCACATGCTGCCTCTGCTGAGGTGTCTGAGGTGACGCACACACACACATCACACACATGCACACACATGCACACCCACACACACACACACACACATGCACATGCACACCCACACACACACACATGCACACCACACATCACACACATGCACATGCACACCCATGCACACCCACACACACACACACACACAAACGCTTACCACACCACACACACCACACACACACACACACACACACACACAGCTGGGTCGCCTTGCTCTGAGTTGCTTCTTTCCTTCTGGACTTTTCTGTCAGGTGTAGTTTTTTTGGGTGTGTAAGTCCAGTGGGAGTAGAGCAGAGACTCATGGAGAAGCTGTAATTAAACAGCCCAGAGAGGACAGTGAGTCCCAATAGGCAGAAGAACACAGCAACTACAAGGCAAAAACGTCCCCATGTCTGTGGACCAGCAGATGCTTCTTGTTTTGCTAATGATGTGCTAACGGAGGTCAATCACAAACGTTTCTTTCACAGGTTTCTGAGTATAGTTGGGGGAAGATGGGTTTAGCACTTACACTAAGTGGAGTTACTGGACACACTGAGATTCCTGGCTGTCAGTCCGTCTGTCTTTCTAGATTAAGAGAGATTCAGGTTCAGATTTTTCCTTCCATAACATGATAAACACAATTACATAGACACGATTATATGTGGGACGGTTGCTGTCCATGGTACTGAATTACCATGGTACTGAATTCTCCTCTCCCCTCTCCCCTCTCCTCTCTCCCCTGCCCTCCCCTCTCCTCTCCCCTCTCCCCTCCTCTCCCCTCTCCTCTTCCCTCTCCTCTCTCCTTTCCCCTCTCCTCTCCTTCCCTCTCATTTTCTCTCCTCTGCTTTCTGGGTCACAGTTTAGTCAGTATTTGTTCCTTGCTGAATCACCTGTATAATCTCTGCAGGTACTGGTGCCTTCATGTGGATCTGTAGCCCACAGCCTGAGTGTTTCTAATACATACCCATGAGTACTTACTCACCTGTAGCACACACAGCAGCAGTCGATTCTGAAGAGCATCATTCAGACACAGATGCACCCATAAGCAGCTATCAGGCTAAAGTTAGCCAATCAGCTATATTGATTAGCAATTCTTTGCAATCAATGCAAATGGAATCAATCAGGGTCTGGGGAGAGGAATTTTAAAAAGCCCAGTCATCAAAACCAGAGTCTGGAGTCTTTTCTGTTTGAAGTTCTAGCTGAAATCCAAGAGTATCTGGACCAGTTTGAACATTTACATTTACATTTACATTTACGGCATTTAGCAGACGCCCTTATCCAGAGCGACTTACAAAAAGTGCTTCATTGTTTTACTCAGAACAAAATCTCTAGCTAGTTAGTTTAGGCTAAAATCAGGAAGAAACTTTAAGCAAAGATATTAGATACAGTCAGTATGGACGCCTAGATATACTCAAATATATACTGAAAAAACCCTACTTAAAAGATAAAAGCAAGAAAAGTCATTACAGTCACAAATATTTAATAAATGCTAGTGTAGTAAAATTTAATTTAAGTGCTCTTGAAACAGATGTGTCTTCAGTCTTCGCTTAAAAACAGCAAGAGACTCTGCCATTCGCACACTCAGGGGAAGTTCGTTCCACCACTGAGGTGCCAGAACTGAAAAAAGTCTGGATGCATGTTTTCCGCGTGTTCTGAGAGATGGTGGGTCAAGCCGAAGCTGTGCTTGAAGCTCGAAGAGCTCTGGGTACAGATCGGGATTTGACCATTGCCACCATGTATGGAGGTGCTGGTCCATTCTTAGCCTTGTAGGCCAGCATCAGGGTTTTATATCTGATGCGGGCAGCTACAGGAAGCCAGTGAAGAGAGCGCAGCAGAGGAGTAACATGGCTGAACTTAGGAACATTGAAGACAAGTCGAGCCGCCGAGTTCTGGATCAGTTGCAAGGGCCTGATGGTACGCATAGGAAGACCAGCCAGGAGTGAGTTGCAGTAGTCAAGTCTTGAAATGACAAGAGACTGAACAAGCACTTGAGTAGCCTCGCTAGACAGAAAAGGTCGAATTCTCCGAATGTTGTAAAGGAGAAATCTGCATGACCGAGTCAGGTTTGCAACATGGGTTGAGAACGATAACTGGTCATCCACAACTACACCAAGGCTTCGAGCTTCAGCAGATGTGGTGACCAGCGAGTTCTCAAAAGAGATGGAAAGATCCTGGCGAGGACTTGAAGTTCCAGGGATGAACAGTAATTCAGTCTTGCTGGGGTTCAGCTTCAAGTGATGAGCCGACATCCAAGATGAGATATCAGCAAGACAAGCCGAGATCCGAGATGAAACCTGTGTGTCAGAAGGTGGAAAGGAAAGGACAAGTTGAGTGTCATCAGCATAACAGTGATAGGAAAATCCATGGGAGGATATTACATCACCAAGAGAACGAGTGTAAAGAGAGAAGAGCAGAGGACCGAGCACTGAGCCTTGTGGGACACCCGTGGTGAGCCTGGAAGGAGCAGATGTGGCCCCCTGCCAAGATACTTGGTAAGATCTCCCATCTAGATAAGACTTAAACCACTGCCAGACAGTGCCAGTGATTCCAAGTCTTCTGAGGACAGACAGGAGGATCTGGTGGTCAACGGTGTCGAAGGCTGCAGAGAGGTCAAGCAGAATTAGGACCGAAGACAGTTTGGCAGATCTAGCAGCATGCAGCTTCTCTGTAACTGCGATGAGAGCAGTTTCAGTAGAGTGCGCCGGTTTGAAGCCAGACTGGTTAGGGTCCTGTAGGTTGTTCAGAGAAAGAAATAGAGACAGTTGGTTATAAACAGAACGCTCCAAGACCTTAGATAGGAAAGAAAGAAGAGATACAGGTCTGTAATTGCTGATGTCAGAACAGTCCAGAGTAGGCTTCTTCAAGATGGGGATCACTCTTGCAGTCTTGAAGATAGATGGTACATGGCCTGTTGACAAGGAGCTGTTGATGACATGAGTGATGAAAAGGTAGAAGGTCAGGTGCTATTGTCTGAAATAGCGTGGATGGAATCGGGTCCAGTGGACAGGTAGTAGGATTGTTGGATGAGACCAACTGTATGATGTCATCTGTGGAAAGATGAGAAAAGCAAGACAGGGAATGAGGTGGAGGGTGGTGTTCAGTAGGAAGGATATTGGTAGAGAAAAAGGATCTGCGAATCTTATCAACCTTCTCCTCAAGGAAGGTGACAAAATCCTCAGGGGAGAGAGTAGAGGGCGGTGGGGGAGTGGGAGGGTTTAAAAGAGAGGAGAAAATGTTGAAGAGCTTGCGTGGATCAGAGGCTGATGCTTCCAGCTTCTCCTTGAAGAAGGAAGATTTCGCCGCTGTTATTTCTGTTGAGAACCTTGAGAGAAGAGACTGGTAAGAGTGGAGATCTGAATCATCTTGAGATTTTCTCCACTTTCTTTCCGCCAGTCTCAGTACTCTTCTGTTGTCTCGAGAACATCTGTCAGCCAAGGAGTTGACAGAGAGGATCTTGCCCTGGAAGAGAGAGGACAGAGATGGTCGACAGAAGAGGAGATGGATGAAAGGAATGTGTTTGTGGCAGTTTCCAGAGGGAGGGAAGAAAATGATTCAGGATGTGGAAGAGAGGAGACAATAGTAGAGACCAGACAAGAGGAGGAGACTGAGCGAAAGTTGCGGTATGTGGTAGAAGAAGCTGACGTGGAGGTGTGTGCAGAAGAAGCAGGAAGGGAGAGTGAAAAGGACAAGAAATGATGATCAGAAAAGTCAAGAGGAGTTACTGTCAGATCCAACACTGGGGCAGGTCTACTGAAGATCAGGTCCAGTGTGTTTCCTGCTCTGTGTGTTGGAGTTGACTGGTTGAAAGCAAGATCGAATGATGACAGCAGTGGAAGAAGACAGGACAAATGTAGTCTCTCTGTTGGAAGGTTGAAGTCCCCTAGAAGAACAAGCGATGACTCTAAGGGGAGAGCACTCAGAAGAATGTCCAACTCATCTATGAAGTTTCCCAGTGGACCTGGAGGGCGATAGAGAACAATGATGTGAAGTTTAGTGGGGAAAGACACCGTGATAGCATGGAATTCAAAGGAAGAAATGTTAAGATAAGAAAATGAGAGTACAGAGAAGCGCCATGAGCGAGAGAGAAGCAAACCTGTGCCACCACCCCTGCCGTTCTGCCGTGGAGAATGGGAGAAGGCAAAGGAGGTAGAGAGAGCAGCTGGAGTTGCAGAATTCTCTGGAGTGATCCATGTCTCTGTCAGAGCCAGGAAGTCGAGTGACTTAGCAGATGCGAAGGCTGAGATGAAGTCTGCCTTCTGAACTGCAGAGTGGCAATTCCAGAGTCCCCCTGCTACCTTCACCTTTGGTACAGATGAACAAGGTGGGTAGATGAGATTACTGGAGTTGCGGTTTCTCCTCTGGTATCTCCATCTTCTGGTGTTGTTCAAGGTGAGCACAGGGATGGAAAAGCACATTCTGTGTATCCTAATAAAATCTAGTCTACTGCTGGCCGAGGAGATACTAACCGCTACAAACGTGTCCGTTTGTAGCGGAATGCCAACTTAATTTATCTAGAATTACAGGCTCCACCCCTGTTATTGACACTTCAACTAGACCGAAACCACACCTGAATCAACTGAAACCACTGAAATAGACTGAAACCACACCTGAATCAACTAATGAACAAGCAAGATATCTAGACTAACCAAACAGCCAAGAGATCTATCAATATCTAGTTAATAGTATATTCAAGACAAGCCTACCTTACAAGCAGAGAATCTACCCAAGTAACAAATGCAAGCACACTGATTACTGTGTGAATGCCAACTTAATTTATCTAGAATTACAGGCTCCACCCCTGTTATTGACACTTCAACTAGACCGAAACCACACCTGAATCAACTGAAACCACTGAAATAGACTGAAACCACACCTGAATCAACTAATGAACAAGCAAGATATCTAGACTAACCAAACAGCCAAGAGATCTATCAATATCTAGTTAATAGTATATTCAAGACAAGCCTACCTTACAAGCAGAGAATCTACCCAAGTAACAAATGCAAGCACACTGATTACTGTGTGAATGCCGACTTAATTTATCTAGAATTACAGGCTCCACCCCTGTTATTGACACTTCAACTAGACCGAAACCACACCTGAATCAACTGAAACCACTGAAATAGACTGAAACCACACCTGAATCAACTAATGAACAAGCAAGATATCTAGACTAACCAAACAGCCAAGAGATCTATCAATATCTAGTTAATAGTATATTCAAGACAAGCCTACCTTACAAGCAGAGAATCTACCCAAGTAACAAATGCAAGCACACTGATTACTGTGTGAATGCCAACTTAATTTATCTAGAATTACAGGCTCCACCCCTGTTATTGACACTTCAACTAGACCGAAACCACACCTGAATCAACTGAAACCACTGAAATAGACTGAAACCACACCTGAATCAACTAATGAACAAGCAAGATATCTAGACTAACCAAACAGCCAAGAGATCTATCAATATCTAGTTAATAGTATATTCAAGACAAGCCTACCTTACAAGCAGAGAATCTACCCAAGTAACAAATGCAAGCACACTGATTACTGTGTGAATGCCGACTTAATTTATCTAGAATTACAGGCTCCACCCCTGTTATTGACACTTCAACTAGACCGAAACCACACCTGAATCAACTGAAACCACTGAAATAGACTGAAACCACACCTGAATCAACTAATGAACAAGCAAGATATCTAGACTAACCAAACAGCCAAGAGATCTATCAATATCTAGTTAATAGTATATTCAAGACAAGCCTACCTTACAAGCAGAGAATCTACCCAAGTAACAAATGCAAGCACACTGATTACTGTGTGAATGCCGACTTAATTTATCTAGAATTACAGGCTCCACCCCTGTTATGGACACTTCAACTAGACCGAAACCACACCTGAATCAACTGAAACCACTGAAATAGACTGAAACCACACCTGAATCAACTAATGAACAAGCAAGATATCTAGACTAACCAAACA
>JAGXOD010000047.1:190000-242500 GCA_020368025.1 Brachyhypopomus occidentalis
TGCGCTGGTAGGAGGAGACTGTGCCACCCTGCTGAAGCACATCGGGGCGTTGCCCGTGGAGATGGCGCGAATGTACTTTGCCGAGACCGTCCTCGCCCTCGAGTACATACACAATTACGGCGTGGTTCACCGCGACCTCAAGCCTGACAAGTAAGTGTCCTAGTGTCCACTACATCATCTCTTTTTGGTTAATTTTATGTTGTGAATTATGTTTTTACCAATTTTATCATTTTATTTTACCCTATTTTATTAATTTATTAATCATTTGAATATCAGCCTGCATTTTAGACATTAACACATTAATTAATTGTGCTTATGTATTTTGAACTTTGTACATATTTTTATCACAAACAGTCCCAATAGTTTTAACATATGCCCTTAGTAATACACAACAGCATGTAATTTAGGACAAGGCTGACCTAGCACAGGGCAAACTGGTACATAATTAACATGTTAACAGTTACATAATTAACAGTTCCATAATGACCTTGTCCATTGGGAGTGCCAGAGTTGTCCCTTCTCACACAGTAGCAGCCATGTGGTCCCTGCTCTCTGCCCTGTCTCTGCCCTGTCTCTGCTCACTGCCCTGTCTCTGCCCTGTCTCTGCTCTCTGCCCTGTCTCTGCCCTGTCTCTGCTCACTGCCCTGTCTCTGCCCTGTCTCTGCTCTCTGCCCTGTCTCTGCCCTGTCTCTGCTCTCTGCCCTGTCTCTGCCCTGTCTCTGCTCACTGCCCTGTCTCTGCTCTCTGCCCTGTCTCTGTCCCTGTCTCTGCTCTCTGCCCTGTCTCTGTCCCTGTCTCTGCCCTGTCTCTGCCCTGTCTCTGCCCTGTCTCTGCTCTCTGCCCTGTCTCTGTCCCTGTCTCTGCTCACTGCCCTGTCTCTGCTCACTGCCCTGTCTCTGTCCCTGTCTCTGCCCTGTCTCTGCTCACTGCCCTGTCTCTGCCCTGTCTCTGCTCACTGCCCTGTCTCTGCCCTGTCTCTGCTCTCTGCCCTGTCTCTGCCCTGTCTCTGCTCACTGCCCTGTCTCTGTCCCTGTCTGTCCAATACATCATGGAAACCTTGAGTGGGATTACACACATCTTTGTGCTACCTGTACATCTTTAATTACAGTACACTACAGTTCCTCTCACACACACACACACACAGACTTTTGTGAGCGCTGTGTCTGGATGACTGACTGTCCGTCCTGTCTGTTGCTCTTAGTCTGTTGATCACGTCCATGGGTCATATCAAGCTGACCGACTTCGGCTTGTCTAAGATGGGCCTCATGAGTCTGACCACGAACCTGTACGAAGGGCACATCGAGAAGGACACCAGGGAGTTCCTGGACAAGCAGGTACACACGCCACTCCAGCCAATCACATACCGTCATAAGACTAAGAGCAGAACATAAACGTGACCTTTGCCCTCAGGTGTGCGGCACCCCCGAGTACATCGCCCCGGAGGTGATCCTGCGGCAGGGCTATGGCAAGCCCGTGGACTGGTGGGCCATGGGTATCATCCTGTACGAGTTCCTGGTGGGCTGTGTGCCCTTCTTCGGGGACACACCTGAGGAGCTGTTCGGCCAGGTGATCTCAGGTGAGACGTGCTTCGAGACAGGTGATCTCAGGTGAGACGTGCTTCGAGACAGGTGATCTCAGGTGAGATGTGCTTCGAGACAGGTGATCTCTGGTAGGCCAATGGCCTCTCTCACCTCACACAGTTGGGTATGTGTACGGCTGGGATTGACCTAATATGTCCTGTCTGGGCCTTGGGGGGATGGGGGGGTGTTTGAAAAGTCTTCAAAATCTAAAATTGTCTTGCCCTTACAATACCACCACAACCACAAAGATCTGACATTTTACCGTGTGTGTGTGTGTGTGTGTGTGTGTGTGTAGATGACATCGTGTGGCCTGAAGGAGATGAAGCCCTCCCAGCTGATGCCCAGAACCTCATCTCTGCGCTGCTGCAGACCAACCCCCTCATCAGACTCGGCACAGGTCTGCCAAAAACCCGCCGTGCCAGCTGAGCTAAAGCAGGCCAGTTGAACTAACCCAGGTTAAGCACAGGCCAGCTGAGCTAAAGCAGGCCAGTTGAACTAACCCAGGTTAAGCACAGGCCAGCTGAGCTAAAGCAGGCCAGTTGAACTAACCCAGGTTAAGCACAGGCCAGCTGAGGTAAAGCAGGCCAGTTGAACTAACCCAGGTTAACCCTAACCCTAACCCTAACCCTAGGTTCTGTGTGTGTGTGGGTGTGGCTACGTGTGTTCTGTGTGTGTGTGGGTGTGGCTACGTGTGTTCTGTGTGTGTGTGGGTGTGGCTACGCTTGTGCAACAGGAGGGCCGTTTGAAGTCAAGCAGCATCCGTTCTTTGCTGAGCTGGACTGGAATAGCTTGCTGAGGCAGAAAGCAGAGTTTGTTCCACACCTGGAGTCAGAGGAAGACACCAGCTACTTTGACAGTGAGTGTGTGTGTGTGTGTGTGTGTGTGTGTGTGTGTGTGTGTGTGTGTGTGTGTGTGTGTGTGTGTGTGTGTGTGTGTGTGTGTGTGTGTGTGTGTGTGTGTGTGTGTGTGTGTGTGTGTGTGTGTGTGTGTGTGTGTGTGTGTGTGTGTGTGTGTGTGTGTGTGTGTGTGTGTGTGTGTGTGTGTGTTGTTCTAACTCCTCCTCCTCTACCCTCAGCTCGCTCTGACCGCTACCATCACGTTCACTCCTTTGATGAAGACGACACTAATGATGATGAGCCTGTGGAGATCCGCCGTTTCTCCTCCTGCTCTCCTCGCTTTAGCAAGGTCCCGCCTTCTCCTCCCTCTCTCTCTCCTCTCTCCCCCTCTCTCTCTCTCCGCCAGTCTCTCTCCCTCCCCATCTTTCTCTCTCTGTGTCCCAGTTTCAAGTTTCCTGCCTCGAAAAACTTCTAATCCGGTTTATCAGCTCACAATCCTGACCTTCAGCAGGATCAGATGTGCTAGAACACAGAGAACTTAAAACTGACAGGGGCAATGCTATAGTTTCCGTGAAAGGTCATTGTGGGTAATGTAGTCTTTGTTCTCATTCAGGCTCCTGTTGTGTGTGCTGACACTCTGCAGGTGTACAGCAGCATGGAGCACCTGTCCCAGGTGGAGCACCGGCCTGTGGTGACCCTGAGAGAGCCGAAAGGTCACCGGGAAGACCGGAGCAAGCGCGAGAGCCTGGGCAGCCTCACTCTGACGTGGAGGGCGGGGTCTCCCGAGATGTGAGTGGGACGTCTCGACCGCAGGAGATGCAGCCGGAACCCAAATCACTGCTTGACTGTGTTGATTTACACACATATTTACTTCCTGGAGCTGAAGAGTTTACGCCTCTGTTATAAAACAAGACTGTGCGGTAGATTTTCTCTTCAACATTTTTAATCTGTCCATGACCATCTCGTCTTCGGTTGTATCTCCCTCTCTCTCTCCCTCCCTCACTCACTCTCTCTCCCTTTCTCTCCCTTTGTCCCTCTCTCTCTCCCTCCCTCACTCACTCTCTCTCCCTTTCTCTCCCTTTGTCCCTCTCTCTCTCCCTCCCTCACTCACTCTCTCTCCCTTTCTCTCCCTTTGTCCCTCTCTCTCTCCCTCCCTCACTCACTCTCTCTCCCTTTCTCTCCCTTTGTCCCTCTCTCTCTCCCTCCCTCTCTCACTCTCTCTCCCTCCTGTCCCCCTGTAGGAAGCGCTTGTCATGCTCTGAGTCCTCCTTCACAGAGTCGGACTCCAGTCCTCCGTCTGGCGCCCGCCGCCGCTTCTCAGCTCTTATGGACACGCACCGCTTCATCTCTCCACTAGAGGGGGACACAGAGACACGGGTGCGCCAGCCGGTGGTCAAAGCCCGGGGGACATCGCTAGAGGGTGCTACCATGGCAACAGGCTCCACCCCAACAGAGCCCTGCACTATGACAACAGGAACACTAGGGGGAGGTGTGTGCAGGCAGCATGTTACAGTGTTAATATTAGCATGTTCATTGTGGTTCCGGTACTTAAACCTCCACGCTGTGCAGACAAACTGCTGAAGCCCACCACTGCTTCTGCACCTCTCCACGTACCCGAGCCGGCCGAGCCCAGAGCTACGAGCGACCTGGTGCTCCGCCGAGCGCGACACCACCAGCTCTCCATCGACGCCGAGAAATGCATCCCGGCACGCGCAGGCACCAAGGTCATAAAGTCCGCCTCCGCCACGGCCCTGTCCGTCATTATACCTGCAGGTGAGACCCCTGGACACAAGGGGGCAGAAGAGATATTAGTGGCTAGGTCTATATCTACAAGTGCAGCAGATGTGTCTGATGGTGATAACTCTTTTTTTTTTGTTGTTCACTTTTTTTGTTTTTGCTCTCTCTCTCTTTCTCTCTCTCTCTCACTCTCTCTCTCTTTTCTAACTCTCCCAGTGGAACAGCATGGAACATCCCCATTGGCCAGCCCCATGTCTCCTCGCTCTATTTCCTCCAACCCCTCCTCCCGAGACTCCTCCCCCAGCCGGGACTACTCCCCCTCTGTCAGCGTGGTGCGCTCACCAATCACCATCCAGCGCTCGGGCAAGAGGTATGGCTTCACTCTGCGTGCCATCCGCGTCTACATGGGAGACAGCCACATCTACAGCGTCCACCACATGGTTTGGGTAAGGACGCCTTCCGGAAACTTCCGTCGGAATCCTATGCTTTTGTACATGTATCAGCAGATTTATTTGGTCACTTCCATGGTTAAAAATGATTCGTGTTGTGATCTCAGCACGTGGAGTGTGGAGGCCCCGCCCAGGAGGCGGGGTTATGTGCTGGTGACCTCATCACCCATGTGAACGGAGAGTCTGTCCACGGATTGGTCCATACGGAGGTGGTGGAACTCATTCTGAAGGTAAGGGTGCCAAAAGGGGACATGTTTCAGGCTTGTTGAGTTTCCATAGACGTTTTTCGTTGTCCTTATCCCATGATCTCTTCTCAGAGTGGTAATAAGGTGACGGTGACCACCACTCCGTTTGAGAACACCTCCATTAAGGTCGGCCCTGCACGCAAAGCCAGCTACAAAGCCAAGATGGCCCGTCGTAACAGGAGGACCATAGCCAAGGATGGCCAGGAGAGGTGAGACATTTACCTCTCGAGAGACGAGAGACCTCCGGCACTCTCGTCCATAACGGGATTATATATGTAATATATATGTAACATGTATATACATATGTAACATATATGTAACATGTTTACCGCTGCTTTTATTAAACTTATTCAAAATATTTACCCTTCTCTTTCCTATTTTTTTTGACTACTCTGTCTCTCTCTCTCTATGTCTCTCTCTCTCCTTCTCCCTCACTCTCTCCCTCCCTCTCCCTCTCCTTCTCTCTCTCTCTCTGTAGTAAGAAGCGTGGCTCTCTCTTCCGTAAGATCGCTAAGCAGTCCAACCTGCTGCACACCAGTCGTAGTCTGTCCTCTCTGAACCGGTCGCTGTCTTCGGGGGACAGTCTGCCCTGCTCGCCCACCCACGGCCTGTCGGCACGCTCGCCGACGCAGCCCTACCGCCCGCCCCCAGATTCCGCATGCCTCGGTAGGCCCCGCCCACACCCGCATGCCTCTGTGGTGGCTCCACCCCGTCACGCCCAGGAGACCCTGCAGGGTAGACCCTCAGAGAGACACCCCGCCAGCCTCACACACACACACACACACACACACACTCGTCTAGCGGTCTGCAGTGTGTTGAACACTTTCTTACAAGTGTGCTGCTTTCTGAATCCCTGCAGTTGCAAGTGTAGTTTGCAGACCGGTAAACACATTAAAACCGTGACGAAGGTCACCAGCCGTGATACTGACCTTTCTGGCTTTTGAACTCACACTCCTCAGAATGTCAATGACACCTGCAGTGTCGGGCCAGAACCGACCCAATCGACCCAGTACTGTCGTGATATTAACCAGGCTTATAATCTTTACCACGTGACCTTTAACCCAGGCTCTGCGTGACCTTTAACCCAGGCTCTGTGTGGGCGTCTGTGTTCCCAGGCACGTCTTCGCAGAGCAGTTCCCCGGCGTCGTCCACGCCCAACTCCCCCGCCGCCTCTCAGCACATGCGCCCCAGCTCCCTGCACGGTCTGTCCCCCAAACTGCACCGCCAGTACCGCTCGTCCCGCTGCAAGTCGGCGGGAAACATCCCGCTGTCGCCGCTGGCGCACACGCCCTCGCCCACCGCCTCCTCCCCGCCCCCCATCGCGGGCCACTCCGTCGGCAGCTCCAACACCACGCAGGCCTACCCCGCCAAGCTGCACTCGTCGCCCCCGGTGACCAGGTCCCGCCCCAAGAGCGCCGAGCCTCCCCGCTCACCCCTCCTCCAGAGGGTGCGGTCGGCGGAGAAGTTGGGCCCGCCGGCCCCGCCCTCTTTCCCCGCCGCATCCTCGCTGTCGGAGAAGAAGGCGGGGCTGGGCGTGGCCGCCAGGAAGCACGGCCTGGACGTGGCGCACGCGGAGTACCGGCGCGAGTCCTTCCACTGCGAACATGCCCTGCAGAGCCTGCTGGAGATCGAGGGAGAGAACGGGCCGGCTCCGCCCACCGACACGCCCACCGAGGCGCGCCGTGGACGACGGGCTGCGAGCGGCCGGCCGGCTGGGGTGGCAGGAGTCGCCTTTGAGCCGCGGGCCCTCGCCAGCCATGAAGGACAAAGGAGCGGAAGTTTGGTCAAAGGCTAAAGTGGAATCGGGCCAATCAGATGCTAGCACGCGCGCTAGCGCAGCACAGAGCCACGAGCCAGCCAAGCCGGACACGGCGGCACCGGCTACGCGGGCCCCCGCCCCAGCGGAGAGGGAACCCACTGCCTCCCGAGGCAAGACGCTGCCAGTGAGTGCGGAGACCATTAGCATGGGGTGTGGCCTGAAAACACCTGGGCAGACCCCGCCCACCCAGAGCACCGCGCTGCAGGAGCCAAAACACAAGGGCGCTGGAGCTGAGGACCCAAAGGGGCGAGAGAAGGGCAAAACGGGGGAGAGAGATGCCCCGCCCACACCCGCCGCAGGGGAGATGGGGAGGCCGGCGAAGAGCGACCAGCCCACGGACGGCAGCACGAGGGCTGGGGGAGGAAGTGCTGACGAGCCCGGAGCAGACGGCAAGGCTAAAACCACGGCACCTCCAGCGCCAGACAAGGGACCGGCCCCATCCAGCTCCGTCCGCGCCCCCCAGGATGAGAAGTCGCTCCTGGTGCCCCTAGAGGAGAAGCCCCCCTCCTCTTCTCCTACCGCCCCTCCGCCGAGCGCCGGGAAATCACGTGCCGTTTCCCCTGGCGACAGGTCAAGTTTCGTCACTCAGCTCACCAGCGTGGCCAAAACCGTGCTGGGGCCTATGAAGCTGGGGTCCCAGGACGGGGGCAAAGGGAAGGACTCCAGCCCCAAAACAAGCGAGGACAAGCGGGGAGGGACACTAGGAAAGTCTGAGGCTTCATCTGGAGGCCGGCGCGTAGCCACAGGGACTTGGCCAGGACCCGGGTCATTCAAACCGGACAAGGCTTCCAGGAGCTCTTCCAAGCATTCCTGAGCTTCCGGTTAGGGAATATTTTCACAGCCACCAAATCAAAACAAAATACAGGACTTATCTAGCAAAAAAAAAAAATTCCAACAAAAGGTGCTTCAAAACTTGTCAAATGTGTGTGTGTATAAATGTAGATGTAACATCATATTTATATATAGGATACAGAGCATACAGAACATGTCTACATAGATGCATGTTAGAAATTGTGAATATAAAAAGAATAGAGAGAATAGAGAAAAACTAAACAAAGACCTAATGCTAGTGAGCACGTGCACAGCTGTCCCCGCCTGTCATATCAATGTTCGTGACTGTGATATGTGTGTGTGTGTGTGTGTGTGTGTGTGCTTGGGTGTGTGTGTGTGTGTGTGTGTTTTAAGGGCTTGGGCTTGACTGAGTTCGTACATTAAACGTGACTTGCACAGCGCTGTAGAGGCTGCACACTGACAGACATATCTGAGTTTGCACTGGACTTTAGCAAAGAGCTGAGGAATAACGTTGCATGGGGACACAGTGAGCTTCTTACATGAAGCCTCAAGAACAGAAATGTGTGTTTGTGTTTATGTATGTAAAAAGCTATAAAAATTGTGCACAAGAGATTTGAAGAGAAAGGTCTAGGGTATGATTTTCACCCTGAACGAGTAAAAGCTGTCCGTGATAGGTCACTGTCAAATGCACTTCTAATAAGGGTCCTTGAAACTTAAACTGCTACTTATGCTACATAAACCTTAACCTTCTACATATGCAAAGACAGCTTTGTGAAGATTGATGTCTGATGGTAAGTGGTGATACATGTTAAATTGGATGTAGATATGGTTCATGTAAGTCTTTTTGAGGACTTTGTTTTTCCAGACTTATTACATTGCAGTCGTTTTGGCCACATTTTATGTAAGTATACCATTTTGTGCGTTGATGTTACCTCTAATAGTTAGTGGCAGGTTTTTTTCCCTTCAGAAAATACATTTTCACTGCTTGTTTCATTACAACCTGAGTATTGACCAAAGTTCAGTTCAAATCCATAACATAAGTCTTGTCATCTTGAACACTGTGTGAGCAACATTGGACCCTGTTTTAGTAACACCTCCTGTTGCCACATTTCAAACGGATCCTTCCGAGTGTGTGTGAAACGTATCTCCACGTTGCCTCATTGACTTTCCACTTGTGTGGACGTGAAGTAGACGTCGGGGGACAATGTTTAGCAGACAGTTCCTCTGGCCTGTCTGTCATGTTCCTGCACATTCTAGAATTGCCTACTTTGGAATGTTACAGTGTAGTCGAAGCCTTTATGACATCATCTCACAGTCCGTTGTAGTGTGTGTGATGGTCACGTTGTAGAACAGATGGTGTAGTCTGTAATGTACTGTACTGTGGAGCAGAACCACTCTTGTTTGGGTGTAACTGTTGCTGTCTCTGTGTCTGGATTCTGTAGACATAGATGCCTTTGCCTGAGGTGATTTCCTAGCCAATATTAAAATTGAAAAAAAAAAATCACTGGAAATGTTTGCACTTTATCCATTTAGAGAGTTCCATGCAGTAAAGGTGCTTCGGTTTGTGTTAGAAATTGTGTTGTCTCTGCTAATATGCATTGTACAATAGACGAGATGAACCCCATGGATCTAACAAGAGTAATGGTGGCAAAATGAGATTTTTTTCTTCAGAACCTCTGAGTTGTGTGTAGTCATATGTTTCACACTGTCCCTCAAAAGGTCACATTTAACAGATGTGACGTGTGCTAATGAACGGCTAAGTGACTGAATAAGTGATATGTTTGCAGGTATCTGCAGTGCCAGTGCCACTAGTTAGCCAAAGTGTTTGGATACAGGTAGTTGCTGCTTGCAGCGTTTTTTGTGTTTGTTTACTTGCTGTATATTTAACCGTACTGGGATTAACGGATCTGTCAGTGTATTGTATATTTAACCTTACTGGATTTAATGGATCTGTCAGTGTAGCCTGCTGTACTGAAAGGTTCAACATGTTCATCTTCAGATACGGACGCTAGAGTTCTTCCTCATAATATTTATAATTTCTCTACATTTTAGCAGCGAATGTCTTTTTTTTTTTTACTCTGATATTTTATTTTGTTATTGTTGCTATTTTTATCCTCAGGCAATGGTGTGAACCAATCCAAGAAGGTTAAAGTGCAGTAATAAAAGTAAAACATTCAACAAATTAGACTGATATTGCCTCTTTATTTTTGCCAAGCTCTGTCATTCTCTCCTCACGACTACGGCTGTCTATTTCAAATATGTATAGCGATCGAATACGACCATGTATTTTCATTTTAGGATCGCCTTTTTGTGCAGCGAGGTCTAAAAACATCCCAAGCGCTTGAAGGCGACGCAGTCTTATTCAGCCAATCACTAGAGACGTCGGCGTTGCCAAGCGAAGAACCGGATAAACAGTACATGTCCCTTAATAAACACATTTAAAACACCGAGGAAAATATTCACAGATTTACAACGAGTTTCTTATAACACAACCACCACACGGTAAGCATTTTCTACACAGCATTTTGCATTGCACAGCAAAATATAGTTCGCGTATGCCTGTATTAGCTAGCTAGCCTAACGTGCTACCGTTAACAACTTTACCTTTGATAGCCAAGTTACTGGGTTACAACTCGAGCTATACAACCCATGTTCTGTCGAAGCTATTTAAAATCCTAACAATTCAAATGCGCCCCTTGTTATAATGTCATAATTAAGGTTAAAGGCCATTTTTAAGATGGACTCTGAAAAAGGACGGCGTGATCCAGGTGAATCAAATTGCAATTGAGTGTTTTCGTTATGCAACTGGGCGGCTGGTAAACGCGACCTCGGGAAGCTGTGCGGAATGACAAAAAGCAAAGCTCGAATCACCCTCCAAACGTTAGTCTGGAGTAAGTCCGGAGTTAGTCCTGAGTTAGTCTGTAAACTGAACCGCGCCAGTGCGGAATTCTCGCGTCTTCCAGGAACTTGTTGCATTAGGTCTTGTTGTCAGTGTTGCCATTTCTTGTCACGAGTTTCACACCTTCAGTCTGGGTCCACTGTCTGTGATGGCAGCTAAATGTTTTGCTAGCTAGTGTCATTGAGATGGACGAATTCCGCACGACTTTTTAAACCCTTCTTCTCATTCTTTAAGTACTCTAACGTGATCGTTCGTGATTTGGGGCGACATGTCTATAAGAGTTGCATTGCTATATGTATTGTACCGATGTGCACTTCGCAAGTTGCTCCCCAGGTTGCTGTGATAGCTGGTAGCTGCGGAGCAAGAGAATGAGCTCGGGGTGTCCAGGGGAGACGGATCCGCTAGAAGACCTGTCGTCCTTTGAAGTCGTGGCCCTCTCCAACCCCGGGCCTCCTGAGGATTCAACCCGTCCAGAAGCAGCAGAGAACAAACCCAAACTTAAACGCAGACTCCTCACGGCATGGAACAGTGTGAAATATGCAGGTGTGTGAGTTTTTTTGCAGACACCTGTCTGAATTCTATGGAAGGCTATTTATGTCATAATTATGTCGTAATAATGAGATACTGTCATAATTATGAGCTACTACGTCATAATTATGAGAAAATAAGTTGAGAAATAATTGAGAAATACTATATATTTTTTTAATACGATTTTTTTCTTTAAGTGGCAATATGTTTCCATACATGTCCCTCATGCATGCAGACAAACATTTTTGATGTATAAAGTTTAATTTCACGTGACGTAGTAAGAATAAAAATAAAGCCACTGTTTCTTAAACGTTTTTGGCTAAAACGTTAACTTAATTTTTGTACTTTGATATTGCTAGGGTGGGTAGTTTGATCAGCGTTGCTTCTATTCCCATAGGAAGCAATTATATCCAGCAATTAAATGCTTGGACATAGAGTAATCTGAACACCAGCGTTTGAGTTGTTTGTGTAAACATTCGTCTTTGTGCCTTTTCTCGACAAACACAGGTATAATAGGTTGAACAAAATCCAAAATGTTAGTGTCCAAAATCTGTCCTCTGTCCCTTAAGTGCAGTGTTCTATACAGACCTGCCTATGTAGTGATTATTGAATGAGTGAACGAGATCATTCCAGATGCACTCTTGCCATTTACCTCAAACGTCTTAAATCACTTGATCTGGCACTGCTATGGAAACGACCTTTTGAACAGGAAGGTAATTGCTATGCATGAATTAGAGCTCATTAGGTGAAGATGGCTCTTCTGCAAGCTACATTAGTCTGTTCTGTATATGACATACTACTTCCCATAGCATCATGGGGAGATTTTAACTCAATTTGTAACAAGATATATATATATAATTTCATAAAATGTAGGTTTACAGACCCCACCTGATGTTTAGTTAGTGGATGCTAATCTGAGGTGATGGTGACGGGGTAGCCCCATCTGTTTTGCTTGTTTCAAGCTATGATCATAGTCACAGCATGAGTACTACCAGCTGGTACATTTAATGTCCTTGCAGCATCTACATGAAAATGTATAAATCTATTTCTTTTCACACCGATGAGTTATTGGCACTGTTCAATGGTTGGGTGCAAATAAACATAATTAATTATTAATGTAACTAATGGAAATTATTAACATAACAAACAATAATTATTGTTAAATTTAATAAATGTTAATACATTAAAAAATGTATTTATGAAGGAATGACTGTTGGCATGGCACTGTGAGGATGGCTCTGCCCATGTAGTGGAGTATTTGGCTATAGTCCACATATCTTTGTCATGCTGTATGCTACACTGGCTGCTATGTGTATGAGAATAGCAGGATGCGAGTTTGAATGTGTTTAGTTCTGGCAAGTGACTCTTAAAGGGAAATCCACCTGTTTATCAGGAAGCCTCTGCATTTGGGTTTACAGGCTGGTCCCTGAAGTCGAAGCCTCGTCTCAGTAAGACTGCCCCCTTGTGGCTGCTGGGGGACACTTACCAGCTCAGCTTTGATGGTAAACTTGCATTCTGCATTTAGAGACACTGAAAGACCAAGACGTCATTCTCACTTATAAAAGTGCTTTTCTTTCAAGTCGATAGTGATTTTTGCCTTAAAGATATAACTGTGTGTGTGTGTGAGGTGAGCGAAGGCGGTTCCGGCGGGTCTTTTCCTCCCTCCTGTGGCTGACCTATAGGAGGGGCTTTGTGCCCCTGGGCGGGTCCTCGATGACCACAGACTGCGGCTGGGGTTGTATGCTCCGCACTGCTCAGATGCTGCTCGCACAGGGCCTGGGCCAGCAGCTGCTGCCTGGAGGTACACACTCACATGCAGGCTCTCTCGCTCGCTCTCTCTCTCTCTCTCTCTTTCTCTCACTCTCATTCACAGACTGACGTTTCCTATCAGCGACAGCACTGCTGGGCTTAAAGACACAAACACACCCAAAAACACACAGCAAACACACCCAAAAACACCAAAACTCCATCTTCCCAGGCTGGACGTGGACAAGTGTTCATCAGCAAACCAAAGATGACCTGGACATCACCAGCCCTCAGCAGCCGGGTCATACGCTGCCCTACGGGGCGTCCTGTGAGCTGGGCGGTGTCCAGAGAAGGCGCAGCGAGGGTGCCGTCCTGGATGGGGGCAGGGCTGCCGGCGAGTGTGCCCACCGGCGATTGGTGGCCTACTTCGGAGACACGCCCTCTGCTCCATTCGGCCTGCACAGACTTGTGGAGCTGAGCAGGGAGTCGGGGAGGCGTGCGGGAGACTGGTACGGCCCCTCAGTAGCAGCTCATCTTCTACGGTAAGAACCCCCCATGGAGAACAGTGGACTTGATTGCTGTGTACATATGAACCAGATGTTTGCAAGTGTGATGAGCACTGAAATAAGACCTCTACTGAATGAGACCAGATAAGGAGGTGCAGAATAAGACCGGATAAGGAGGTGCAGAATAAGACCGGATAAGGAGGTGCAGAATAAAGAAGTTATCTACATTTTGCATTTAAACAGCATAGCTTAGGCCCAGTACAGCAAACACAGGTCGTAAAGTGTCTGTCTGTGTGTGTGTGTGTGTGTGTGTGTGTGTTCAATTGCAGTAAGGCTGTAGAGACATCTGAAGTGAGAGACGTGGCTGTGTATGTAGCTCAGGACTGCACTGGTGAGTCCTGAGCTCTGTGTGTTGACCTTTGACCTGAGTTCAGACTCAGACCTGTGTGGCACCTCCGTCTCCAGGTCCATGGGTGTTGGGAGGATGTTTTATTTGTTGGTGCGTAGAGACTCCTGTGCTCTGATTAGATGTCCCATATTCAGCTGTGATTCCTGTCCTGTTCCACCTGCTGTCTTCTTCTGCGTCTCCTCTTGTCCTCGTGATGTGTAGTGTATATGGGAGACGTGGAGAGACTGTGTGAAGGGTCAGAACCTCTCAGCTCCACGAGGGGCAGATCGGTTATTATACTGGTGCCTGTGAGACTTGGGGGAGATGTGCTCAACCTTGCCTACGTCGAATGTGTGAAGGTATGATCCATATGATCCTCGCATGGACGCACACACACACACACACACTCACGTATGCATATGTGGCTCTGTGGTAGAGTTACAGTCCCAGACTGTGTGTGTGTTTCTCTCTCCAGAAGCTGCTACAGTTGCGTTACTGTATTGGGATTATGGGTGGGAAGCCCAAACATTCGTTATATTTCGTCGGTTTCCAGGGTGAGTGTCCTGGACCTGGTGCTCATGTGCTACGCGCTTCACACGGGCGTTTCACCCAGAGCTCCACGCTGGTGGTGTCCGCTTCATGTTCTCTTGCTGTGCAGATGACTACCTGCTGTATCTGGATCCTCACGTCTGCCAGAACGCTGTAGATGTGAGCCAGGAGGACTTCCCTTTGGAGGTACTTTTCTTTTTTCTTGTTATTTACCCAGAAGGCAGTGTGATTGCGGTCAGCGTGGCGGCCGTCACCCCTGTTGGTGACTCTGTAGTTGACTAACGCTCTTTTTGTCTCGTTGTGCAGTCGTTCCACTGCAGGACGGTGAACAAGATGTCGTTTCAGCGCATGGACCCCAGTTGCACCCTGGGACTGTACGCCAGGGGCCGGAGGGACCTGGACACGCTGCGGTCCCAGGTCACGGCGGTAGGGACGCTGACGCGTGGAATGTGTCGCTAATGTTCCTTTAGTTTAGGATGATTGCAGCTTAGCTTGTAACACGGAGGACAATGATTTTCTGACTGATGGATTTAGTCCATTCTAAAGCCACCTACCAACGTGTGTGTGTGGGTGAGTGCGTGTGTGTGTGGGTGAGTGCATGACTGGTATGTCATACCAAGTGCTTATGAATGGGCTCAGGTGCTTTCTGAAGAATTGTGTACATTTTTCTTTACTGTATGTACGAAGCTCTGACTCCTCCCCCAGGCTCTGGCCGCGTCCACAGAGATGTACCCCATGTTCACCTTCGTGGAGGGCAGTGGAGAGGAGGAGCATGGGGAGGCGGAGCTGACCCCTGACCCTGCATTGCATGTCCCGCCCAAAGACAAACAGAGGTGCAGAAGCAAGAGAAATAGCGCGGACGAGTTCGTGCTGCTCTGAAGCCGGCGAGTCTGGACTCTTACACTGTTACTGCAATTACACCGTTACTGTGTC
Source organism: Brachyhypopomus occidentalis (assembly GCA_020368025.1). NCBI lineage: Eukaryota > Metazoa > Chordata > Actinopteri > Gymnotiformes > Hypopomidae > Brachyhypopomus > Brachyhypopomus occidentalis. The sequence continues at coordinate 205,008 of JAGXOD010000047.1, forward strand.
GTTTTACAAACGTTTGTAGATCTGTAGCTTATTTACAGATCAAACCACTTGAGAAGACAACATATTTTCAGTTGATTTAGACTGTGCTAGTTTCTGTTGGGTGTTGCCATTACTGTTGTAAAGACACACTAACAGTTTCCACAGCAACGGGTCATTAATGTGTCCGGCTGACAGGCAGGTCTGCTTTACACAGTGGTCCTCCTCCTGCTGTCTCCCAGATCCCCTCAGAGCGGCCAGAGTTCAGAAACAGACCCCTAACCCTAGCTCTGAAACTGCAGAGCTCCAGATCCCTCTGCTACAGGCCTGACGTGAGCGCCACCTGTTGGATGGGTGGTGTAGTGCACGTAGAGAATAATGAGGTCCTTATTAACAAACAAAGCACTCTGAACTTTTAAAGCTGAAAACGAATACCTCAGACATGGTCAATGTTCAAAAGTGTGTGTGTGTGTGTGTGTGTGTGTGTGTGTGTGTGTGTGTGTGTGTGTGTGGTTTCTGAAACAGTACTTGGTGTAATACTGAGGGTCTGGGAGAATCGTTCAGTTAAGATGACCCTACTGAGAGAAGTATTTATCATATGTTGCAGTGCCTTATGGGACATCAAATCCAGTCTTGGATGTCCTCCCCATTGTACTGCTGTAACACAACTGATCTGTTCATGAAATGATGCTGCTGATTTGGGTGTGATACAGTATGTGCAACACTGCAGTGCTGCTGCCCTGCTGGACTGGAGCTGCAGAAGTCCTCAGTTAATCTCAGAGCTGTTTGAATGTATCCTGTAAATGTTTGATTGTTTAAATGATTCACACTGAGGGAAAATAGCTGTATACATATTTTTAGAATTTTTATTTATTTCTGCCTTGAAGGGTGTGTGGTTGGTTTTATTTGACTGATTTCTGCTTTTATGTTTGTCAGTGTGTCTTGTTAAGTAGTGTTTTGCGTTTTGTATGTTTATGGTTTAGCGATGGTTTTTAAAATTAGATTAACTATTTTGTAAAGACAATCAGCCATTTTCAAATTAAAATATTCAAGTGGCAGGAATTCTCCATTTCTTTTAAAATGCCAGAGCACAATGTGTAATGGCAGCCACAGGTGTCATGGTGGGAGATGATTGAACACTGAATGCATCAGCAGAGAGTTTTCACTAAAGTTCATGACCGCCTCATGAGTGAAGTGGAGCGCGGCGCTGAGGATGTGGGCCCAGTCTCGCCTGTGAGAACCGCAGCTCTCTTCCTGTTTCACAGTTCAGCGGAAAGCTGTCAGCTGCAGGAGAAACGGCCTCTATGGCCGTTAGCACCTGCAGGTGGCCATAATTAAAACTAGAGCAGGCAAGGAAAGCTGCATAATGAGATTCGTGCTGGTTTGCTAATTATGCTAATTAGGCTCTTTAGCATGGCTCCCGTTTGTTAGCCTGTGCTGCTCCCGTACACATTAAACACACTAGTTACTCTGGTCTCCTGCAAAGTCTGCCTCAGGAGAAGTGCACACTGGTGATGGTGATGTTACACACTAAATGCCAATGTGTGATTTACTTCCTTTTCCTTTCTGTAAGAGAGCTCGGCAGAGAAACAGGTCTCGTATCTCATACTGCTGAATGAGCCAGAGTGGTGATATGGCTCAGGTGGAACTAGCTGCAAACAGAACACCTAGTCCTCTGGTATAGAGACTGTATCTGTCATCTAGATCACCAGGGGGCGCTGTATCTGTGGAATCATTCCAACTTGGGCCAAGACCTCTGGCTCCTGTCCAAACCACACCCCCAGAAGGACTGTTGAATCATTGATCTGCTCATAAATGGATCGCGCACCTCATCCAGGTGAGACAGGATCTTGTGCTAGGACGCCTTCTATTGCTGGTTGTTGAGGCCTATGTTCTAGCATATGGGCTTGTTCACTTAAGGCTTAGACGCTAGTTGCATCCTCCAGGAGACCTGAGCGTGTGATCCTGTGGCTGCTGGACCTGCTGGATGCTTGAAAAGATGGAGGTGGAAGTGGAGTAGCTGGAGAAATGCTGGATGGTGCTGATGGTTCTTCTGGGTGGTGTTTGTGGACCATCTGGCTGAGGTCCAATCGCATATGACTGCGCAGCAAGTCAAACTGGTCCCGGTCTGCAGGCAGCATGTCCACACACTCCGCCCTGTGCCTGAGAACACACACACACACACACGGGTGAGACAGTTTGGGTCGGCGTGCTGTCTGTCACCCTTTCACACACTCCTTTCTTAAGACGCCTGGTGAATGGAAGCTCCGCTTTCCAAATGGAAGCATTGAATTTCTGACCACAATGGAGTTTGTCATTGTCTTTCAGAGAACCAGTTGCCAACATACCGGAGCTGGAGTTTACCTCTACTCCTCTGTGCGGGGTGTTAAACCTGACACGCTTAATCCAGACCTCACTGAAATCAAGCCAGAGCAATAAGAGGGATTTAAACGTCCGCCATCCTGTCTGTCAGGGTAGATGCACTAGTGTTGCATGGGAAGGTGAAAACTCTCTTTCCTCGAGGCATGACTGAGGTTTGGCACGAGTCAGCTGCCTGTCCTGTGTGTTTGAGGAAGGCTCTCGTGGAGTCTTCCTCCTCCTCCTCCTCCTCCTCCTGGAGCCTCTTCTGCGCGCCTGGGCGAGCGTTTGTGCTTTTCCTCGCTGGCTTGGCACTGTGACGTGTTTGCGTCTTTGTCTCCTGCACTTGTCTCCTTTCTGCTTGGGTTACCTGGGACCAATGAGAGTTCAGGACACATGCCTCGAGGCCTGACCCTTGACCTCGCCTCTAAGCCTCTTGGGCACTAGGACCAGAAGTGGCAACTCATGCCTCTCACTCTGTTTTGAAATCTTACAAAATAAAAGTCTTTCAGCTGTCAGTTCCTACCGAAGCTGCAGATCTTCGCTTGTCTAGTATCAGTGTGCAACATGAAGGAGGAGTGAAATGAGATGGGGAAATGGAGAACCTCAGCTCACAGTCTCCAGGACAGAAACGCCCTGTATCTGAGAGAGCTTAATGACCATTACTGATGAGGTAGCGTATGTCAGCATGGGTGTACTTCCTGCTTTGGGTGCCATTCCTGCACTGGCACCAGGCGGTTGAACAGCAGTGCATGCTGGATGCCCCTGTGCTGCAGACTGCTGGAGTTCCTCAGAGAGGAAACTTCTTGGAGAACATCCAACCTGTCAAACTCCTACGTCTTACGCCCACACTGACATTTCTGGAACGCTACATTTTTGAGAGGCATATAGAAATTACTTGTTAGAGAAAGTTTAGATTTTTCGGCTAAGGGGATTAAAACGATTGTGAATAAATTAAGTTAATAAAAGGTTTGTGCCAATGACATATAAGAGCAGCCTTGTTTCAGGCAAGTATTTAGAGACTGTAGGAGTCTGTATAGAGGAACTACGTGAAATGTGTGGATGTTGTAAGTGTTCTACAGGGGTCAGTGGTGTGCTTTCATAATGCTGTAGTTAGGCAGTCAATAATTTAAATTGCTCATTGAGGAATATTGAGTACAGTGCACTTCATAACCTCAGTGATATTGACTGTTAAACCTGATTTATTTTTAAATGCTTCTTGACATCCGTTCCAGTGAATGAGGGAGAGGCAGCATGCATTCTTGGCATGTTGGGGGAAGTTTATTTGGTGCGTTCACTTTTTCATTGGGCGCTTCCGCGTGAAATGTTCCGTACTGTGGCAATCGCAAATATTTTGCATGCCAGCCACACCTTCCGTGAATGAATATGGTGGTTTGAAGAACGTAATAGAAAATGCGTGGGTAGGGGATCTGGCAACCCGGCGTGGAGTTCTGGAAACTTCTCCTTTGTTATGGCACCCTGAAGACCCCCGAGTGGGCTGCCAGTCATGGTGGCTATGGGTTATATCTTCAGAGTTCTGCCAGTCATCTCTCGGTGATGGATGCCATCTGATATCCAACCAGAATATACGTCTGTCATCGGGTGGTGACAGCGACACATCGCGCGTGTCATGCGGCCCACCTCTGTCATCCTGGGGCAACCTCGTGAACCACGGCTTTAACGTGGTTTGCATATTTCCAGAGTCAGGCTTTTCTCGGGGGAATATGTTTGGAATTGCCTCTGCAAACACATTTTGCTAAAGCCAACAGAGAAAGTGAAAAATGCCATCATTCCTGTCTATTGCTTGATTTACACTCATAGCAGTGTGTGTGGGGGGGGGGGCAGGGGAGTGGATGTTTGTTTGCCTTTTAAGCATCTGTGAAGTGAAATGATTTTTTTAAAGAGAAGAATGTAAGAAATATTTCACTAGTTACTGAGACTTACACAGATAGCGTAGATAAGGCAGAGACACACCCCACAGTTCAGGGTTCCTGCTGTGCTTTAAAAATGATTATCCATGTTCACCAGCATTGCACTGTCAGTGCTTCATGAATATCACATTATAGGCAGCTTTGAACTCTGCTGTCAGTGCTGTATGAATATCATTATAATATCATTATATCCTTTTTATCAGCTCTGCTGTCAGGTTTGCTGCCATTTTCTTAGAAATTGTTTTCTTGATCATTTTTCTGATTTTAGCATATATACACTGACCAAGCTCAGTGTGTGAACGGTAAAGACACACTGACAGAGTGACACCTTTGAGAACTTGCCGTCGAAATGCAGCAAGTTCAACAAAATGTCAGTAAAAGGCTAACAATCACTATCATCTGTAAACTGGGGGGAACAGTAGAAAAAGTCCAGATTAAAAAAGCAAATTATTTACATGGGATTAATATTTAATTTAATATTTTACTATTTTAAACCCTGTATTTAAATCCCTAAATGGCACTGGCTGCTACTGCTGTATCTTGCCTCCAGCAGACCATAATCCCCGATAATCTCACTGGCTGTTTAGATATGATAGTCTCACAGTCACAGACTTCAGTGACATCACACTAGAAAAGTACAAGCAAGAAATGCTCCACGGTCTGGGTGACATTAGCATTTTTATGGATTTTAAGTTTGCAGTAAAACTTTTCGTAGAGTTTATTATAATGTTTTAATCTACTGACTGAGCAGAACACTGCAGACATGCCGTGAATGACGGCTGCCCTTGATTAACTTTGTGACAGGTGCTCCCTGCTGGTCACGTCTGGGAATGACGGCCCTGCAGGACAATAGCAGATGATTGTGTTAACTGCCTAGTGCTCTACAATGTGAGAGTTCCAGGATTAATCCAATGCTTTCAATGCCAATAGGAATGTGTTTATAGTGACAACATAATCCAGACAGACTGCGTTTCCAAAATACATGTCACTGAAACGAGAATATGTTGCTGAAAGGTAATTTCAGAGTCCAATGATAATTAATAAAAAATTAGATAATTAAAAAATTATTATCTGTGATGATGCCTTCTGTAGCCAACCTGTGTTTATACATCAAAGTACAAGTGTGTTCATTTGATCGAGTGTGTGTGTGTGTGTGTGTACCGAGTTCCTGAGCGAGGTGTGGTACGGACACGCCTGTTTAAAGTATTAGAATGGACAGACTGCCTGCAGACATCCTCCTGCAACCTGACTGCTTACAGACAGACGTGACCTGCATTAGCATAACGCCACACTGTCCCTGACGTTCCCCAGTGTTTCAAGGCAGCAGGGCACAGTAGGTACACTGTCATTTGCTAACCAGTAATTAGGCCTATTTCTGTCTAGGCCCGCCGGTCCTTCACCTCATAACTTCCTGCCTGGCTTTCAGTAGACATAACGCCCCTTTGTCTGTCATTCAGCTCTCTCTCCCCCCTCTCCCCCTCTCCCCCTCCCCCCCTCTCTCTCTCTCTCTCCCTCCCCCTCTCTCCCTCTCTCCCTCTCTCTCCCTCTCTCTCCCCTCTCCCCCTCTCCCTCTCTCTCTAGTTCTCTGCAGTTACCTCACACTTCTTGTCTCTCTCACTCATTCTTACATGGTGCGGAGCTGGTGAACACACACACACACACACACTCCAGTGTCCAGAGTAAAGAAACACACACACACACACACACACACACTCCAGTGTCCAGAGTAAAGATTCCACAGCTTCAGAGAAGAAGAATGAAGGTTGTGAGCACTGTGTACAGTCACACTGGTGTCACTAACCCAGCTAGTTCTGCTTGGCACAGTAAACTGACTCTTGCTCTTCTGCTGAAAGTCTTTGATGACGTTTGTGGTACCGAGACTCATGTTTACCTTAAACAAAGCGATCTCACACTCACACACTCACTCAAACAGAGGTAATGATGAGAGTCTCTGTTGTCTCTGTTTCATTATTTTGTAGCTAATAAGTCAGTTATGTGTTTATAACTGTGTACTGACCTTTTAATTGCACTTGAAAGACTGATGAGTAAAGACCTAAATAGTGTAAAGAAGTAAAGAGTAAAGAAGACCTGCAAACCAAACCAAGGGTCAACCTGGCATCCCACTCAGCCTGGGGTCTGGACACTGGACACTGGAGTCCAGTACATGCTGGAGGAACATGAGGTATGTTAACACCTAATACAGAGGATTATATTTTGTGTCAGACAGAAACTGGGTTACACAATCAGGAATATTTTTACAGTATATTATTAGTTTCTGGCTGCTTCCCCATTCTCTCTCTCTCTCTCTCTCTCTCTCTCAATCTCTCTCAATCTCTCTCAATCTACATTAATCATACATAGCATTGTTTGTCTGTTTTCCTATTGGGTGTGCCCAGTATTAACTCACAGCGACACCAAATACACCAAGACCGCTCTGCTCCCAGCATGCCTTTCTGCCTAGGGGGTGGCGCCTTTCTGCCTCAGGGGTGGCGCTTCAGGGGGTCCGGTAGTCTGTATGTATTAATAAACATTTACTTGCAGGACACCTAGAAACAGGGGGCAAAGAATACTATGGAAGTATTAACATGTAACACGAAAATATGAGGAGAGGAGAGATGTCTCCTTAGAGAGGTGAGGGGTCACCCTAGGTGGGGCTGTGTGGAATTCATGAGAATGTCATTTTAACAAACCTCTTCAAACGCTCACAAGTGATGAAGGATGTCTAGTATTCTCTTTGCATCTTCACACAACATCTCCTAAGACATCTGCTCATATTTAAGCACTTTGAGAGTTCCACTGCAGTCGTGTGACTTCAGGAGATGTGTACAGCCAGGTAGTGAAAACACAGGCCCGAGTCCACATCTGCCCCATGATCCATAATCGTTTCGTTTGAAACACTGCCGCCTACGTGTGATGGTCTGTCATCACACAGGAATGCTGCACGTCTCTGTCCGTTTCATTCAGTCTCAGTGCTGTGAGGTGACTTATCAGGTTAATGAATGTGACATAGAGTGTAATAATGGCAGTGCGAACATCTGCATGCTAATTGGCAGGTGGCTCTGAAGGAGAAGATGATGAATGGATCGGGAATGCGAGAGAGAGAGAGGAAAAGGGACAGGTCTGTTGTGTGTGTGTGTGACGAGTTCTGCGGCATTCTTCTCCTCCTTCCCATCCTTCTCTCCACCACGCCAGTGTGAACCCTCCCCTCCACACACACCTGAGACCAGCTGCATACACTCTCACACCTCCCTCCCTGGATTAGTGTCGGGGAGCTGACTGCACCCGGAGCCCTACAGGTGTGATGACACTCTCCCCTCTCCTCCCTGGAGCCCTACAGGTGCGATGAGACTCTCCCCTCTCCTCCCTGGAGCCCTGGAGAAGACCTGACCTTCAGGATGAGCAAGGCCTCCTGTGTCCACACGCTCCTGCAACTGACACAGAGAACCAGACCATCCGATATACAATACACGCTGCACACCTGTTAACATATAACAGAATATAAAAGGATGAATGACATTGTATGAGCTTGAATGGTGGGACAGAGGACAGAGGTAGAGGATAGTGTGATAGAGGTAGAGGATAGTGTGATGGAGGTAGAGGATAGAGTGATGGAAGTAGAGGGTAGAGTGGTAGAGGTAGAGGATAGAGTAGTAGAGGATAGAGTGATAGAGGAGTGAAACAGGTATTCCCAGTGCACCTGTTTCTGTGGGTGGAGCCAAGATGGGTGATTATACCTTAACTAGAGGGAGGAGAGTAGCAGCAGAGAGACACGCCAACAGAAGAGAAGATAAGACTGAGAGAGAGAGCACACGGGACTCAGACACACCACAGGCCCTGGATACACACACACACACGGCCAGCATGTTCACCAAGAAGAAGGAAATTAGCTCGGCCAAAATCAGCCAGTAAGTGTAACTTTGTGTTGTGTATGTTTGAGTGTTTGTATATTTGTGTATTCTGGGTATTTGTGTGGGTGTGTGTATGTTTGAGTGTTTGTATATTTGTGTGTTGTGGGTATTTGTGTGGGTGTGTGTATGTTTGAGTGTTTGTATATTTGTCTGTGTGCATGTGTGAATGTGTATATTTGTGTGTTGTGGGTATATATATATGTATATATATATATGTTTGATTGTGTGTGTATATGTTTGAGTGTGTATATATTTTTGTGTAGTGGTTATATTTGTATGTGTGTGTTATTTATGAGTATGTATTGTATGTATATGAGTATGTATTTGTGTTGTGGGTATGTGTGTGTGTTGTGTATATTTGTGTGGATTTTGTGTGTGTGAGTGTGCATGTATGTTTGAGTGTGTGTATGTTTGACTATGTGTACATTTGTGTGAGTGTGTTCTTTCTTGTTCCAATCTTAAAAAGGGATCTCCGGCCTAGGATGGTATCTGCATGTTTAAATAAAGTTTAGAGAGGACGACGTTCTTAACAGGTCGCCTGTGCGCGAGACGCAGAACAGCTGCAGTAGAGGGAGCAGCACTTGTCTCGCGCAGCGTGTTTTTCAGCCATTATCGGCGCCAGTGCGGAATGCACGAGCTGGGGTTGCGAACGTGCACACTGCAGGCGGATAAAATGACTCTCCGGATTGTGGTATCCAAAAAAACCCCTATGTTGTCGCATTTAGGATCATCTCGAAACCCTCACAGCCATAAATGATTATTGGCGTTAAGAATGCGTTGCGTCACCCACGTGTGCGTTAATATGCCAGGCCTCTAGGTGCATTTATTTATCTTTATGGCAGGCCTCGCCTATTTATCTCTGTAAGTCACAGTCAGTGTGACTCACTCGCGTTCGTTGAAAGGAGGCGGGTGCGCGTATGAATGGGAGAGCGTGCACGATAACTCTTTACGAGTGGAAATATTCATTTCAGGTGCGATAAAATTGCAGGTCGGTTGAATGGGCGCAGCAGGTTTACTCAGATGTTGAAACGTGATACACTGCCGTTAGCGAAAGCGTATCTGATCACTTAGAAGCTAAATTAATGAACGAAGAACCAAAACGTGCTCATTAAAAATCTGCAGTAGTTTATGCAAATGGTTGTGGCGTGGTGCCCCGCCCTCGTGGGCGCGAGGTTTGTTTTCCTTTCAGGGTCTTACTGCCTCTTGCTAACACTGCCGCTTCAGTAGCCGGTGTGTATCGATTAGTAATTAGTACTAGTAACTAGTAATAAGTAGTTGATTGTCCGTGTGGAACTGATGTTGAAGGTATAGTGAAATAAAGCACATAAATGAGTGTCCATCTGAACCCAGACGAGCTAGGTAAAGTTGTGCTACAAGTCTGAAATTAACAGAGTAATTCACCACCTGATAATTGGTTGTGTTGTTGTCTGACTTGATGGGTAATAGACGTGGAGTCCTGATAGCCACGACGTAGTGGAGCTACAGTAACTGCTGCGTACGTGGTTACCAAAAGGTTTAACAATAACATTCAGTACAGTTAGTCACTGGCCAAGTAATGAGTCATGGATCAGACGTCAGTCTGTGTTTATTAAGTGTGTTTGTATGTTACATTAAGTGTGTATGATGGAAGTAAATATGCATATGTGAACAGATGAAGGTGATTACCAGAGAACAGTATGATGGAAGCTTATTTATCTGTAATCAGTGTGTGTGTGTGTGTGTGTGTGTGTGTGTGTGTGTGTTTTACATATTTTTGTGTACTGTAAGGCATGCGGTTTTTCAGGTATGACACATATATGAAAGGGTTAAAGCAAAGAAGCCAAACTGGAACCACCTGCAGTGCTAAAACACACATGCACACACCCAGTACTCACTCTCACTCATACCGTCTCACTCACACCCAGCACTCACTCTCTCACTCTCACACCCAGCACTCACTCTCTCACTCATACCATCTCACTCTCACACCCAGTACTCACTCTCACTCATAACATCTCACTCTCACACCCAACATTCTCACTCTCTCACTCATACCATCTCACTCTCACACCCAGTACTCACTCTCACTCATAACATCTCACTCTCACACCCAACATTCTCACTCTCTCACTCATACCGTCTCACTGGTAATTGATTAGTGCACTAACTTCTGTCATCACAGCTGAGGGCACTAGCACAGCAGAAATGAAGTAAGTCATTGAACACGACTGGTACGTATTAATTCAATTCAATTAAATTTTATTTATATAGCGCTTTTTACAACACATGTTGTCACAAAGCAGCTTTACAAATTGCGTGGGTCCAGATCCCTAATGAGCAAAAAATGTCGCCAAAGGCGACAGTGGCAAGGAAAAACTCACTAAGATGGCAGGGATATAGGAAGAAACCTTGGGAGGACCAAGACTCAAAAGGGAACCCATCCTCCATTGGGCGGTCCGCTAGCAATGTCCACATTCACAGTTCATGTATCGTCCAGATATACTCCTGTAGTTATGATTCTACTTCCAGGCCGAGTAGTCACAGTCCCTTCAGAGTAGATGAGCCTCAGGTGGGAGTTGGCATCAGCGCTTCCTCTTGCGATAATGGCACATCCAACCACGGCATCGGCACATCCACTGGCAAGCCAGACCATCTCCTAGATGCTTGTATGGGGTGTTTTAATGGGAAAGGCTCGTCTTTCCTTGTCCCGGTATTTCTCGGGCAGCTATTGGGAAGAAGAGGGACAATTAGTTCTATATGGAATATGTTAGACAAAGTAAATGTAAACATTTCTGGAGTGTGGCAGCGACTACGGCAATTAAATTATTACAGCCTAGCTAAAGGGCAGAACCAGAAGGTAACACAGACTTGGGAGCATCCTGAGACACTGGCATCCATCCATTACACCGTCGACAAACTTGAGTGACCGCGTGCAGTGATAGGATGACAGCACCAGCGCCCCAGTTTGCCATAAAAACCCTTTGCCCATGAACCCCTGGATCTGTTACCTTATCTAAAGGGGCACATTAATTACCAAATGCTAGATCAAACAAGTAAGTTTTCAACCTAGACTTAAAGATTGAGACTGTGCCAGAGTCCCGGACACATTCTGGAAGACTATTCCATAGTTGGGGGGCCTTATAAGAAAAGGCTCTTCCCCTGCTGTTACCTTATTAATTGATGGAACTAATAAGAGGCCAGCACCTTGGGATCGTAGTGGACGGGGGTTCATAATAAGAGATAAGCTCTTGGAGGTAGTCAGGAGCAAGTCCATGCAGTGCTTTATAAGTCAATAGAATAATTTTAAAATCAATACGGAATTTTACTGGGAGCCAGTGCAGGGCCGATAAGACTGGGCTGATATGTTCAAATTTCCTAGTTCTAGTTAGAACTCTGGCTGCGGCATTTTGAACTACTTGAAGTTTATTTATATTTCTATTTGAGCATCCTGACAGTAACGAGTTACAATAATCTAATCTGGAGCTAACAAAGGCGTGTACTAGTTTTTCTGCATCATGCTGGGATAATGCATTTCTTAACTTGGCAATGTTACGGAGATGTAGAAAAGCTATCCTGGTAGTATTATCTATGTATTTATCAAATGATCGGTCAGAGTCGAATAAGACGCCGAGATTTTTGGCTACCGAGCCAGGAGTAATGGGGTAATCTGCAAGATTTAACATTAGATCTGGTATTTTCTGTCTTGTGGCCTTTGGGCCCAGAAGGAGAACCTCCGTTTTGTCACCATTAAGGTGGAGGAAGTTTAGCGACATCCAACATTTAATATCACTTACGCAGGCCTCAATTTTTCCTAATCTGGATTTGTCATCAGGTTTGGCTGATATATAAAGTTGGGTGTCATCTGCATAGCAGTGAAAGTTGACACCATGTTTATTTATAACTATTCCTAATGGTAACATATATAATGTAAATGATAGTGGTCCTAGGATGGAGCCTTGCGGGACTCCATATTTCACTTCTGAGTGTTTGGAGGGAATATTATCGAGCTCTACAAACTGATAGCGATTGGTTAGGTAAGAATTAAACCATGACAGGGCTGTACCGAGATTCCAACCCAGTTTTCTAACCTTTCTAGCAGGATCTTGTGATCTATTGTGTCGAAGGCTGCACTAAGATCGAGAAGCACTAATAGAGATACATAACCTTGATCAGAGGCAAGAAGGAGATCATTTGTTACTTTAACCAGTGCTGTTTCAGTGCTGTGGTGGGGCCTAAATCCAGATTGGAATTTTTCAAATATGTGGTTCCTGTGCAGATATAAGCTTAACTGTTTGGCCACAGCTTTTTCTATGATCTTGGATATAAATGATAGGTTCGAGATGGGTCTGTAGCTAGATAGTACATTAGGATCAAGATTTGGTTTCTTGATCAGGGGTTTAATGACTGCTAGTTTACAGGATCTGGGCATGTGACCCATTGTGATGGATGAGTTAACTATATTTAAAAGAGGTTCGATTACAACTGGTAAAACCTCTTTGAGTAATTTAGAGGGAATCGAGTCTAATGTGCAAGTAGTAGAATTTAATGATGAAATTATTTTCTCCAATTCTAGTTGTGGGAGTGGATGAAAAGCTTCAAGCTTTTCTTCTAATGCTAGATTTTGTTCAATTAACTGGACAAGGCTTGTGAGTGAGGGACTCTGGGTAAACGCAGGGTCTGCCGACTCATCTCGGGATGTTCTCAGCATAAGACGGACTGGGTGTCGCACACCAGCAGAGGAAGTGACCCAATATACAAGCGGAGCTCATTCTTGCCAGCGCCGGTTGGCAGATGTCCGTGATTTCGTAATGCTGCTGAGAAAATCCCTGGAAGAAGCAGCGGGATAGCACTGTGACCTGGGTCCACACTGCAGCGGGATAGCACTGTGACCTGGGTCCACACTGCAGCGGGATAGCACTGTGGCCTGGGTCCACACTGCAGCGGGATAGCACTGTGACCTGGGTCCACACTGCAGCGGGATAGCACTGTGACCTGGGTCCACACTGCAGCGGGATAGCACTGTGACCTGGGTCCACACTGCAGCGGGATAGCACTGTGACCTGGGTCCACACTGCAGCGGGATAGCACTGTGACCTGGGTCCACACTGCAGCGGGATAGCACTGTGACCTGGGTCCACACTTCAGCGCGCTGGAGCGGGTGGAGTGGGTCTAGCACAGCTGCGTGGGGAGGAGGGACGACGTTACGTAACATTAGCTGGAATTAGAGGGTAACGGGCATGATAAGGCCCTGAACAGAAGGGCTGGGTTTATGGCCAGCAGAATTACTACTGGTGTATGTGTGTGTGTGTATGTGTATGTATGTAGTTGTGTGAGTGCTGTGAACAGATTGTTTTGCATATTCTATATGTGCATCAGCACCACTAATGTGCGTGTGTGTGTGTGTGTGTAGGGCGCAGGCAAATGACCTGGTGGTGCTGATTGCGCGAATGCAGAGCAGCGCAGACCAGGTGGAGAAGAACATCCTGCGTGTTGAAGATCTGCTGGCTGAAGTACACATACTACTGCATACTACATACTACTGTATACACATACTACTGCATACTACATACTACTGTACACACATACTACTGCATACTACATACTACTGTATACACATACTACTGCATACTACATACTACTGTACACACATACTACTGCATACTACATACTACTGTATACACATACTACTGCATACTACATACTACTGTACACACATACTACTACATACTACATACTACTGTACACACATACTACTGCATACTACATACTACTGTATACACATACTACTGCATACTACATACTACTGTACACACATACTACTGCATACTACATACTACTGTATACACATACTACTGCATACTACATACTACTGTATACACATACTACTGCATACTACATACTACTGTACACACATACTACTGCATACTACATACTACTACATACTACATACTACTGTATACACATACTACTGCATACTACATACTACTGTATACACATACTACTGCATACTACATACTACTGTACACACATACTACTACATACTACATACTACTGTACACACATACTACTACATACTACATACTGCTACATACTACTGTACACACATACTACTGCACACACATACTCTTTGTTTTTTGAACTAAGCCAACAAATCACCCTCCTCCCCTCCCCTCCCCTCCCCTGCTCCCCTGCCCTCCCCTCCTCTCCTCCCCTCTCCTCTCCTCAGGACTCAGAGAATGGGAAGCGGGGAGCGTCTCTCACGCGGCGCATTGAGGCAGCGGACAACCTGTCCATGGCGGAGACGCTGCTGAAGGAGCTCTTCCTGGACATGGACAGAGTCAAGAAACTGCAGCACCCGCAGGCTGCAGAGATTGAGCTGGAGTGAGTATCAGTCCTGCGCTACTGTTCACACACACACATATATACTCACACACACACACACACACACACACACACACACACACACACACACACACACACACACACAACACACACATATATATACACACACACACACACACACCCCTACACACACACACACACACACACACACACACACACACAACACACACATATATATACACACACACACACACACACACACACACACACACACACACACACACACACACATATATATACACACACACACACACACACCCCTACACACACACACACCCCACACACACACACACACACACAACACACACATATATATACTCACACAAATGATTATTAAAGACTAAACCTCTCTCTCAGTAGTTCTTCTGTTTGTGTCTGTCTCTTGCCCTCAGTGTGAACAACCTGCATGCCCGCTGGTTCAAGTGTTGCAGTATGTATCGAGATCTGTACAAGCAGAGTCTCGAGGTGGATCTCACGCCCAAGGTCAACTGGGCCCAGGTGCTCACAGGCAAGCAGGTGAGGAAACCCGTCGGGCTCTGAGACTGGCTGCATTCAAGGAATTCTGGATGCATTCGAGGAATTGTGAGTCATATCTGACCACATCTCTCTGGCTGCCTCCTGGACAAGCTGTAGTGTCCTTAACACTGTGACTTCCTTTCTTTTCACATTATCTCTCTCTTTCCCTCTCTCTCTCTCTCTGTCCTTCTCTATCCATTTGTATACATATACACTTTAGCTTATTTGTTTATGTATGTGTGTTAGATATTTAGTTGGTAAGTTACTTTGCTTGTATTGTCAGTGATGTGCTCATAGAAGTGTTATGAATGAATTTTTGTGGTATTTTATTTGGAGAGAGAGAGAACAGTCTGACTAGTTCTGGGAGAGAGAGAGAGAGAGAGAGCAGTCTGACTAGTTCTGGGACAGAGAGAGAGAACAGTCTGACTAGTTCTGGGACAGAGAGAGAGAACAGTCTGACAGCAGTGTAATTCTGTGGTTTCCGTGTCCTTCAGAGGCAGATGGAGGAACAGGCTTTTGGGCCCACACTGTCTGATGTGGAGAAGCAGATTGCTGCTCACAACATCACACATAAAGAGATCGAAGCTTACCGCTCTCAGATAGACTCATCGGTAAGCACACACATACAGCACATGGAATGCAGTTATTTAGTTATTTTTGCCTGTAAATACAATTATCATTGACCCAAGATGTTACCATCAGAAATGACTGACAGATTTCAACCATCTTTTAGAGCATTGAGCTGACATTTTCATTCAAAGCATCTTACACATTAGTTGAGTTCCTAAAGCAACACTGTCACCATCACCACTTCCCTATCTTCTCACACAGGACCCCCCAACTGTGAAAAGTCAGTATTCGAAACTAGTGGTGAGTTATGGTTGTTGCTTTTTGCTCTGTGGTGTTGTGGCATTTAGCATCTCCACACACATCTGCTCAGTTGTGCATTTGTGACCATGCGTCCGTGTGTCTTCCTCTCTCGCGCCGCGTGCCTGCGTCCTCTAGGAGAGCTCCCTGACGCGCAAGCGCTATCTGTCCACGCTGTACGACTATCTCCAGCGCTGTGAGAAAGAGCTGGCCTACCTGAGGGAGCAGGAGGATCAGATCCGTAGGCGAGACTGGAGCGACCGCATGGTGGACCCTGCAGGAGTCCGTAAAGAGTTCGAGGTACGAACACCCACAGCAGGGGGCCACTGACTGGTGGGAGGGGCTTTGGGAGGAAGGCGTGGCCACAGTGTTTTACTGAGTCCTAAAGACTTCTGTAGACTTGTGCAGACCAGAGGTCTGTTGTAACGCAGCCTTGTAAAGCATGACATGTCAGGACCTATCCTGAAGCCTTGCTTTAATGTCACTTCCTCTGCGGGGGATTACATGACCTTTATGAATGTCCTGAGGAATCACAGCATGTAGATTCACTCTCCCTGACGTGTGTGGATGGTGTTTGGTAGAGGTTGAAGGACACCAGTCTGCAGGCCCATGAGAGTGAGGTGGCCGATCTGCAGAAGCAGACGTACCGGCTGGTCCCCGAGCACCCGGGTTCCTCCGCCATCAACGTACGTTCCCTCCGGACTCAGTTTACTCTTTCACTATTTCACTGATCCATCCATCCATCCCTTAATCAATAACTTGAGTCGACGCTCAGTTAGCCAGTGGCTCATTCATTCACTCATTCATCACTTCACTCCAGGAGTATTTTGACATGACTGTTTGTTTCAGACCCATAATGCCACAGTGCAGAAAGAGTGGAAAAGGTTCCGCAACCTCTGCCAGTGCCAGGAGACCCACCTGGACAATGTGAAGAACTACAAAAAGGTAAGAGAACTATGGGTAAAGTAGTCCTTCCCCGACTTACACAGATGCGAGAGCTGCTTTGCCTCTTACCTGCCTGGCTAAGACCTTCTGCTCACGCGCTCATGGCTCACTTGTGATCCACTGCAGTTCCAGCTGGACGCCGAGACGATCTCGGACTCTCTGAGAAGGATCAACAGCAGCATGGAGCCGCACATCCTGACCAAGATGAGCAACCCGCAGATCCTGATGCAGCTGGAGGTGTGTGTGGGCGCCGTCCCCCGTTAGCTCAGCCCCCTGCTGAGGGCACCTTAATGGTACCAGTGGATCAGGAGAGCTCAAAGCCAGAAACAGAAGGCCTTTGATATGTTGTTATGAATGCCATTTCTCACATGTGTGTGTGTGTGTGTGTGTGTGTAGTCAGAAGAGAGGGCAGTTCAGAGAAATGAGCAGAAGCTGGCGAAGCTGAAAGAGGCGAGCAGCAGTATTGCCCCTCTGCCTCTGCGCAGGATTTCCTCCACCAGGTGCCCCGTGCTGGCCATATGTGACTGGAACACTGACAAGGTAGCGCGCGCACACACACACACACACACACACACACACACACACACGTACAGTTTACTGTAAAGTAAACACACAAAGGGAACTACCACAGGCAACTCAACATCTAATCAAAATCACAGTATGCTCTGAGAGGCTACTGATATTAATCTGAAACATGTTAGTGTTGCCTTTACCATGCATTTCTGTATTGAATGTGAACTCAGCAAGATTTCAGTTACTGCCACCTAGTGGTAGAACAGTCAAAGAACAATAATCTCTTCCCGTTGAACAATATTGAACAATATTGTCTTAAGCAAGTCTACCTTGTTTAGACTCACCAACATCAGTTTGAAAAAAACACAGTTTGACAGACACAGACATGGTCTTCAGTTTCAGCAGTGTTCTCCCAACTTAAACCTTTCCTGATCGGTACAATCAGTCAAAAGCAGCATAACTTGAATCAGTAGCTCTAGCGTATGAACACCTGTGGTTCTTGCATCAGTAGTTGGGCTCTACCGTATGAACACCTGTGGTTCTTGCATCAGTAGTTGGGCTCTAGCGTATGAACACCTGTGGTTCTTGCATCAGTAGTTGGGCTCTAGCGTATGAACACCTGTGGTTCTTGCATCCAGGCATCAGTGCAGAAAGGAGAGAAGTATAATCTGGTGTCCAGCCCAGCGGAGGAGAACTGGGAGGTGAAGAGCAGCCTTGGAGAGACCAAAGTTGTCCCAGGAGTCTGCTTCGTCATCCCTCCTCCTGATCCAGATGCCATCGACCGCGCGAGCAGGTCAGAGGGATACAAACATTAATAATAATAACAATGAATCTGGACTAACACACACTGAAGTACTTTTTTCAAATTCAAATAAAATGTATTCAAAAGTAAACATTTGGGCGTTTGGTTTGAGAAGGAATCTCTGGAAAAAGTTTTATTGATTTTGTTAATTACACTTGACCCTGCATTTAGATCAGTGATTTTGACTAACTTGGATGTGCTGTGTGCTGTGTGTGTGTGTGTGTGTGTGTGCTGTGTGTGTGTGTGTCCACAGTCTGGAACAGGATCTTGCTAGTTTGAAGCGTAGAAGAGCTTCTCTCCAGTCTTCACTAAGGACCCCCACTGAGGAGGTGGTGCAGATCACCCAGACTGGTATGTCCGTTTTGTGTCTCTTTCTGAAATGTCTCCTTTTTATTAGGTTTCAACATTGTGTCCTGACATGCGTACAGAGCACACAGACCTGAGCATAAGCCCCTGACTACCATGCCCGTCCTCCACAGTGGCTGTGTCCAGAGCCCCCGACGACTCGAAGGGCACTGAACTCGCCAGCCGTCTGGACAGACTGAACTCTGACTTGACGAAGACGGAGAAGGACGTCCTCGCCAGAATAAGAGTCCCTCTGGACCGACGGAACCCTACAAGAGACCTCTCTACCAGACTTGGAGAGCAAGAGGTAAAACTAGTTACTATATGGAATATGGTTGTAGAGGAGATACTGTGGAAGTGAAGGCTACTCTGAAACTCCTGTTAATGTGAAACTCCTGTTAATGTGAAACTCCTGTTACAGTCTGAAACTCCTCTCATTACAATCTGACTGCTGGACTTGTTGTTTTGTTGTTTGGCCTAGAGGTCTGCCTTGACCCTGAACAATCTGCAGACAGAGAAGGCATCGATTGAGAGGGCGATGGAGCCCGTCCTATCCCAGAAACCCCTGGGGCCCACCACTTCCTCCCTCCCCCAGAAACTGAGCACTGCTAACAACAAGATAGAGGCCATTGCGTCCCTCACCAACCTCTATGGCAAAAAGTCAGTTCTAAGAGTTTATAAGAGTGTTTGAGTTATGAAAGTTTACAAATACATGAGAAATGGGTGTGAAGATGCAGTCCCAACAGCTATGTGTAAGCACACCCATAAATACAGCATAAACCTAACATCTAAATAGAAAAAAACATTGATTGATCTTATGAATTCAAGTTCACAATTAGTCAATTTCTCCCATATCTCTAATGAATGAATAAATCTTTGCTTAAGAAATCACTGTCGTTCACTGACATGTTGGGGTCTTAGTGATGTGTGGGATCATTGTCGTGTTGGGGTCTCAGTGATGGCTGGGATCATTGTAGTGTTGGGGTCTCAGTGATGGGTGGGATCATTGTGGTGTTGGGGTGTCAGTTATGGGTGGGATCATTGTCGTGTTGGGGTCTGAGTGATGGCTGGGATCATTGTCGTGTTGGGGTCTGAGTGATGGGTGGGATCATTGTCGTGTTGGGGTCTGAGTTATGGGTGGGATCATTGTCGTGTTGGGGTCTGAGTTATGGGTGGGATCATTGTCGTGTTGGGGTCTGAGTTATGGGTGAGATCATTGTCGTGGCTTGTTGTGACTCTGTTGGCCTCTGCCACAGGGCTGATGCTGCTATGCCTTTGGAGAACCAACTTAAGAAGGTAGACAAGGATCTCACAGCACTGGAGGATCGACTGGCCAGGAACACAGTTATCCTGGATAAGCCTACTGCCATACAGGACAAGACCCGTGAGCTCCAGGTCAGATTTCACACTCACTGCTTAATGTTTATTACCTGGGAAACTCAACTGAGAATCACTTGGAGTGACAATCTCTCTTACAAGCTCATCACAGTAATATAAACTAATCCTAATGTAAGGGAGTAACTAACAAGTTCCACAACCAAGTTTAGTTTCACATGTGGTTTTATTATCCTCTAGAGTCTGAGTAAAGATGCTACAGCCATGAAGGAGGACGTGCAGAAGCTGAATAGAGATCTGGAGCTGACGGAGCAGCTTTGTGGTCATCTGCAGAAGAGCTTCCAGGAGTACTGTCCTGACATTCGTCACCAGCAGTCTGACGTTAGGCGCCTCCGGAACCGCTATGCTAACATCAACAACGAGCTAAAGCAGACGTGAGAGTCCAAGTACACATTCAGAAGACCATCCCTAGCCCACCTGAAATCACATAACTCAAACCCTCGCCATTACCCTAGCCCACCTGAAATCACATAACTCAAACCCTCGCCATTACCCTAGCCCACCTGAAATCACATAACTCAAACCCTCGCCATTACCCTAGCCCACCTGAAATCACATAACTCAAACCCTCGCCATTACCCTAGCCCACCTGAAATCTCATAGCTCAAACCCTCGCCATTACCCTAGCCCACCTGAAATCACATAACTCAAACCCTCGCCATTACCCTAGCCCATCTGAAATCACATAACTCAAACCCTCGCCATTACCCTAGCCCATCTGAAATCACATAACTCAAACCCTCACCATTACCCTAGCCCATCTGAAATCAACCTGGCCATGTAACAGTTCTGACAAAATAAAACCTATTATGTGTAAACACAAACTACACCTGATAGTGTCACTTTCAGACTAGAGCTTTAAAAAAGCAAATGTAGATATTTACGTTAGATATTTGGCTTTAGTATTACATAAAAATCCCCTTGTTCACCTGAGTCACCTCTTGACATGCCGTTACAGATTAGGTTTAATGCAAGAAGCAGCCATTAAACAGCAGACTTTCCAAAGTGCTGTCCAATCTTTCAACCAATCCCTGAACACCATACCCAACAACAAGATCGGCATGGAAGACAGCATGACTCAAATCACTGCAAAGCAGAACTCACAGAAGGTCAGTTTGGTGTTTCACACTTACCTACAAGATGTACAGCTTCATATACAGTATAATGAATAGAAGTGTTCAGGATATTGGTGCATATCCTCAAGGCAAAGTAACACACATGTAGGCGGAATTAACACTGAAAACTGCTGGCAAGAAGTCACGATGCACATTTTTGAGACTTTAGCATCAGTGAAAGTGTAATGTTGTGCATAATTTAACGAAACAATGTATGTCAAATATTCTAAGCAGAAATACGGTTACAGTAGTTACTGAACAGGCAAGTGTAGTATCACTTTGCTGCCTAATTGTAGAGGACAGTTGAAGACCTCAAGAGGAAGTCTGAGGATGTAGATAGAATCGTGACCCTTTCTCATGAGCTGCAAAACACCCTGCAGGTAAGGCTTTTGTTTTCCAAGTCTTTCATGTTTGGTGTTTACTCTTTAGTCTTAACTGGGGGTTTAAAACGAAATTCTAATAATTATTTGTTTCTAAGAATATTAAGTTGTCTCTTCTAATAATTCTGAACATTCTGTCTTTGTTTCTAGGAATATGAAGCTGTCTCTTCTATGTACCACAAGAATTCAAGCACTGGAGATACTGATTTAAAAAAGAGTTACTCCCTTACACTTGCGGATGCTGTACATATGAAGGTATGTTACAAAGGGGTAACACTTAACTGTAATCCTAACTGATAATTGCTTGTATTAGGTCATTAAATGTGAATGTCAATTGTTGTATTCAAGGAAAAAGACGCAGTGAAGCGGTACCATGAAGCACTGGCACAGAATGTCCAACTTCTTGACCAAATGGAACTGGCAAAGGACATTGTCAATCAGGTCAGTTTCAATGTATGATCATATATAAAGGCATTACAATTTAGAAAAATGTTTAAAATTAATCCTAAATTAAGATGATTTTTAAAACATCTACAAGGGAGCGTCTCAACAGACTGCTTACAGTAAGTGTTTTGTGTTGACCTGTACAGAGAGAAAGTGTTGTGAGTCAGGTAGCAGTGCAACAGCAGCAGTTGGTGCAGAAGGACCTGGTGGAGGTGGACAGCATGAAGAGGGAGCTGTCGGAGGAGAGCTCCCTGCGGGCCAAAGCTGAGAGTGACCTGGAGACCTACAGGCAGAGGATGGTGTCACTCAAGAGCCGGAGAGGAGTGGAGCGGGTGGAAGAGAAAGAGACCGTGCATTACTACCGTGATCCCAAACTAGAAGTCGACCTGGAAATGCTGAAGAAGAAGATAGAGGATGAGGTCTCAAAACACTCTGGAATTCGTACCGAAATTGAAATAAACAAGCAGAGAATTATTAAAATGGAGCGAGAAGTGACCGAAGTTAAGCCGAAGCTGGTGACCAAGGTATTTACGGAGTACGAAAAGGATCCCCAACTGGAGAAGGAAGCAGTTTTGATCCGGGAAGAGATGCAAAAAATAAGAGAAGAGCTCAGAGTACGAGAGACTGAAGTGCTTCAGAGGACCACTGAGATCACTTTCTTGGAGCAAAGGAAACCAACAATTAAAGAAAGAATAGTAAAGAAGGAGGTTGTGAAACTGGAAAAGGATCCTGTAATGCTCAAAGCTATCGTTACGTTTAAGAATGAAATCTCAGATGAAGGCACGAAATGCAAGAATCTGAATGATGAAATATTTCAGATACGGAGCCAGATCAATACACTGGAGAGGATTATTCCCACTGTGCAACCTAAGATTGTCATGAAGGAACTAAAGAAGGTGGAGCAAGACCCAGAGCTTCTAAGAGAGTCCAAGATTCTTCGTGCAAACCTTGAGGAAGTATTGCAAGAAATCGTCATCTTGACGAAAGAGGTTAACAGCCTTCAACTTCAATACAGTCAAGTTGAGATGCTGAAACCCAAGGTTGACTTTAAAGAGATGATCCATGAAATCTATAGAGTCGACCCTGAAACTGAGATTGAACTGAGACGCCTGAGGAAAGAGCTTCAAGATATGGGAAGACAGCGTGTTGAACTGGAGAATAAGATAAACTTGCTAATGGTGGACCTTAAGAACCTGCGCTCTCAGAAACCCAAGGTTGAGACGAAGGAAACAGTTCTGGAAGTTGTAAAAGAAGAGAGGAGTCCAGAAATGACTCGGGAGATATCGAGACTGAACGAACAATTGACCCGCCTTAGGGCTACCTACACTTCCACTTCGGATCAGCTCAACATTCTGCGCAAAGAGCGAGATGAGTGGAAGGCTGAGAAGTCCAAGATACAAACAACAGTGGTCAACAGGGAAGTAATCAAATATGAGAACGATCCACTCCAGGAAAGGGAAGCTGAGCGACTGTTGAAAGAGGTACGTGTGGAACTTCAGCTTCGACGCAACGTGGAAGAAAATGTCTTTGATCTTCAGCAGAAACACATCATACTGGAGAGACAGAAACCTGAAGAGAAGATCGTGTACCAGGAAGTTGTACGCCTAGAGAAGGATCCAAAGTATATTCTTGAGCATGAGAGGCTAACCAAGAAACTTGACGAAGAAACCAAGTCACGTTGGGCAGTGGAGACAGATGTGCAGAAACTAAGAGCTATTATTGCTGAGAAGCAAAAGAGCCTAGCTCAGATGGACGATCGGCAGAAGAAGATTCTTGTTGAAACAGAGCTTAGACAAATCAAGTCTCGGATCCTAGAGCTTGAGAATTCTCCTCCGTGCATTGAGGAGAAAATAATCATTGAGGAGGTCTTAAAAGTAGAAAGAGATCCCAATATGGACATACATATGAATGGCTTTCGCAGTGATTTAGACACTGAGAGCACCAAGATCACCAATCTGGAAAGGGACATCCGAAACCTAAAGCTCAGGATAGATGTTCTGACCAAGGAGAAATCTGTGGAGAAAACGGTGTACAAGGAAGTGATCCGAGTTGAGAAGGACCAAGCTGTGGAGACTGAAAGAACCCGAATGAGAGACCAAGTAACAGCAGCAAAGAACGCTAGGCGAAACAAAGAGGATGAAATACAACGACTTCAAGCCAGACTGATCCGTCTTCAGACCGTATTGACCACTGGCTCCAAGGAGGAGACCACCCTTATCCAAAATAGGGACGCACTACGGAAAGAGCGGGATGACCTCCTTCAGGACTTGAAGAGACTGGAGACTGACAGACAGGACATCACCATATCTTTCCAGCACAAGACTAAACTACTGAGTGAGAAGAGCCAAATGTACAAACTGAAGTCAAGCAAGCTGGACCATGACATACAGAATCTGGAAAAAGAGATCCTGCATGAGAAAGACAGAATAAACCAAAGAGAGGCCACCATTATTGAGTTGCGGAACACTCTACAGAAAAACGAGGATCATTCTGAGAAACATACCAGGGAAACCTCCAAATCCACCAAAATCACTATTCTGGATCCAGAGACTGGGAAAGATATGTCACCTTATGACGCCTATCTGGAAGGTCTTATTGACCGCAACCACTATTTGCAGCTCCAGACACTTGAATGCAGCTGGGAAGAAATGACATCTAGTGGACCTGATGGTGAGACCTCTGTTCTACTGGATTGCAAGAGTGGAAAGAAGTATTCTGTCCAAGAGGCATTGAAGGAAGGAAAGTTAACCCTTTATGATGTTCAACAGTACAAGGAGGGCAAAATTCCAATCTCTGAGTTTGCTCTCATGGTTGCAGGAGTAAATAAGACAAAATCCCACACAAGTTCAAGCAAAGCTCCTTCCTCACCAGTAAAAAACACAACATCTTCATTGTTCAGCAGCTACAACCCCACAGAGCGTTCTCAACGGTCTTCCCTCTCAAGCAATGGGCTCCTGAGCGCCACCCCAGGGGTTACCAGTGGGGATGAGACCTTCCCAATCTGTGGTATTCTGGACACCACAACAAAAAATCATATGTCTGTGCGAAGTGCGATGACCCGTAAACTGATCGACTCAGAGATGGCTCAGAAACTTCTGGAAGCTCAAGCAGCTACAGGAGGAATTGTGGACCTCAACAAGAAGGATCGCTATTCGGTTCACAAAGCAGCAGAACGTGGCTTGATTGACCCAAGTCAAGCACAGAAGCTTCTCAGCGCCCAGAAGGCTTTCACAGGTGTTGAGGACCCTGTTACCAAACAGCGTCTATCAGTGGGGGAGGCAGCTGAAAAGGGATGGATCACAACTGAGAATGCTAGGCGGTACATGGAAGTACAGCTTCTCACAGGTGGCCTTGTGAACCCCAACAAAGCTGGACGAATGAACGTACAGACTGCCATAAAGGAGAAGATAATTGACCAATCTGTAGCCAGTAATCTTGATGATGTGAACCATCTGAAGTATTTGGTTGACCCCATTACAAAGAAGAAGATCACATATAAAGAAGCCATGGCACTATGCAAGAAGGACTATGCCACAGGTCTCCTCCTATTCCCAGTGGCATCTTCTAAATACTAAATGAGGGATTCCCCCTCCTAGACCAGCTACATCTGTATCCAGGACACTGATTAGAGGAAAGCAGGGTTTACCTTCTGAACAGGAGCAAGTGAGAGGAAATTATGTTGTTTATGGTGTTGAAGACATATTTGGATTACTTACTAAAATCTCATATACTTTAAGTGGTATTGAGATGGTGCATATTAGAAAACAATAGATGTTCATCAAATTACGGTATTTGTCTAGATCTCTCCATTTGGTGTTGTTTTTCTGTATTCATTCACTTACTGTCACTGTATCTTTCATATGATGTCATTATAAGGCAGCTTGCAATAAAAGCGCATTAGACAGCTCGACCGTTTCAAATATGTTTTGTGATTGTCCTGATCACCATATGCTTATTTTGAAAACTCGAACACTCGTGAATCATATTCATGCCTTTTAGTGAATTTGCATTCACAAAAGCATGAACATCGAAATTCAAAGCAGCAATTTAGAAATAGACACACTAAAATACGTAGAAAAGATGATTCACCGAATAACGCATGAAAACAGTGCCTGGCCATTATAGATGAGCCATTATGATCCTTTTTGCTGCATTGAAAAGATCTGTATGGTTTATTATACCCACGGTGTCCCCTCCATTATGGCATTTTTACTATTATACTAACAAAAACAAATGGCTTTTGCCTTTCGCTTCTGATCACGGGTTATTCTGAAGGTTATAGCTGCACCGTTATGCTCTGTGTTTCATGCTTGACAGCTGTGGATTCGTCATTCAGTGCATCTACCCTCCATTTCAATCAGTCATTTGTACCTCACAGTCACTTTTAAATAGAATATGTGCTACGCTAATTATACGCTAATTATTGTTTCATCATCAAAACAAAGGCACTGCATTCCAGCGACTACAAGTAGGTGGTCTAAAAGTCTGCAGTGCTACGACATCAGTCTGTTGTAGGGATGTGTGTCTTTAAAGGGGGGGGGGGGTATAAAAATGAAATGTAGCTCCTTGATGACTTACCAGGTAAAACTCACAAGCTGAAAGTTTCCATTTGAATTTATAGTTGTTTCATTTCAAATTTAGTCTGCTGGACTAGTGGCAAAAAGCACAAAATTGGTGCAGTATTCAGTCTTACGGATTGTACTGTACATCGAACCATATTTACATTTACATTTACATTTACGGCATTTAGCAGACGCCCTTATCCAGAGCGACTTACAAAAAGTGCTTCATTGTTTTACTCAGAACAAAATCTCTAGCTAGTTAGTATAGGCTAAAATCAGGAAGAAACTTTAAGCAAAGATATTATTAGATACAGTCAGTATGGACGCCTAGATATACTCAAATATATACTGAGAAAACCCTACTTAACAGATAAAAGCAAGAAAAGTCATTACAGTCACAAATATTTAATACATGCTAGTGTAGTAAAATTTAATTCAAGTGCTCTTGAAACAGATGTGTCTTCAGTCTTCGCTTAAAAACAGCAAGAGACTCTGCCATTCGGACACTCAGTGGAAGTTCGTTCCACCACTGAGGTGCCAGAACTGAAAAAAGTCTGGATGCATGTTTTCCGCATGTCCTGAGAGATGGTGGGTCAAGCCGAGCTGTGCTTGAAGCTCGAAGAGCTCTGGGTACAGATCGGGATTTGACCATTGCCACCATGTATGGAGGTGCTGGTCCATTCTTAGCCTTGTAGGCCAGCATCAGGGTTTTATATCTGATGCGGGCAGCTACAGGAAGCCAGTGAAGAGAGCGCAGCAGAGGAGTAACATGGCTGAACTTAGGAACATTGAAGACAAGTCGAGCCGAAGTTCTGGATCAGTTGCAAGGGCCTGATGGTACGCATAGGAAGACCAGCCAGGAGTGAGTTGCAGTAGTCAAGTCTTGAAATGACAAGAGACTGAACAAGCACTTGAGTAGCCTCGCTAGACAGAAAAGGTCTAATTCTCCGAATGTTGTAAAGGAGAAATCTGCATGACCGAGTCAGGTTTGCAACATGGGTTGAGAACGATAACTTGTCATCCACAACTACACCAAGACTTCGAGCTTCAGCAGATGTGGTGACCAGCGAGTTCTCAAAAGAGATGTAAAGATCCTGGCGAGGACTTGAAGTTCCAGGGATGAACAGTAATTCAGTCTTGCTGGGGTTCAGCTTCAAGTGATAAGCCGACATCCAAGATGAGATATCAGCAAGACAAGCCGAGATCCGAGATGAAACCTGTGTGTCAGAAGGTGGAAAGGAAAGGACAAGTTGAGTGTCATCAGCATAACAGTGATAGGAAAATCCATGGGAGGATATTACATCACCAAGAGAGCAGTGTAAAAGAGAGAAGAGCAGAGGACCGAGCACTGAGCCTTGTGGGACACCCGTGGTGAGCCTGGAAGGAGCAGATGTGGCCCCCTGCCAAGATACTTGGTAAGATCTCCCATCTAGATAAGACTTAAACCACTGCCAGACAGTGCCAGTGATTCCAAGTCTTCTGAGGACAGACAGGAGGATCTGGTGGTCAACTGTGTCGAAGGCTGCAGAGAGGTCAAGCAGAATTAGGACCGAAGACAGTTTGGCAGATCTAGCAGCATGCAGCTTCTCTGTAACTGCGATGAGAGCGGTTTCAGTAGAGTGCGCCCGGTTTGAAGCCAGACTGGTTCGGGTCCTGTAGGTTTTTCAGAGAAAGAAATAGAGACAGTTGGTTATAAACAGAACGCTCCAAGACCTTAGATAGGAAAGAAAGAAGAGATATAGGTCTGTAATTGCTGATGTCAGAACAGTCCAGAGTAGGCTTCTTCAAGATGGGGATCACTCTTGCAGTCTTGAAGATAGCTGGTACATGGCCTGTTGACAAGGAGCTGTTGATGACATGAGTGATGAAAGGTAGAAGGTCAGGTGCTATTGTCTGAAATAGCGTGGATGGAATCGGGTCCAGTGGACAGGTAGTAGGATTGTTGGATGAGACCAACTGTATGATGTCATCTGTGGAAAGAGGAGAAAAGCAAGACAGGGATTGAGGTGGAGGGTGGTGTTCAGTAGGAAGGATATTGGTAGAGAAAAGGATCTGCGAATCTTATCAACCTTCTCCTCAAATAAGGTGACAAAATCCTCAGGGGAGAGAGTAGAGGGCGGTGGGGGAGTGGGAGGGTTTAAAAGAGAGGAGAAAATGTTGAAGAGCTTGCGTGGATCAGAGGCTGATGCTTCCAGCTTCTCCTTGAAGAAGGAAGATTTCGCCGCTGTTATTTCTGTTGAGAACCTTGAGAGAAGAGACTGGTAGGAGTGGAGATCTGAATCATCTTGAGATTTTCTCCACTTTCTTTCCGCCAGTCTCAGTACTCTTCTGTTGTCTCGGAGAACATCTGTCAGCCAAGGAGTTGACCGAGAGGATCTTGCCCTGGAAGAGAGAGGACAGAGATGGTCGACAGAAGAGGAGATGGATGAAAGGAATGTGTTTGTGGCAGTTTCAGAGGGAGGGAAGAAAATGATTCAGGATGTGGAAGAGGAGACAATAGTAGAGACCAGACAAGAGGAGGAGACTGAGCGAAAGTTGCGGTAGGTGGTAGAAGAAGCTGACGTGGAGGTGTGTGCAGAATAAGCAGGAAGGGAGAGTGAAAAGGACAAGAAATGATGATCAGAAAAGTCAAGAGGAGTTACTGTCAGATCCAACACTGGGGCAGGTCTACTGAAGATCAGGTCCAGTGTGTTTCCTGCTCTGTGTGTTGGAGTTGACTGGTTGAAAGCAAGATCGAATGATGACAGCAGTGGAAGAAGACAGGACAAATGTAGTCTCTCTGTTGGAAGGTTGAAGTCCCCTAGAAGAACAAGTGATGACTCTAAGGGGAGAGCACTCAGAAGAATGTCCAACTCATCTATGAAGTTTCCCAGTGGACCTGGAGGGCGATAGAGAACAATGATGTGAAGTTTAGTGGGGAAAGACACCGTGATAGCATGGAATTCAAAGGAAGAAATGTTAAGATAAGAAAATGAGAGTACAGAGAAGCGCCATGAGCGAGAGAGAAGCAAACCTGTGCCACCACCCCTGCCGTTCTGCCGTGGAGAATGGGAGAAGGCAAAGGAGGTAGAGAGAGCAGCTGGAGTTGCAGAGTTCTCTGGAGTGATCCATGTCTCTGTCAGAGCCAGGAAGTCGAGTGACTTAGCAGATGCGAAGGCTGAGATAAAGTCTGCCTTCTGAACTGCAGAGTGGCAATTCCAGAGTCCCCCTGCTACCTTCACCTTTGGTACAGATGAACAAGGTGGGTAGATGAGGTTACTGGAGTTGCGGTTTCTTCTCTGGCATCTCCATCTTCTGGTGTTGTTCAAGGTGAGCACAGGGATGGAAAAGTGTATCCTAACATTCTGTGTATCCTAATAAAATCTAGTCTACTGCTGGCCGTTATTGACACTTCAATTAGACCGAAACCACACCTGAATACTAACCACTGAAATAGACTGAAACCACACCTGAAAACTAATGAACCGATTTGTAACCGGAATGCCAAGAGATCTATCAATATCTAGTTAGTCAAGAATTACAGGCTCCACCCCTGTTATTGACACTTCAATTAGACCGAAACCACACCTGAATCAACTGAAACCACTGAAATAGACTGAAACCACACCTGAATCAACTAATGAACAAGCAAGATATCTAGACTAACCAAACAGCCAAGAGATCTATCAATATCTAGTTAATAGTATATTCAAGACAAGCCTACCTTAGAAGCAGAGAATCTACCCAAGTAACAAATGCAAGCACACTGATTACTGTGTGAATGCCGACTTAATTTATCTAGAATTACAGGCTCCACCCCTGTTATTGACACTTCAATTAGACCGAAACCACACCTGAATCAACTGAAACCACTGAAATAGACTGAAACCACACCTGAATCAACTAATGAACAAGCAAGATATCTAGACTAACCAAACAGCCAAGAGATCTATCAATATCTAGTTAATAGTATATTCAAGACAAGCCTACCTTAGAAGCAGAGAATCTACCAAGTAACAAATGCAAGCACACTGATTACTGTGTGAATGCCGACTTAATTTATCTAGAATTACAGGCTCCACCCCTGTTATTGACACTTCAATTAGACCGAAACCACACCTGAATCAACTGAAACCACTGAAATAGACTGAAACCACACCTGAATCAACTAATGAACAAGCAAGATATCTAGACTAACCAAACAGCCAAGAGATCTATCAATATCTAGTTAATAGTATATTCAAGACAAGCCTACCTTAGAAGCAGAGAATCTACCCAAGTAACAAATGCAAGCACACTATTGAATGTTTTTGTTTTCATTATGCATTTCAAACCGGATTAATGAGCTCTTTTTAGAATTCTCAGACACTTACAGATCCTCGGCAATGTCCAATCACAATTGATGTCTAGCTGCTACTTCGCTCTAATCAAGACACTGGATAAACCCTACGACCTTGTCGTCTGACGTCAGCTCCAGAAAGCGTCTCAGGTGTTAACGCCTCTGGGGTTATTTCCAGCCACTGTTGGCCTCCGTAAGACCCATTTTCCAGTGTGTGACCTCGTGGAAATAATCAGCTGTTGCACACTATGACTTCTCAGCAGTGTTTAACAAAAGTGTAAGAAATCAAAGCCATACAACGTTTATTTCTGACAGGTACTGAATGACTTTAAACCATAACGATTAAAGGTTTTGTTTATCCATTGTTCGGATGGAAACGTGAGTCAAATTATTACATTTTCAGAAAGAACTCAAAATAAGATAAATTAGCTCAAATGAGTAGACGCGTATGTTTATTTTAGTAGAAAGTACATAAAAAATAGACAATTAAACACATGAAATCACACATCAGTAGTCACTGTTTCTACGCATGAGAGCGTGTCCTCGAACAGCGTAGTGCATCTCTACGAATGACATCGTGCCCACGGTGATATCACAGTTTCCTTGGGATCTGAAACCAGATTTCTCGTAGAATGGCACCAGGAAGTCTTCGCACATAAGCACGGCGCGACGCACATATGGCAGACAGCGCAAATACTGCAAGTAGCGCCACATCAGAAGCGGTCCTTTACCCTGCTGTCGGAACGTCCGGTGCACAGCCAGCACGTGGATGTGGACCGCGTGGCCACCAGGGGCGTGAACCGTAAGGGCTTCCTGGTGAAGAAAGACAAGTTATATGTACTTATATTATTATGTCAATATACAACATCTTGGTCTTTCGATACTTGTGTCATGACGTTCGTGTGGAAGTGTCATTTGATACCATCTTAAAACAAAAGCGTTTTAAATTTTACGATTTACGCCTCTTTCCACTAGATTCTAACATCCTCTTTGCAGTCACATTTCTCTTACTGGAGTTGGAGTTAGCCTCTCTTACTGGAGTTACCCTCTCTTACTGGAGTTAGCCTCTCTTGGTCCCACAAGGATCCGATGATGTAGGCGACGAGCCGCCCTTCCTCGAACCAGCCCAGAGAGAGTTCAGGACATAGCCTCAGAAAGTGCGTCACTTCATCCAGGTGCAGCGGACACTCGCCTGACACGGAGATGAAGGCTAGGACACGAGCACGTTAAAAATATTGTTCATGCACGAGCTCAAGAAGCGGATATGTGCTGCATATTTGGTGAAAAACACTTTAGTTGTCTCGCGCCATGTGTTATTGAATGTGCGCTCTTACGCACGCTGACTGTTGCGAGAAACAGGAATTAGCCTCATTATTTGCAACAGAATAAATTACCAAGCTTTAATAACAACAACTTCTTCGTGTTGCTTGTATTGTACCACTTGTCTTCTTCACTGTTAAAGTAGATAACTTCGAGTTTTTCTGTCAACATATTTCAGAATATGTTGTCTTACATTTACATTTACATTTACATTTACGGCATTTCGCAGACGATCTTATCCAGAGCGACTTACAAAAGTACTATGTGTTCAGTCAGAATATGCATCTCTATCTAGTATAAACAGGTTTAAGTCCAAACTACTTGAGGTCAAGCACTGCCATAAACCGTTGCTAGTGCTGATGCCTAGAAAGAAGACAACAAAATATAAGATTAGACAATACCTATCAAGACTGAAATACCTACAATACTGAAATATCTTACCTTCCTTTTCAATCTCAAACACACTGGTGGCGTCTTGTGGCTCCAGCGGTCGGAACTCACTGGATGGCAGGGTATGCCTCCGCTGCTCTCGTGGGGAGACTGATGACAAGTGCTTCAGGAACGGTAACGCACTCGCTACAGACATTACCTGTTTAGGCAAAGCTCCTGGCAAAGCGATTCGGCTGTTCTTGCGCTCGTCTCGCGGGACGCGTATCCACAGCGCGCTCTGCTCCTAATTTATACGAGTGTCCTCAGACGCGCGCACGGAACGTTCAGAGAATAATGATGCAGCTATGAAACATTTCAGTTCCTGCGAGGTGTACGTCTGCCCACGCAACTGGACGAGTGACGATAGATGGTTGAGTTTAATTAGACAGTAATAGCACTTTTCTCTAGAACCAGTTAAATGGAAATTAAGGGTGATTAATTAAAGGGTAAAATTTATTTGATGTAGTAACTGTTTTATATCTCCAAATCAATATAATCAAAACCACATTAATGTCTAATTAACGTGGGTAGAAGCTAATTAGTCGTTGGATGAAGACTCATTACCCAGTCATTGCACTGGTCCCAGCATGGCCCCCGTTTATTAGTTGACTGGTCATTACGACTAGACCATTCAACATTACATTACACATATCAGTATCACAGTGAAACATGGCATTACTACAATGCTTCCTGCACCATCACATTACTCATCACAGTATTTTATTCTAATGGGGAATAATTATGAAAAATGTCCGCTAACACTGTGTGTGAGATCAGGTTCCCTCTATTAAACAGAAGCTTATTCCTTTCTTCAGTGTGTTGTGTATGTGTGAAGGTATGTGTAGACTGTAACGGTAGTCAGCTAACTTTGGAACTGCATAGAAACAAGACCTGCTTAATGACGATGGGTCGTAGAAGGTGTATTGGTGATATGCTTCAAAAATCAACATTTTAGGAATGGTCATGTTGTATAAAGCATCAGAAACATAAACACACAAACGATGTATCTGGATAACTTTCAAAGAGTGCAGATGTGCGATCAAAGCTACGCATGCCACAAAATATTAAAAACAATTTTCAGATTTTTTCTCCCAATGTAAAGGACAAAGATTTACTATATTTTTGTGTTTCTGTTACATTGTATTGCTTTAAATATCTTTTAGCACCTTTGCTGTTTATATAAAAATGCTAACTAACATAAAAACACACACATATTTTTATATATATCTCGTAATCACATAACACGAATTTGGTTTAATTATTTATTAATCTTCTCATTATGTACACGTCAAGCAAAGCCCTTTTAGACTTAATTAAAATCTCTCCACTCATCATTATGATCTGACAGCGTATTTTTAGCAGCGAAAAAAAACAAACGTCTGTTTATCCACGAGATGGCGCCAGAGTGCTGTACGCTGCTCCTTTATGGCTTTCAATTGAGGCAGTAATCTTTTACGTGTGATTAATATAGATTTGAAAACCGCTCCGATGTACTGTATTTCAGTTTAAAAAAATAAAAGCTAGATAGATATATTTGTCCGTGTGCTTCAAATATGTGTACTTTGTCGACTTTAAATTCATTCAAGTGTGTAGATTAAACATGACATTGATGTACAGTTCCCTTGAAAAATCCGTTTGCCAGTTGTGCCGTCAACTGCAAAGCAAAAAAATTGTCATGGAAGACTCAGTAGGCATGCGCAGTGCTCTGGCCCGACACAGTTTCACAGTTAACAGTAAAGTTTAAGCATGTGAGTAGATCAGTAGTTCTGCATTAGTGCCAAAGGTGCCTGGTTTTGGAATGGAACTGTTCTGAGATGGTTAGGATGCAATAAAATCGCTTTTTACACTGCAGATAACAGATCAGGAAGTTTTAGTGTTGCTAATATAGATCTGGTATAGATCTGGTAGTTGGTACATAGTTGAATAATTTAAATGTAGTTGTAGCCCTTTAAATGTGTGTCTTATTGCTGTTTGCCATATTTGAACAGGAGCTAGAACATAAGGGCACCTGGGTGATCGTGGCTCAGCATAAAACAGGAGAGATAAGAAAACACACACACACACACACACACACACACAGCTGTGGAGAGATGTGAGAGAGGTGTGATTTGCCCTTGCATGCCTCCTCCCATCCTGCCCAAGTAAAGTGCTGAAAGCTGACTCAGAACAGCCTGATGAACATCTAAGCCACAGATCTCAGATCAGCACAGAGTGCTTGTGCTTGCAGCTGAGATCACACAGCCTGACGAGCAGCATCTGTTGTACAGATCTCAGGTCAGTGGCACGTGCACGTGCTTGAGCTCAGCAGCCCAAACTTGGAACTCCGCTGGGTTCTAGAACTGCTGATCGCAGGTGTTCTAGAAGGGTTGGTGAATTTCACACAGTACAGCGGGTGTGTTGTAGTCGTGCTGAGGCTACTCGTCAACTCAAACAGAGTTTGGAACGCATTAAAACTTCAAATCAAACACACGTCACAGCAGTCTGCACCAATTCCACTGTGGAACAATTTCACCATTTCAGTTCTAGTCCCAGATTATAATTGTTTTAGGAGAATAACCCAGACAGCCTGACTGGTGACACTGTCATAGGACATACACACACATCAGATCCACAGACAATTGCATACACACACACACACACCCACACACACACACACACAGTTTCTGCTCTCTTAATTTATGGACACATATTCATCCTGACAGCTCAGTGCATAATGCACTCCAGTCAGCCATGTTTCCAATACACACACACACACACACACACACACCCTTGGGCAGTATGCACCCAGCTGCAAGACATGAAAACAGAAACTGGAAAAAGAGAAAATAAATCCAATAATAAAAACCCTTTAAACTCTCTTAGTAGAAAAATACAGAAGCACTGAAATATCTCCTCTGAAATATCTCCTCTGAAATATCTCCACTTGGAGGAACTTTGGCACCAGAGCAGTAGGACTGGACCTGTACCAGAGACTGAACAGTGCATTCAGTAGTACTGGACCTGTGCATTCAGTAGTACTGGACCTGTGCTTTCAGTAGGACTGAACTGTGCTTTCCAGAGAGGATTCATTATGACTGGACCCATGTGTGGATCTGTGATCTACCAATCCATGTTGGTCTGGGATCTGTGATCTGCCAGTCCATGTTGGTCATCTTTGGGCTTTGTCATGGTGACACGGTGGAACATTTCACTTCTCAGACAGTAAGAGTGTGTGTGTCTAGCAATGTCTTATCGCTTATTAATGTCTTATCGCTTATTAATGTCTTATCCCTTATCAGTGTCTTATCCCAGTGTCTTATCGCTTATTAATGTCTTATCCCTTATCAATGTCTTATCCCTTATTGGCCAGCTACTCCATGGGCCATGTGCTTCAGCAGGGGTCAGACCATAAAGTTCAAAGGTCAGCCCGAGATGAGTCTGGCGTATCCCTTGTGGACCTGCGCCTGTATGGCTCCGTACTCTACTTGCTCCCCGTCCACGGTGATGACCCCGGGCGTGGTGGCGGGCTCCAGCCGCAGGGCTCGTACGCGTTGGTACACCAGGTGTGGGCAGTCGCAGGCCAGGTGCGCGCCCTTCTCCATGGCCAGGAAGAGCCTGAGCAGAGTGGCCCTCGACACGCCCGCCCTCACGTAGAACAGGTGGATGTGGCCGTCGGAGGGACGGGCGTCCGGCGCCGCCACTAGGTCCTCGGCCAGGTGGGAGTGGCAGGTGGCCAGAACCAGCACGAAGTCCCGCTCCTCCACCACAGTCCAGTGGGCCGGCACCGGCTCGCCCAGCGGGGGGAGGAGGTCATCGGGCGGGCCGTGCTCATCCGGGCCGGGCGAGGGGCGACCCGGGTGGGCGATGCTGGAGGGCGGCTCTACGCACGCCTCTGGGGCGGGGAGGAACGCCAGCCGTCCCTGGTACGTGCGGAAGAAGGTCAGGCGGATGAGAGTGCCCAACACGAACCGCGCTGCCCCAACGTAGCGGTACCTCTCGCTCTCAATGTCCACGTCGGCGATGAAGCCCCAGGCGAGGGAGAGGAAGGAGAAGAGACGAAGGCCAGAGGAGAGGCGGAGGGACAGGATGTCCAGCGGACGCACTGCACCCTTACACAGCAGGAAACCACAGCTGAGAAGCAGCTCCACACCCCACACTGGGTCCGCTCTGGAATAGAGAACACACGTGTCTGATCTCCTCTCCTCCCCTCCCCTCCCCTCCCCTCCCCTCCCCTCCCCTCCCCTCCCCTCCCCTCTCCTCCCCCCCTCTCCTCCCCTCCCCTCCCCTCCCCTCCTCTCCTCCCCCCTCCTCCCCTCCCCCCCCCCCTCCCCCCCCTCCCCCCCCCCCTCCCCCCCCCCTCCCCTCCCCCCTCCTCCCCTCCCCTCCCCTCTCCTCCCCTCCCCTCTCCTCCCTCCACTCTCCCCTCCCCTCTCCTCTCTGCTTTCGCGTGTGAGTTATGGTGAATCTGTGCCACTGGGCCAGTGTGGTGATGGATGACCTCGCTGCTGTCTGCAGGGGTGTTTCATTTCCTGGGTCCCATGCATATTAATGAGCCCATTACCATCATGAGCCTGTGTTAAGCAAGATGGACGACCACACCAGCCACACACTTGCCCCTGGCCAAAAACCTGCCCATTACAGCTTTTTATAACACATCAGCAGAACACGACACTAATACTGCTCAATGGGTCACCTCAGATCACCTCAGACTTTGGTCTTGCTGGTCAGTATTTGTAAACGATGTAGTGCATATTAGAGCAGTTCTACGTGCGTAAATATATACTGCTCCTTATAAGAGAGTTAAGGATATACTACTTAGTGTGTTACATTGTAGGTGTAGTGTACACTACTCACTGTGTGTAAAGGTGTAGGTGTAGTGTACACTACTCACTGTGTGTAAAGGTGTAGGTGTAGTGTACACTACTCACTGTGTGTAAAGGTGTATGTGTAGTGTACACTACTCACTGTGTGTAAATGTGTAGGTGTAGTGTACACTACTCACTGTGTGT
>JAGXOD010000047.1:245000-347500 GCA_020368025.1 Brachyhypopomus occidentalis
CTGGACTAGAAGTCAAGGGGATTTAAGCACATTCCCAAGAGGTACTGGGGATTCTCCTAAAACCGCTAAAAGCAATTAACTTCAGACGGACAGTCGTGCGAGGAAATATAATGACATAAGCCATAATTCTCTGACCCTCTCTCTGTATTTTTACAAAGCATGATTTATTCTAATATTCCAATTTTCCAAACAGGACACTAACACAGACTATAGTCCGTGTGAGTGTGTGAGTGTGTGTATGTGTGTGAGTGTCTGATGTAGTGTTACATTGGTTGGACGCAGTGTGTTACATTAGCTGGATAAAACTACACCTCCAGAGTCGAGGATGTGCATTCTAGTATGAAATTTCAAATCCGTGTTTTGTGTGTGTGTGTCTGTGTGTGTGTGTGTGTGTGGATATATATATATATATATATATATATATGTATTCAGTAAATGTATCGTAGGCCTCTTAAAATTGCAGATCTTACTGAAGATGACACAGCTGAATTGCAGCCTGCAGGGTGGCGTCAGAGGTGCCATCGTTCAGCACAAGCTCATCGTGGCCAAGACCTACAATCACCGCACCTATATATACCGCCGTGTCTGTGGTGGCGAAATCGCCCCGCCACGTTCAGTGCTGAGTGCTGACGGTTCAGGACTGCTTGTGTTCTGTGCAGGACGTTTATGAGTGATGTAGTGGTTTTGTTTACGTGATGGCACACGTCTGTGAAGCCCTCTGAGACGGACAAGACGGGAAGCTCAGATGAGCGGGGCCTTATGTAGCAGGTGGGCAAGCAGACGGTCCAATGTGTCGCGCTTAAACGCAGGGGTGTGAGAGTGAACGGTCGTGCTCTGTAGGTGTGAATGTCTGTGTGTGTGTCAGTGTGAATGTGTGCCCGTGTGTGTATGACTGACCTGTGACCACGAGTGTGTGTGGGACACCAGCATCTGTGAGCATGCGCTGCACAGGTCCTGCGTAGAGGGTCATCGCCTGACCCCTCCCACTCAGAGGATTCACCAATAGCATCATCTTCTCAGCTTTGCATACCTGATTGCATGGCACACCTGAAACTGAGAGAGAGAGAGGTGGAGAGAGAGAGGTGGAGAGAGAGAGAGAGACACAAACGAGAACGCATTTATCATCTGATATTTTTGTGTGTGAATTTTCAACACACAATTAATTGTTGTTAATTAGGCCTCAGGACTGTGTTTGTCCTCTCTGTCCCGCGAGTGTCCTGCTGTGTTTGGGCAGACAGAAGCTTAGAGAACCGAAGGCACTGATCGCTCTTCCATGAAGAACGAAAAGAAACTACCAAGTAGCATTGGGACATACGCGTGTATCTGTGTTCTTCAGGGAGGGTAGACAACCCTCATCTCTGCACTACTGCACACGTACTGATCTAAGCAATCTGGAACTCGACATTCCTGGTACCTGTTGGCACAGATCCAAAAGGTGGTTGGATGTGCCACCCCCTCAGGGCCGGTACAGATGACACACACCTCCAGAACTGCATCCAGACCGGTGCATCTGGCTCACACACTCCCTCTGCTCAATGGGGTTTTGTGTAGCGCTGAAGGCCAGATGCAGGCAGCAGGAGAAACAGGTGAGACTTGTTTCCCTGGGGACTGGTTTAGGTGTGGCACACAGCCCCACGGATGGCAAACTAGGGCTGGATGACACTAAGCTTAACCCAGGCTTCACCACTCTCAGGAGCACTGAGACAGAGGTGTAGGCTGATGGAGATGGAGGAAGATGGAGATGGTACATCAGCGACGTTCTGTGATGATGAAGTGCAGGTTTTTCCCCCCCACTGCATTTTGCTTTTGTTTGATTGGCTGTTGGGAAAGTCCAATGAACAAAATCTGAAGCCAAGTCTGGCCTCGTTAATGTCCTGTTGTCTGACCTGGATTTGTAGTGGACGCTCTGTACCACGGGCAGCTCAGGGTGTGTGTCCTTCAGTGTCCCCAAGACACTGCAGTGCTTGGCCAGTAGTGGGAAACCTGATCTATGACCAGCTTCCGTTAGCCCTGTTCTCACACGGCCGAAATCCCATTTTACATTCACATTCTTGCTTTTTTTAAACTTACATGTTTACATCATGATCATCTTGTTGCAAAATATGAACATGAATAACACTTAGGTACACACACACACACACACACACACACACATACACACACACAAAATAATACTGTTATTATTCGACTGGTGATAAGGGAGCAACAATGGGAGTTTTGTGGATTTAACAGTTGATTGTTTATAAATCAGTGCATCTAATCTCTGAACAGGTGAAGCATGCATGTGTGTGTGTGTGTGTGTGTGTGCCTTCTAAATATGTCAGGGCTGGCTCCAGGGTCGTCCCACCTGCCCCCACAAGGGGGAGCTCGCGAGTCAGCTCTCCTCAAAGTAGCCGCAACCAGCGTGATCGCAACCAGCAGTGATGACCTGCAGCGGTCCTTCCCCTTACCTAAGGAGTGCGGCTGCGCTATGCGCTTGCAGGCAGCTGCTCTTATCGGTGACGTGTAGCGTTGTCCTGGTGTCTCTTCACCGCGCTTTCTCTCTAGTGCGTTCACTCCTATGCAGCCCTGGCCGTCATCAGGTTTTCCTCTATTGTTGTTTCTCTATCCAGATTTTGTTGTTTAGTTTGGGAAGGGTTTTTTGTTGCTTACCGTTGTGGTCAAAACGCCAGCTACTTCCTCTGGTGTCCTCGGTCCGTTTGTTACATTTTATTTACTTCCTTGAGTATTCCGCGATCTGCAGTTTGCCCTGGTTTTACCCCGTACTTCGTTACGGTGGGGTTTTTATTTCAGTGCGTTTCCCGCAGTCCTTTTGGGGGTTTTAGTTCTTTCCTTCTCTGTGGGAACGATCTTGGGTTCGTTTATCGCAAAACCTCGCGGTGGATTTGCTCCCGAATCCTACCGCGTTACAAAATGTATTTCATGCATTCATCTGGATTACATTCTGATTACTTGTGCTTTCATTTTTTTATTTTAAAAGATTGGTTTTATGACAGGAATGATGATGAAAGTGAGAGTGCATGAACTCGTGTGCTATGGATGTTCACGCTCACGCAGGTGAGAGCCCAGACACGCGGCATACGAGCGACCTGTACCACCCAATCATAGGAAAGACCCCCTTATCTCATGTGCAGGCGGACTGAATCTGAAGGCAAGCTATGTGAACAACGACCAAAGAGCGTTCAAAATAAATTAGACATAGTAATAAAGATGCAAAACATATGAAAAGGCTGTTGTGTGGGATACGTTTGTGGTCAAGACTACATTTTTGGCCATATTTCAAAATGATTTGTGCTCCTGAGGACAATTATGGCGCTGAGATCATGATGTAGGAATACAAAAACAGCTAAAGGTGCTCCTGCCCAGTACTCGTCTGCCCAGTACTAGTCTGCCCAGTACTAGTCTGTCCAGTACTCGTCTGCCCAGTACTAATACTCTGCCCAGTACTCGTCTGCCCAGTACTCGTCTTTTATGAAGTTCAATATTTTTGAGCACCACAGCTGTCCTACCAAGCACAGGGTATGCACACTTATTTACATTATTTAAAATAAGGTGTATCCATATTCGTTAGCACTACGTAAAATATTTAAAATAAAATGCATGCATATTTATTATTTATCTTTGCTTCCCATACTAATAGCAGCCTGTTAACCTCAGGTAGAAGTCTGCCATCCCCATCTACCTGACCTCTGCTGCCCCTGTGTGCATCTGTTCCAGCTTTGAGCTGTGTCCAAAAATCTCTCTCACACACACACACACACACTCCCTCCATTGTGCAGCCTAACTGGGCTGAGCACACACACGCGCATTGCACATAC
Source organism: Brachyhypopomus occidentalis (assembly GCA_020368025.1). Lineage (NCBI taxonomy): Eukaryota > Metazoa > Chordata > Actinopteri > Gymnotiformes > Hypopomidae > Brachyhypopomus > Brachyhypopomus occidentalis. The sequence continues at coordinate 248,819 of JAGXOD010000047.1, forward strand.
ACACACACACACACACACACACAGAGAAAGAACTCTAATTATTCCCCTGAGGAGATGAGGCGCAGGATGAATTTCACCTGTCTTCACGGTGCTAAAACTCAGCCTTACTCCCTGTGTCTCACAGCTCTGTGAGATGAGACATTTATTTCTCATAATCTTCCGTAACACCTCTGTAGTGTGTGGACTGTGTTTGTCCTGTTAATACAGTTTGTCTGAATTAATCAATAGTATGGGCTGAATAGGGCCATAGAGTAAGACTCTATTCCTACTGCAGACTGCTGGATCTCCTGGAGTGTGTTGGGCCTGCTGGAGTGTGTTGGGTCTGCTGGAGTGTGTTGGGTGTGCTGGATTGTGTTGGAGTGTGTTGGGGTGTGTTGGGTGTGCTGGAGTGTGTTGGGTGTGCTGGATTGTGTTGGAGTGTGTTGGGGTGTGTTGGGTGTGTTGGAGTGTGTTGGGGTGTGTTGGGTGTGTTGGAGTGTGTTGGGGTGTGTTGGGTGTGCTGGATTGTGTTGGGTGTGCTGGAGTGTGTTGGGGTGTGTTGGGTGTGCTGGATTGTGTTGGAGTGTGTTGGGTGTGCTGGATTGTGTTGGGTGTGCTGGAGTGTGTTGGGTGTGCTGGATTGTGCTGGAGTGTGTGTGTGTGTGTGTGTGTGTGTGTGTGTGCGTGCGTGTGTGTGTGTGAGTGTGTGTGTGAGTGTGTGTGTGTGGGGCTGACTGGTTGGTATCACTGCTCTGCCTTTTGTTTTAGGATTCCTGGGTGTGGGGATGTGTGTGTACATGTACATACATGTTCATCTGCACATGTATATATGTGTGTGTTCATGCATATGTATGTGTATGTATGTGTGTGTGAATAGTGTGTCTGTGTGTGCAGAGACATGTAGCTAATCCAGAGGGATGTGAATTAGCTCTCTTCTGCTAACACACACACACACACACACACAGCTTCTCCTCATATCTTTCACACACACACACACACACACACACACTCTCCCACACACACACACACACACACACACACACACACACACACACACACACACACACACACTCTTCCTCACACACACACTCTCCCTCACATATACATACTCCCTTGCACACACCCTCTCCCTCACACACATTCACAAGCACACACACACTCTCTCTCTCAGACACACACAGTCCTTCACCCACGGTCTTCCCTGATAAGTGAGAGTGCTACGATAAGGCAGGTGTTGGACGCAGTGAGGGGGGGGCGGATTAGTCCTACTGTGCACCCTTAGTCAGCGTCACTGGGACACCCATCACTCAGCAGAGAGAGAGAGAGAGACACACAGAGAGAGAGAGAGAGAGAGAGAGAGACAGAGAGAGAGAGAGAGACAGAGAGAGAGAGGGAGACAGAGAGAGAGCTAATCCTCTCATGATTTGATATGGTAAGAGGAGAGAGAGAGAGGGAGAAAGAGAGAGATGAATAACTGGGTGAAACTAAATGAGAAATAGTAGAAAGTTAAAGATAAAACACATGAGAGAAATATGAAAGAAAAGGGTCAGGAATCTGGTTTAACCTTTAAATGTGTCAGACACAGAACTAGGAGACTACAGGAACAATGTGTAGCAACTCTCGTGAGAAGAAGCAGCTTGCTGTGCTAAACATCTTCACATAAGGAGAGTCCAACCCTGCTCTGAGGCCAGACTTGGTATTGTAGTCTGTGAGCCCAGTTCTGTAGGGTGAAGTAGCGTCAGTGGGAGGGTCTGTTGGCACGGTGTCAGTACTGCAGTCCTGCTGAACAGCAGGCGGGACTCCTTAAGACTGCCTCGCAGTTTAATACGCACACGTGCAGAGATAGACACAGACATTCACACAAACACAGACTCTCGTGAGAACACACACTCTCGTGATGAGCACCCCCGCCCTCTCCAGGCAGCCTGCTGCTAAAGAAAGCGTTCCATCAGGAAGAACCTGGCCCAGCTGGGCCAATCAGCATCTCCGTAGCGCGGGTGTCTAACCTCACCCACTGGGACTCTGTGTTCACATCGAGCTTGTGCTTGTGGCCACAGTCTGGACTTCAGGAATCTGTACACAGTTCTGCCACAATTACAGTTCATGACGCGGTGACAGCGCGTCACACTGGAGCTGTGCTGAGGCTCGTCCGGATGCAGTGACCTCCAGGGTGCCAGCCACAGATCTAAACCCAAAACCCTCAGAGATGCTACACCTGCCCCAGGCCCACCTGCCCCAGGCACACCTGCCCCAGGCCCACCTGCCCCAAGCACACCTGCCCCAAGCCCACCTGCCCCAAGCCCACCTGCCCCAAGCACACCTGCCCCAGGCACACCTGCCCCAAGCCCACCTGCCCCAGGCCCACCTGCCCCAGGCCCACCTGCTTCAATGACCACCAGATTTTGCTGGAATCTTCACTCTGTCTTACTCAAAAACTCATTTAAAATACACCTGTGCTGACAAATGCTGTATTATTCAGTGCCTTGGGTGGTGCTTTTGAATGGAGCGCCTGGTGGCAGTGTGTATGAGGGTGGAGGGAGGGGTGAGCTACAGCGCCCGAGACTCTCTCTCTGGGGCATGTCTGAAGCACTCCCGCGATAATCCCAGCCTCAGAAGACTTCTCCAAGCCAGCACCAAACAATAGCCTCTAAGAACGTTCCTGTCATGGCATCTCTTCCCTGTTATGTGAGCTAATCCACGCTCACCTCTGCTCACAGGGCACTGTGCTGAGTAGTGAGGGAGTAGTGAGGGAGTAGTGAGGGAGTAGTGAATGAGTAGTGAGGGAGTAGTGAGGGAGTACTGAGGAAGTAGTGAGGGAGTAGTGAGGGAGTAGTGAGGGAGTACTGAGGGAGTAGTGAGGGAGTACTGAGGAAGTAGTGAGGGAGTAGTGAATGAGTAGTGAGGGAGTACTGAGGAAGTAGTGAGGGAGTAGTGAATGAGTAGTGAGGGAGTACTGAGGAAGTAGTGAGGGAGTAGTGAGGGAGTACTGAGGGAGTAGTGAGGGAGTACTGAGGAAGTAGTGAGGGAGTAGTGAGGGAGTACTGAGGAAGTAGGGAGGGAGTAGTGAATGAGTAGTGAGGGAGTACTGAGGAAGTAGTGAGGGAGTAGTGAATGAGTAGTGAATGAGTAGTGAGGGAGTAGTGAATGAGTAGTGAGGGAGTAGTGAATAAGTAGTGAGGCAGTAGTGAGTGAGTAGTGAAGGAGCAGTAGTAAAGTAGACAGGGTAGTGACGGAGTAGTGAAGGAGCAGTAGTGAAGTAGACAGGGTAGTGAGGGAGTAGTGAATGAGTAGTGAGGCAGTAGTGAATGAGCACACAAACACACAAATGCATGCATGTGCACACACACACACACACAGGCCCAAATCTGCTCACAAAATTTAGGATAGTTCCCATTATAACACACCTGATCCATTGCCAAATCTGGTAGGTTAGGATTAGAAGAGAAGGGAGCAGACAAGTGGAGCTCCAGGAACAGGAAGAGTCAGCCATGCATTCAGACTGACAAAGCTGACTTTATGAACTCTTTCACGGGTTTATGACTGCCCTTGAAACACTTCAGCCACGAAGTTCAGGCTCTGAATACAACCAAAGGTTTTTACTAGTCCCGCACACAGTGAGTTTCAAGGTGAATACTGATCGCTCGCTATGCAGTGGTCCTGGCCGTGTGGTCGCAACCTTGAGAGGATGGAGCAGACGAATTTTCATTCATTAGTTATGATTATCCCGCCCACTCATCTGCACAAGCGGGAGTTTTATTTAGCGGAAGTGTAATCCTTCTCTTGTCGGCCCGTCTCTCGCGCACACTCTCTCACTCACGCGCGCGCACAGAGAAACTCCGGTTAAAAGTATGCGGAGTATTACAATGACAGGAGACTGTTCAGCGTGACATCTTCCAAAAAAAAACACGTTAATGAGCCACAACAGGTCGAACTGGTTACGAGGGCAAGAATGCAGCGAAACGATGCTTCTGAAGGCAGGTGGCAAAAATCCTAAGGTTTCTCAGTAACGAAAGCGGCTTACGAAGGACAATGTGAAGCGGATGCAACACATAAATATCGGGTTATGTGAATGTTTGGAATGTGTGCAGTGTTCCTTTGAGCAGGAAACGTGAAAGTTTTACTTTGCTCGGTATTGCTCAATATTATGAAGAGAAATTCCTCACCTTCGTTGCGTCCTGAGTGGCGGGAGGCGCCCTGCCTTACAGCGCGCGCCCATCTATCTGCCTCCTCAAAATTGGCTCGAGCATCCTCGGTCAGCGCGAGCCGAAAGCAGTGTTCTACTCTTTGACGAGCCATGCCCGAGCTCAGCCATCTCGGCATGGAAGGATAAAAATACGCTGAGAGATACGCAGCTTTATCCGCTTCGTCCTGTTCCCGATGCGCGCGGCATCCCACGCAGTCCCCGAGGCTCAGCTCGAGCTTATCCCGCGAAGGTGAGGAAGTGATCTTTTGAACTGTCAGGCAACTGTCCGTTAAAGTCAATAAATATCTGACCTTGTCGTTCACTGCGTCCGTAAACTCTCCGTGTAGCGCTCCGACGACCCCGTTGAGTTCGTGGGATGCTTGAGGATCCGTTGCCATCCTGTTTGGTGAGAGGCGTGGGGTCCCGTGCACCGGACCTGCGTGTGAACACACAGTGGTGCAGAGTCTGAGGCTTGTGTGGGACGGTAGTTGAACAGCTGGTTTTTATAGTTGAAAGATCTCTCCCTAGTGACAGAAGTGGGGTATGACATTAAAATAACAGTAGCGTCTTCTATAAGTGATTCGGGGAGAAAGATGCTATTTATTTGTAAATACCGCAGGCTACTAAACTTTGATCCTAATGTGAGATTCATACCAAAACCAGTCTGATCAAGAGGCCAGTGTGAAATCGCTGCCTACGGGTTGCTCTGAGCTTAACAGACTTAAATCCCATCTAGACAGAAAGGCAGTGATCTAACAGGCTACTAACTCCCGGCTACTTAATTCAATCACCGATGATGTGTTACTGTTTTGAAACAATGTCCGTTATTACGCTGCATATTGACACAGTCTTAAATGAAAGAGAACTCGATACGAATCCTGTTGATACTCTTGATGAGATTCACTCAAATGTTTTGGTTCTATTATTGACTGCAGGTCTTTTATACCAAACCCCAATTTCAGTTCACGAGTGGTTGCGGCCGAGGCAGGACGGGGGTGTGGCGTAGGCCAGCCGGTGGGCGGGGCCTGGTAATCGGCCGGTTAGGCACGCTTATTACTCATTCCCTCGGTCGTTTAAAATCCCTGCGAGGCGCGACGGTCCGGAACAGGGCTAACCCGATTCAAACATCCTTGTCTGTGCAAGTGTGCCACAAGAACACCAATCTCACACCCCAGAGCGAATTGTTCCTCATCCCACCAAATAAACATGTTCACGTGATAGCAGAAATCCGTGTCTTTGTGCACAATTCTAGTGTATTCATTTTGAAATCTAAGGAATATGACCTTCTTTATGATGTCGTAAAACCTTAAATACAGGCCTACTACATACTGTATACTGCATACTGCACTCAGTACATACTGTATACTAGTAGTAGTATGCAGTATAATATCCAGTAGACCACAAATGCAAACCATCACGTGGTCACAAGGTTCTGCCCACTTGGGAATGATTTTCCACCACCGTTGCATGATGGGATACATCACACCACAATGATGTCTCTGTTTTTTTGGTCGCATACTGCGTACTGCATACTTACTTTCGGCACAAACAGTATGTCAGTAGTATGTAGTAGGTTATTTTGAACACAACCCTGGTCTCCCTGCTCTTACAATACTGCTTCAACTGGGTGAAGTGTCAGTGTCTACTGAAATAAACAGGTTATTGAGAGTGTGTGTGGTAATGGAGGATGTATTCAGTGGACCAGGCCAGTTCAGCTCTGCACCTGCACCTGTATCATAAACAACTCACAAACATGCTGTCCATGTTTCTGTCTTATGGTTGGCCGTCACCATGAAACATCACCTCGGTTACACAGAATTTAGAATGCCTTATTCCACCAATCAGATCGAGCCTTGTTGCATCAGCCCCAGGCCTGTAACACATCTGTGGACATGGTAAATGACCATCCACCACAGGCGCCTGGCTCCAGCACGTCATTAATGCTGACGATTGTCGCATGTCCAGAAGAAGAAGCAGACAATCTGCATGTGGTAAACTAGCATATGCAGCTGTGTGCTAATCTGACCACTTCCCTTAGTCGCTTCATTTCTCACACTCGCTGGTGGCGAATTTCACTTTTCTGAGGTAAGAATCGTTTCTAAACCCTCTACAATAAATACATGAAGTGTTCTTTTGTTTAATTAATAAGCCAAAAGAAGGATTCCTGTTAATTCTTTTTCTTGCAATAAGTAGATTTCCTAAATAACTTCACTATAAGATATCAGGGAGGTAGCGAAGATTACAGTCAAACATTGCAGGTGCTTTAAATTCATGTACTTCTAAGTTTTAAAAAAACACACTTTTATTACTTTGACATTTTTTAGTGAGAATAGAATATTGTTTTAAAGGTTACTTTGAATTGACTGTGAGAATTTCTTAAAAGCAGAAGTATAGTTAAACACATTTTGTAAGCCGACTTCTTGGCCAAATTCTTCCATTTCACATAAATGTGAAAAGGAGAAGTTAACAAATTAAGCTTCAGAAAGAAAAAGAAACAAAAAAACTAGTTTCTAGTATCTAGTTTGAATCACTTTTTTGTTTGCTATTTACTAACTGCCTTTTCATGAACCTGAGCATCTAACCTTTCTTTCATTCTTTCTTTCTTTCTTTCTTTCTCAGACATTTCCCATTTTTTCTTTGTTTAGTAGGTCTACATGGCCGTAGCAGACGCAGCGACGGGGCTCTCCAGAATGGCTCCTTTGCTCTTTCTGCTAGTGACACCAGGTCAGTCCATTACCTCATCACTGACACCTGGTCAGTCCTTTACCTCATCACTGACACCAGGTCAGTCCATTACCTCATCACTGTCACCAGGTCAGTCCATCGTCAGGCCAGGTCAGTCCGTTACCTCATCACTGTCACCAGGTCAGTCCATCGCCAGGCCAGTTCAGTCCGTTACCTCATCACTGTCACCAGGGCAGTCCATCGCCAGGCCAGGTCAGTCCGTTACCTCATCACTGTCACCAGGTCAGTCCATCGTCAGGCCAGGTCAGTCCGTTACCTCATCACTGTCACCAGGTCAGTCCATCGCCAGGCCAGGTCAGTCCGTTACCTAATCACTGTCACCAGGTCAGTCCATCGCCAGGCCAGGTCAGTCCGTTACCTCATCACTGTCACCAGGTCAGTCCATCGCCAGGCCAGGTCAGTCCGTTACCTCATCACTGTCACCAGGTCAGTCCATCGCCAGGCCAGGTCAGTCCGTTACCTCATCACTGTCGCCAGGTCAGTCCGTTACCTCATCACTGTCGCAGAAAGGCTTTAGATTTTTCTGCACAAATGTAATGTACACATCGAATCATCGTCATATTGTCTAGGTGTTTGAGGTGGCAGGTGCTGTCCAGTCTCTTCACTGGGATATGCTAAGTTTACTTATTTATGTTACTCTTCACACCCCACAGCCTGGCTCGAGGAACCTTTTGAACGCAGATTGTTTTTATCAAATCAACACTGCTGGTGAGTGAAAACAAATGTGAATCTCTACATGGATATACACTGTAGTATTGGCTCAAAATAAATAATTAAGTAAACTCCAATAATCATTGGTGAAATGATGTGAAATGATGATCTAACTGGTGACCTGCCCATGGTGTACCCTACCTTTGCCTGATGATGCTGGGATTGGCTCCAGCCCCCAGCCCCCCCGTTGGTTGTACTTAATAATGAAATAATAATAATTATTATTATATTATTATACTTTTTATTTTATGCAATCAAAATCACACCAGTCCTCTTAAGACTAATAACAGCTTTTGTAAGTAACCTCCTGTCTACTGACTGCTTAATGGAAGTGTGCTCAAAAAACTCCTTCAAAGTGAGTTACATGGTGTAATTCTAACCAACATTATTGCTTACTGAGGATGAGGTGAGGCTAAGGAAACTTCCATGCATATTTCCTCACACGTTTCATCACATTTTCATAGGGTGCAGATACATATGTGGTAAAAACAGAAAAACTCCTCTTCGCATGTGGACTTTACTGACTTTCACGTGTTTACTTGAATTGCAGGTATGAAGTAAGAAAGCTGATGTTCAGCAGTGTTGCACTTTATGCATGTGAGTCACGTCACCCGTTTTATCTCACGTCTCTACTGTAAATTCTGTCGCATTGTCGGTCCACATTTCTCTACGTTCCTGTAATGCTGGGGGCCATTCTAGACTGTTAGCCTTTGCTGGAGCTTCTCCCAGACCAGGACCCTGGAGTCCCCGAAAGTGAACGTCTCTTTGGTCTGTCTAGGTTCCCGGTTCGCTCTTGACTAGACTGGGAAGCACTGTCCTGCCCGACTGCTTAGAACTGATGTTATAATTCAGGACTCTTCTTCTGACAGTGCCGCACGACCAGGATCCAGACGGGCGAGTGAGAGAGGGGGCAACGGTGACTTTGGAATGTCCAATCTTCTGCAGAGAAAGACATGAAATGGAGGGCAGATTCGTCTGGTTCAAAAATGCTCTACTTTTACCCTGCACCAGCAGCCAGGTGCACTTGGAGTCAGTCAGCAGGCAGGATTCTGGCAATTACACCTGTGCTGTATCAGGATTTGAATATCAAACCTCTCAACCTGTCACCCTCAGTGTCAGATGTAAGACCACATACATTTATTTATCTGTTCACTGACTAATTAAAACTTGACTTTATACGTGTATTCAGAACTAGGGGTCCTAGGGACTAAATCACTTCTCTCTCTCTCCTGTCCTCTGTCTCCTCTCTCTCCTGTCCTCTGTCTCCTCTCTCTCCTGTCCTCTGTCTTCTCTCTCTCTCCTGTCCTCTGTCTCCTCTCTCTCCTGTCCTCTGTCTCCTCTCTCTCCTGTCCTCTGTCTCCTCTCTCTCTCCTGTCCTCTGTCTCCTCTCTCTCCTGTCCTCTGTCTCCTCTCTCTCCTGTCCTCTGTCTTCTCTCTCTCTCTCCTGTTCTCTGTCTCCTCCCTCTCCTGTCCTCTGTCTCCTCTAGACCCCCCGAAGGTGTTCTCCGTATCTGTGACTCTGTCATGTGAGGCTGATGCCAACCCACCTGTACAAGACTACGTCTGGTTTAAAGAAGGCGAGGCCTCTCCTTTGGCCTTCGGGAAGAGCTTCAGAATTTCCAGCATCGCTGAAGAAGACATTTCTCAGTACTACTGCGAGGCTCAAAACTCCACCAGCCACAGCTCCGCGCGTCCTGCGCTGTCTGGGATGTGGAAAGGTGAGCAGTCTTGGATGGCCACCCAAATTTCAGCTCCCGTTAGCTGGTGGGAGAGTCCCTGTTCATACGAGACAGAACAACGTTCATCCCTCCTGAAACGCAGTGTCCTGGATGTTGGCTTGCGTGATCCAGGGTTAAAGGTCATGAATGTTCTCGCTCTGTGTTGTGTTTCTCTCTTGGGGGGGGTGTCCTAGAGCACTGCCCCACAGCCGTGGCTATCGCTGCTGGAGTCTGCGCGTGTTGGGGGGCCCTGGCCACAGCTGTTCTCATCGCCACTCTGTGGATGAGGTGAGGGATCTCCAGGGTGAAGTTACTGTCATTGTCAAATTCTGTTTGTGGCCATTATTACATTGGGGAAATATGCTCACCTTTAAATAAAAATAAGAAATATAAGTCTAGTTACTTTGTCACATACTGTCAATGCACTATATGTTGAATTGAAGCAATATCATGGTGTTCAACATCCTGAATAAATGAGACATGGTTGTTATTTGTGGTCTGGGAGCAGGAGCAAGAAGAAGAAGACTCCAAGCAGAAATAATGAGGTATGATCTTAAGGAACAGTGCGTGCAATTATTTATCCTGGCCAGCAGGTGGCATCGTGGCTACAGGAGTGGTGGAGTGAGGCTGATATCCACAGTCCTGGCCTTGATCCACAGCTGTTCTTTACTTCTCTTCCACATAGAAGAGCACAGATGGTGAAGGTGATATATACACAGATTTAGACCCAAAGTCCAGGTTCTCCAATGCAGTGTACACTGATCTCAAAGTAAGAGCCCTCAGGAACCACATTCACCCACTCAGACCCGCTCAGAAATCCAACATGTATAAATATTAATCAAAATTATGACGCAGACGTTCTTCACCCTTCCTGCTTATCTTTGTTCCCTCGTGCCGTCAGACTCTTCATAGCAGATCTAACGGAGCAGCAGGTGTGTGAGCTAGTGCAAGAGGCGCCTCCTCGTCCTCACACTCCAGCAGGTGATTCACGACCATGTGTATGTTAATTAATTACTGCAGTTGGGAATTGTTACAAGCAGTGGATGAATGGACTGAACACAATATAGTCCAACCACACGTGTCATGTCCCCTGATGTGGTGGTGTAGGCGTGGGTGGTGCTGACTGTTCCCTGTGTGCAGTTTTCTGGATGGGGACCATCACAGTGAATACAAATCACCCAGCAGACAGTACCTGCTAGAAGACAACGATTATATTATGTGTATTAAGCAACAAAACAGTGTTTGAAATTATACATTTTTTATTTTATGTTTATTCTGATACAAATAAGACACTCAATAAAGGAAAGAAATTGTAAACTTCAGCCGTGAAGTCAGAATTTTGCTCCTAAACTCGGTCAGCGTGCATGGCGCGTCCTTCGAGCGGAAGTCACGTGATGTGTGACGCGTGTAAGGTTATTAAAGTCCGACCACGTGAGCTTGTCGCTCTTTCCGCGTCTGCAGCAGCACGGAGGAGGTGTTCGGCGTAGCGCGAGATCTGCCGTGCAGGTCGTTCGTGTTTTCCAAATGTGCAAAACGTGCGGATCAAGTAGAACTCCGAGACCACCTTGAGAAACGTTTAAGTTTAAAGCAGGCTGTCTCTTGGCTAATCTGGATGCTAAAGAAATTAATGCTGGCGAAGTAATTTGCACATGTAACCGAACTTTAGTTTTAAGAGTTCCTGAAGGATTTTATTTAGTCCGTGTAAACAGTACAGCTTGTGATTTCACAGACCAGTTGACTCGGTAAGGACAGCTCGCTTGGATCTGAGCACACTTGCCCTCCGACGTTGTTCTAGCTTCGGTCGCTACAATCAGCACGCAACCCTGTGTGGTTTCGTGTGAAAACCTCAAAAGCCAACTCTACAGTGTGTAATCTAGAATGAAACTTCATTTTTAAGGTCGGAAAGCGGTCAAATGTCCCAGCGCGAGGATGTAGCGTTAACCGCGTGGTGAAGGGAACCACGTGGCCCATAACTGCCGTGAGTATAATCATATAATTCCCCTAGTTTTACTGTTTGAATTTATCCGTTATCTAAGGTTAATTGTAACTAGTGGGGACGGAGTCCAACGTATTAGGAAATAGTCTTGCTGCTGAACGTAGTATTGTAGAAAAAAATAAGATGGCTGCAAATTGATTTTTTTTATATATATATACAGGCGGCCGGATCCCTGATGCCCTTCGAATGCGACGTCGAATATACCAAATGGTGAGCATCAGTAGCGACTTATGGATGCGTGTGTATGGCTGCGTGTGTAATGTTCCCGAGATGAAAACGCTATATAGGAAGTGCCGTCTGATGCGATAACTGACGATGGTAAAAAGCTTAACGAGTCTGAGGAGCGCTCAGCGGGCACGCGCTTCAGCGCGCCCCCGTGCTGCCGGTCTGACCGTCGCGCTGTCTCTGCAGGTGATCACGGGACGCGGCTGCGCGGAGACGGTGGCGGATTCTTCACGGACTGGGTATGTAACTTATGATGTGGTGTTTGAAGCGTAGGGATTACACCAGAAGCCAGTGATGATACGAAGTTATCCCTGTCTGAAATGAATGTGTGGAGTTATGGTAACCTGAGGCTGCTCTTAAACTTATTACTAATTCAGGCTGTGCAGTATTGTGTACTTATACAGACACTGTGCTTGTTTCAGGTCAGGAAGATGAAGATCTCCACGCGGCTCAGCGCTGGACTTCACATGAGAAGCAAAAACACTCCCAGAAACCGAATGTGTCAAATTGGACTTTTATTTTTGTATATGAACTTGGCGTGAATAAAGGTAGCAGCAGTAGGTCTGTGTGCGCGTCATGCTGTGTGGAAGGTGGAGTTGTAGGGTGCTTTCTTCAGCGTGTCCAGGAAGAACTGCTCGTCCTGAAGGAAGTCCCGGTCCTGCAGAGTAACAGTTAATGTCTCGAGGGAAAGGTGGAGATATATGAGCTGTGTTGAGTCTCAATGTCCTGCTAGAAACTGGATTAGTAACAAGGGTGAAACTAAGATTATCAGATCAATGAAATCAAATGTGGAACTCCAAATTTGGTGTTTCCAGGCCTGTTACCTGATCTTTAATATGCAATGAGTACATAAAGTTGGCCAAATTAATATGTTGAAATAGTGATGCTGGAAATCACACTACACTGGATAAGATGTGAATACTAATGCATGCTGACTTAATACAAAATGGCCATCTGCAGATATTTTCGTACGCCCTTACAAGCAGCATAGCATTTTATTAAAACTAAGTGAAATGGGAACTGAGGGGGTGGGTTGTACTGGGTGAACTACGGTGAGGGCACTGGTGAACAGATTAAAGCAGCGTGTGAGTTTATACTGTGTAGTGGGGACTGAAGGATGAGGAGTGTGTGGAATTGTCCCTCGGTCCCCACTACACAGTATGGACTATCCCCTAGATCCTGGTGCGGGGTGTGTATTGATTATAGTGGGGACGTGAGATTGTACTGCGTAGTGGGGACTGAGGGATCAAGGTGAGCGTGGCGTCTGGTGAGGTCTACCTTCTCCGCCGTGTGCCGGAGCAGGGCCAGCGTGGCCTGCAGCTCCGCAGAGACACGGGTGGAGCTGGTGCTCACCACGGGAACAGCTGCAGGAGCGTCCAGCCTGGAGCTGCCAAACGCTGGGGAGATGCCTACAAAGGTGAAGGAGACCTTCAGGAATCACGGAAGCGAACACACTGCTGTCCCGTTTTAACCAGAGGCAGTATGGGAAGGCGTTAAAACTTCGTAAAAAACCTGGTAAAGGTGCAGGGGGGGGAGAGAAGAGGCTGATGGGAAGGCTGTGTTTCACGCTCGCAACATCTTTAAGATGATCCGTCATTCTCATACGTTCCTGAAAGACAAACCGGTAATTACAAGGTCATATAGCCTTGAACCTTTTTACTTATTGAATATCTGAACTGATCAGATCTGTGGAGAAGATCCCGTGTGTAAGGGAACAGGGTTATGGAGTGAAGACCGTGTGGCTGTTGGCTGGATGTAGCGATGTGAGGACAGTCTCTACCTGCTGTAGACTGTGCTCCTGCTTCCTGAGGCGCTCCATCTCGGCGTGGATGGTGCGAAGACGAGTTTGGTGCTCGGCCTCCAACTGCCTGGCCTCCTGCAGTGCCCGCTCGCCTTCCTCATAGCGCTCAGACGCTAGCTACAGACAGAGTTACGGCTCAGACGCTAGCCACAGACAGCAGAGTTACCGCTCAGACGCTACTAGCTACAGACAGAGTTACGGCTCAGACACTACTAGCTACAGACAGAGTTACGGCTCAGACGCTACTAGCTACAGACAGCAGAGTTACCGCTCAGACGCTACTAGCTACAGACAGAGTTACGGCTCAGACGCTAGCCACAGACAGCAGAGTTACCGCTCAGACGCTACTAGCTACAGACAGAGTTACGGCTCAGACACTACTAGCTACAGACAGCAGAGTTACCGCTCAGACGCTACTAGCTACAGACAGCAGAGTTACCGCTCAGACGCTACTAGCTACAGACAGCAGAGTTACCGCTCAGACGCTACTAGCTACAGACAGAGTTACGGCTCAGACACTACTAGCTACAGACAGCAGAGTTACGGCTCAGACGCTACTAGCTACAGACAGAGTTACCGCTCAGACGCTACTAGCTACAGACAGCAGAGTTACCGCTCAGACGCTACTAGCTACAGACAGCAGAGTTACGGCTCAGACGCTACTAGCTACAGACAGCAGAGTTACGGCTCAGACGCTACTAGCTACAGACAGCAGAGTTACGGCTCAGACGCTACTAGCTACAGACAGCAGAGTTACGGCTCAGACGCTACTAGCTACAGACAGCAGAGTTACGGCTCAGACGCTACTAGCTACAGACAGCAGAGTTACTAGCTACAGACAGCAGAGTTACCGCTACTAGCTACAGACAGCAGAGTTACCGCTCAGACGCTACTAGCTACAGACAGCAGAGTTACGGCTCAGACGCTAGCTACAGACAGCAGAGTTACGGCTCAGACGCTACTAGCTACAGACAGCAGAGTTACGGCTCAGACGCTACTAGCTACAGACAGCAGTTTGACACCCGTCCGTGTGTGTGGGTGCCCGTATGTGTGTGGGGAGGTGCTGGCGGGCGAGACCTTGCTGAAGCTCTCCACCTCCTGCGCGCGTGTTTGGAGGCGCAGGGCGGCGGCGCTCAGACGTGCTCTCTCACTCTCCAGCTCCTCTCTGAGCTTGGCCACCTCCTCTCGGCTCCGCTGTAGAGCGTCCTCCTCCTGCTTCAGCTGGCCCGCGCGGAGAGTCATCTCAGCCTGCTCCTGAAACACACACACACCAACACACACATGGACTTGGGTAAGAACTGCGGCTCAGGTAAAGGTAATTGAAAATGAATGCGGTCTGTGTACCTGTGCCATGCTGAACATGGAGCCCTCTGTGTGTGTGTGTGTGTGTGTACCTGTGCCATGCTGAACATGGAGCCCTCTGTGTGTGTGTGTGTGTGTGTACCTGTGCTATGTGCCCTGTGTGTGTGTGTGTGTGTGTGTGTGTACCTGTGCCATGCTGAACATGGAGCCCTCTGTGTGTGTGTGTGTGTGTGTGTGTACCTGTGCTATGCTGAACATGGAGCCCTCTGTGTGTGTGTGTGTGTGTGTGTGTGTGTGTGTACCTGTGCCATGCTGAACATGGAGCCCTCTGTGTGTGTGTGTGTGTGTGTGTGTGTGTGTGTGTGTGTGTACCTGTGCTATGCTGAACATGGAGCCCTCTGTGTGTGTGTGTGTGTGTGTGTGTGTGTACCTGTGCCATGCTGAACATGGAGTGTGTCTGTGTGTGTGTGTGTGTGTGTGTGTGTGTGTGTACCTGTGCTATGCTGAACATGGAGCCCTCTCTGTGTGTGTGTGTGTGTGTGTGTGTGTGTGTGTGTACCTGTGCTATGCTGAACATGGAGCCCTCTGTGTGTGTGTGTGTGTGTGTGTGTGTGTGTGTGTACCTGTGCCATGCTGAACATGGAGCCCCTGTGTGTGTGTGTGTGTGTGTGTGTGTGTGTGTGTGTGTGTACCTGTGCTATGCTGAACATGGAGCTGTGTGTGTGTGTGTGTGTGTGTGTGTGTGTGTGTGTGTACCTGTGCCATGCTGAACATGGAGCCCTCTGTGTGTGTGTGTGTGTGTGTACCTGTGCCATGCTGAACATGGAGCCCTCTGTGTGTGTGTGTGTGTGTGTGTGTGTGTGTGTGTACCTGTGCCATGCTGAACATGGAGCCCTCTCTGTGTGTGTGTGTGTGTGTGTGTGTGTGTGTGTGTGTACCTGTGCCATGCTGAACATGGAGCCCTCTCTGTGTGTGTGTGTGTGTGTGTGTGTGTGTGTGTGTACCTGTGCCATGCTGAACATGGAGCCCTCTCTGTGTGTGTGTGTGTGTGTGTGTGTGTGTGTGTGTGTGTGTGTGTGTGTGTGTGTGTACCTGTGCCATGCTGAACATGGAGCCCTCTGTGTGTGTGTGTGTGTGTGTGTGTGTGTGTGTACCTGTGCCATGCTGAACATGGAGCCCTCTGTGTGTGTGTGTGTGTGTGTGTGTGTGTACCTGTGCCATGCTGAACATGGAGCCCTCTGTGTGTGTGTGTGTGTGTGTGTGTGTGTGTGTACCTGTGCCATGCTGAACATGGAGCCCTCTCTGTGTGCGTCCCTCTCTATGGCACGGCTGGCCTCTCGCTCCACCCGCTCCTGACGTAGCTTCTCCTGCGCGTGGAACTGCGCCCACTCGGACGCCAACTTCCTGCGCTCCACAGAACACTGATGCATGACAGTCTGCTGCTCCTCCAGCAGAGAACTCTGGGGGGAAAGGGGGGGGCATAAGGACAGGGAGGAGTTACATGGAACACCTGTGTCAGGTGACCAGTCAGGTGACCAGGCATACTAGGATGCTGAACATGAGTAATGATCAGGGGAGAGTTGTTTTGTAATTGTTTTTTTAAGAGTGAGTGAGGGAGGGATGGAGGGAGTTGGTGTGCGTGTGTGTGTGTGTGTGAGAGAGTCTCACCTTTGCCCTCTCTAGCTCTTCTCTCTCCATGGTGATGTGCTGAGTTATGGTACGTCTCTCCTCTTCTAGTCCTCTTAATGCTGACTCTGCTTTAGCCTGCTCTGCTGTGGCACGCCAGCGCTCCTACACACACACACACACACACACAGTGCGTAACACGACGGATTAATCACTAAACTGTAGTGTTGTGATCCTTCAGAACCAGGTACATTATGGTACAGAAGATGAAGGAACCTAGCTGGATTCATCATATGCTTATCACATTACACAGCCCCACACACTCACACACACACACACACTCACACACTTACCTGCTGGAGGGCTCTCTGCTGTTCGGCAAGCTGTGTGTCCATCTTGGCTATGACTTCTTTCAGTCTGGCTCTCTCCTCTGCCATCTCCCTCTGCTGCTGGGACAGACGCTCCTGCAGTACTGATGCATGAGCACACACACACACACACACACTGTCACTCTGAAACAGCACTGTCTAATGTAACTGCAGGACTTGGCCCTGTGTGTGTGTGGTGTGTGTCCCTGTGTGTGGGTGGTGTGTGTGGGCACCTCTCAGCTGCTCCCCCCTGTGCCGCCCCCCCAGCTCCAGCCCCTGCACCGCGCTCTCCTGAGTGCTCTCCACCCGACACGCCAGCTCACCCAGCCTGCGGGAGAACTGCTCCATCTGCTCCACCACCACCGCCAGAGACCTGCGCACCAACACACACACATTTACACCGTCTAAGCTCTGTATATCACACACACAAGGGCTCACGTATACATACAAACACACATGTGCGTGCACACAGTATTGTCAGAGATGCACAAACCCTCACATATATTCCTCAAAAACTGGCAGAAATGTGTGAAATTTTGTGTGAAAGAGCTGCAGTGTGTGTGTGTGTGTGTTCATAGCGCAGCACCTAGTCTGTGAGGTGGCACTGGTTACTGCATCAATCTCCTCATCCTTCAGCTTCCGGAGTCTCTGAAGCTGCTCCTCATAATCTTCCTTCATCTCCAGGATAGACTTCCTGACGCACACACACACACACACACACGGTGAGTTATCGTGAGGTTGGGAGTCAGGCAGCCAGGCGGGGTCAGCGTCGTACCTCTGGAGGTCACGTAGCCGCTGCACCTCCCGGTCCCGGTCCAGCTGGCACTGGGCCAACCGGCGCTGCTGCTGCTCCTGAAGCTCCATCCGCTCCTGCTCCGCCAGCCGGGTGGAGGCCGCCAGACGCTCCACCAGGCCCTCGGTCTCCAGACGCACCTGCGCCTCCCGCTGGGAGGCAGACTCCTCCAGGAGCTTCACCCGAGCTCTGGCAAAAGAGAGAGAGGTGTGTGTGTGTACTGTGTGTACTGTACCTGTGTGTGTGTGTGTGTACTGTACCTGTGTGTGTGCTCCATCAGCTCCGTGTCCTGTGTGTGTGTGTGTGTGTGTGTACCTGTGTGTGTGTGTGTGGTGTGTCAGGTGTGTGTGTGTGTGTGTGTGTGTGTGGTGTGTGTGTGTGTGTGTGTGTGTGGTGTGTCAGGTGTGTGTGTGTGTGTGTGTGCTGAGGTTCACCTGCTGATCCAACAGGAGCTGCTGAACACTGTCAGACAGAGTCGCTGGTGTCTTTGTGGAAGACAGCACCTCCTGCTGGACAGCTACGGTAGTGTCTGCCCCAGATCTCTGCTGGGTCTCTGAAACAGAGGAGAGGTCAAAAACACCACCACAAGCAGGTTGCCTGACTGAGGTCCAGTCCTTAGCCGGGTCATTACGACTCAGGCCTGCCGTAGTTGTGCTGGTCGTTCAGGGCTGCAGTACCGGCTGGGTGTCGGGGTCGTGGGGCGGCTCCGGGCTGTAGGGGTGTACCAGGGGCGTGTCTGGCTCCTACTGTAGGTGTGGCCTTCTGCTGTCCGCCGGATAAGCCCACAGACTCAATGCTGAGAGCAGACACCACGAAACAAACAGGACATGCATTTATTTAGGATTTGTTCCTGTGATTTGTCTTCACAATATGAATCAGACATCAGGGATACTTTTACATTTACAGTTGCCGGTTCATATTCAGTTATCAGATTTCTTTACGCTGATCTGGTATCAGTTCTTTCCTTTCATATTCTGCTGATTAAGAGGTCTCGAGGGGCGAGACACTGACACCTGACCAGCAGGCCTGTGTTATTAGACTAGACTGAAGGCACATGCTTTATGTTCGTGCCACAAGCTTCAGGTCATTGGGGTCACAGGGCACAACGAACACACCAGCTGCAAGTCCATCACCTTCATTAGACTCAGCTGCTTAAGCGTCCTGAGCACACGCTGACCTGACGTTCCGTTACACGGTAGCGTGTGAAGCCATGTGCTGAGGTTGCCGTGGTACCTGGTCTGTCTGCGCAGGGCGTTCCTGTCCTGCTGTCTTCCTCGCGGGGTCACGGCGGTGTTACGTTTGCTGACAAAATGGAAAAAACAAAACAAACATATTTTCAGGATCTTCAGCTAATGGTCGAGTTCTGCAGAGCTGCTGGTTCCTGACACGTGACCCGGCAGCACAGGGGCAGTCTAAAGCTCTTAGAGCATTCCTGCTCCATCCCTCCATCCATGCGTCTCCACCCACCTGTGGAGCAAAGCCAGATCGCTCTCCTCTGCGAGCGTGTGCGGCTGCTCCAGTCTCTCCGCCGATCGCACCACCTCCTGGCCTTTGCGCTTACTCAAAGCCCCCGCCAGCCAGTCTTCCTCCTCCTCTTCCTCCTCCTCCTTCCTCGGCTCGTGGCCGTCGGGGGAGGAGGCCCTCACTCCCTGCTCCTCTCCGTCCTTCGGGGG
Source organism: Brachyhypopomus occidentalis (assembly GCA_020368025.1). Lineage (NCBI taxonomy): Eukaryota > Metazoa > Chordata > Actinopteri > Gymnotiformes > Hypopomidae > Brachyhypopomus > Brachyhypopomus occidentalis. The sequence continues at coordinate 267,939 of JAGXOD010000047.1, forward strand.
CGGCGGCGTCCAACTGCGAGCTTGCCCTCCTGCGCAGGATGGAGAGGGTGGGTAGTTCCGGCCCTCTTGCACACCGCTGGGCTCCTTCACGTCGTGCTTCTGACCTTCCTCTTCCTCGTCCTGCTTTAGGCCGAGCCAGTCCGAGGCGGGACGTCGAGTGGACGTCGCGGCGGAGGGCTTGGGTCTGCGCTCTGGAGAATGAGAGCTGACGTCCTCCATGGAGAATCTGGGTGAGGATACACAGCAAAGTTTTAATCAAGATTAAGGACTGCAGTGGTTTTAGCTATGCTATTTAAATTGCATTTTTTAAATATGCATAAATGTTTATGCTATTTAACTGCCCTGCCCTCATTCTGAGTGATTTACCTGCCTGATCTGGACTCAACAAAAGGTATTATGTTTATGCAAAAATATCTCCCCATTTAGATCAAGCTGATAGTGATATTAATCACTTTATCAGTTATGCAATAAATAAACAGTAATGGGGTAAATAGGGGCTGATACACGTGCCGTAGGGGCAGGAGTGTGTCCGCTCACCGGACAGACTGTCTGCGGCTCTGCTGCCCCTCTGGGGCAGATCCCAGCGAGGGCTGGTACAAGCCGAAGGTGAAGTCATCCTCGCCCGGTCCAGCGGCGTCTGAAGTGTGGAGCGTGAAGTGTGGAGCGTGAAGTGTGGAGCGTGAAGTGTGGAGCGTGAAGCGTGAAGTGTGGAGCGTGAAGTGTGGAGCGTGAAGCGTGAAGTGTGGAGCGTGAAGTGTGGAGCGTGAAGTGTGGAGCGTGAAGTGTGGAGCGTGAAGTGTGGAGCGTGAAGTGTGGAGCGTGAAGTGTGGAGCGTGAAGTGTGGAGCGTGAAGTGTGGAGCGTGAAGTGTGGAGCGTGAAAGCGTGGGAGAGACAGACACAGCTGCTGTTATCTGAGACTGAATAACACGCCATCCCAATTAGAGTTAATAAACTCAACTTCCCACAGGTCACAGGTCAAACAAAGCCTTAAGATAGACAGGCAGAAAGCATAGTGCTAACCAATGACTTCACGGCAGAAAGCAGCGCTAACCAATGGCGTCGTGTTACCTTTGCCGGCCGAGCTCCTCCGTGATGGTTTCTCGGCTGATCTCTCCGGCTCTCTCTCCACAGACAGCCTCTCAGACGATTTTGAGGCTGGGCTCTCTGCCGGTCTTTCCGGCCGGCATGAGTCCGTCTTCTCCCCCGTGGTGGGTCTCCGCAGCAGGTGAGGAGACGTCCCGATGCCCAGGATCTCATCTAGTCTGGTGCGTGTACTCTGGGGGGCTTCACTGCTCAGAGAGAACGACGGTCGTTAAGAAGCTGTGCGCCGTTTCAGAAGGAGTTGAGATGCTCTTCACTATAAGACAAGGCGTCTGGACAGTAAGAGACAAGGCATCTCCACTCTGTGGGAACGTACTACACCTCTCTCTCTGTGTTTTCAGGGCGAGGCCATTGGCTCTGTCCTTCGGGCTGTCGCTGAAACCCATTGCGTCCATCATATCATCATCTTCATCATCAAAGGTCAGTTCGTCACGCTTCTTAGGCACTGGGCCAGGGGAGGTAGCCAGAAAGACACAGCACACAATCAGACACAATCAGATACACAACACACAGTCAGAACCACACTGGGCCGCCCAATCAGATACACAACACACAATCAGAACCACACTGGGCCGCCCAATCAGATACACAACACACAGTCAGAACCACACTGGGCCGCCCAATCAGATACACAACACACAATCAGATACACAACACACAATCAGATACACAACACACAGTCAGAACCACACTGGGCCGCCCAATCAGATACACAACACATAGTCAGAACCACACTGGGCCGCCCAATCAGATACACAACACAAAGTCAGAACTGCACTAGGCCGCCCAATCAGATACACAACACACAGTCAGAACCACACTGGGCCGCCCAATCAGATACACAACACACAGTCAGAACCACACTGGGCCGCCCAATCAGATACACAACACACAGTCAGAACTGCACTAGGCCGCCCAATCAGATACACAACACACAATCAGAACCACACTGGGCCGCCCAATCAGATACACAACACACAATCAGAACCACACTGGGCCGCCCAATCAGATACACAACACACAATCAGATACACAACACATAGTCAGAACCACACTGGGCCGCCCAATCAGATACACAACACACAGTCAGAACTGCACTAGGCCGCCCAATCAGATACACAACACACAGTCAGAACCACACTGGGCCGCCCAATCAGATACACAACACACAGTCAGAACTGCACTAGGCCGCCCAATCAGATACACAACACACAGTCAGAACCACACTGGGCCGCCCAATCAGATACACAACACACAGTCAGAACCACACTGGGCCGCCCAATCAGATACACAACACACAGTCAGAACTGCACTAGGCCGCCCAATCAGATACACAACACATAGTCAGAACCACACTGGGCCGCCCAATCAGATACACAACACACAATCAGAACCACACTGGGCCGCCCAATCAGATACACAACACACAATCAGATACACAACACATAGTCAGAACCACACTGGGCCGCCCAATCAGATACACAACACACAGTCAGAACTGCACTAGGCCGCCCAATCAGATACACAACACACAGTCAGAACCACACTGGGCCGCCCAATCAGATACACAACACATAGTCAGAACCACACTGGGCCGCCCAATCAGATACACAACACATAGTCAGAACCACACTGGGCCGCCCAATCAGATACACAACACACAGTCAGAACCACACTGGGCCGCCCAATCAGATACACAACACACAGTCAGAACCGCACTGGGCAATCAGATACACAACACCCAATCAGATACACAACACACAGTCAGAACTGCACTGGGCCGCCCAATCAGATACACAACACACAGTCAGAACTGCACTGGGCCGCCCAATCAGATACACAACACACAGTCAGAACTGCACTGGGCCGCCCAATCAGATACACAACACACAGTCAGAACTGCACTAGGCCGCCCAATCAGATACACAACACATAGTCAGAACCACACTGGGCCGCCCAATCAGATACACAACACACAATCAGAACCACACAACACACAAGTAGTCAGAACCACACTGGGCCGCCCAATCAGATACACAACACACAATCAGATACACAACACACAGTCAGAACCACACTGGGCCGCCCAATCAGATACACAACACACAGTCAGAACCACACTGGGCCGCCCAATCAGATACACAACACACAGTCAGAACCACTGGGCCCAATCAGATACACAACACACAGTCAGAACTGCACTGGGCCGCCCAATCAGATACACAACACACAGTCAGAACCACACTGGGCCGCCCAATCAGATACACAACACACAGTCATACACACACACAGTCACAGTCACTGGGCCGCCCAATCAGATACACAACACACAGTCAGAACCACACTAGGCCGCCCAATCAGATACACAACACACAGTCAGAACCACACTGGGCCGCCCAATCAGATACACAACACACAGTCAGAACCACACAACAACAGAACAACACACAGTCACACTGGGCCGCCCAATCAGATACACAACACACAATCAGATACACACCACACAATCAGATACACAACACACAGTCAGAACTGCACTGGGCCGCCCAATCAGATACACAACACACAGTCAGAACTGCACTAGGCCGCCCAATCAGATACACAACACACAGTCAGAACCACACACTGGGCCGCCCAATCAGATACACAACACACAGTCAGATACACAATACCCAATCAGATACACAACACACAGTCACACAGTCAGATACACAACACACAGTCACTGGGCCGCCCAATCAGATACACAACACACAGTCAGAACTGCACTGGGCCGCCCAATCAGACACACAACACACAGTCACACTGGGCCGCCCAATCAGATACACAACACACAGTCAGAACCGCACTGGGCCGCCCAATCAGATACACAACACACAGTCAGAACCACACTGGGCCGCCCAATCAGATACACAACACACAGTCAGAACCACACTGGGCCGCCCAATCAGATACACAACACACAGTCAGAACTGCACTAGGCACGCCCAATCAGATACACAACACACAGTCAGAACCACACTGGGCCGCCCAATCAGATACACAACACACAGTCAGAACCACACTGGGCCGCCCAATCAGATACACAACACATAGTCAGAACCACACTGGGCCGCCCAATCAGATACACAACACACAGTCAGAACCACACTGGGCCGCCCAATCAGATACACAACACACAGTCAGAACCACACTGGGCCGCCCAATCAGATACACAACACACAGTCAGAACCACACTGGGCCGCCCAATCAGATACACAACACACAGTCAGAACCACACTGGGCCGCCCAATCAGAACCACAACACACAGTCAGAACCGCACTGGGCTTCCTCATCCAGCACACTTCCACATCTCAAACAGGTTAAGTGTGGGTGTTACGCAGCCTGGAATGTGGTTAACCCAGACCTGTATGTAGCCCGGCACTGCCTGTGTTTTGTGAAAACGCTTCCAGATCTTTGGACTGACCAATCCGCTCCTTCTTCGGTGAGGGCGTGGCTTCCGCTCGCCCTGAGACCACGGTCTGAGTCTGCTCCGGATCCAGGACGTCCAGCAGATCGTCCAGACCATCCCGCGTGTCGTCTGTGGAAGAGGAACAGCAGTCACACACTTAGCCCTGCGTCCCGCAGTGACACAGCAGGACGTCTGCCGCAGTGATTACACGCTGCACTGTGTATACAGCTTATAAACACTGAGGGGTAGCAGTTGGTAGGGTAACAGCGTGAGGTCACGGGTGCCCGCTCACCCATGAAGCTGAACTCCCTGTATCGTCGGGCGGCGGCTGGAGCGGAGCTGGGCTTCCTCTCTTCCGGCTCCGTCAGATCTGTATGAAAGACACAAGCAGAGAGGCGGAGTTGGAAAACTACCGAATAACATGGGCCCGGTGATACAGACGAGTTCTGTGCGGAGAGGACGGGAGACGAGTCAAACCCACAGCCGGGTCCAGCATCCTCTTTTGGGTCAGCTGCGCCCCGCGTCAGCCCTCCCGGGTCAGGCGTCCGGCTCTGAGCCGGAGCAGAACTGGGCTTGGCGCCGGCCGCTCTGGGCTTTCGCTTTGAGCCAAAAAGCTCAGCGTCCATATCGTCAATGTCCTGGACACAGAAACACACACACGCCCGCACGCGCACACACACACACACACGCAGGCGCGCACGCACGCACAGGTTGTTACAAGGAGTTTGTAGTGTAGAAAGGGCAGTTAGGTTTAAAGAAATACGCCTCTGCTCCAACACTGAGAAGCTCAGGTATGAAACAGCAGCAAGCTCTCCACCTTCATGGTCGCTACTAGTGCCTTGGGATCAGCCGCGGACACGTCGGAGCCCTGCGGGCAGGGCAGCACACAAACATTAATGTCCTCGTATATCGTGTAAGCGTTCATCAGTGTCGGTAAATGTGCAAACCATGCGTGCAATAGTGGTCGTAGATCTAAAGCAACCTGTCTCACCTCATCCAAGTTCTCAGCCTCTTCTGCCAGTTTACTGAAGAAGTCATCGTCCAGTACCGACCTAGGGTTTTTAAAAAACATGACTGACAGCACTGGTGAATTCTACTGTCTGCCTGTGATTCAGCACCGTCTGGATGCGATGAGACTGCTCACCTTCTCCCGACCCGTGACCCCAGGACCCCCGAAGTCCTACTCACTCCTCCAGCGGGAGGTTTGTTCTTGACGGGTAAATCTGGAGAAAGAGAAAGATTTTCCGAGCTGTATTATTTACCATATTCAAAGTTCGCTGAAAAGGCTGTAGTTTGAGCCTAATTTACTAAGGCAACCTGCGTCTGGATTAAGTAAAGTTAACGTTATATAATGCGCCGTTATACCACCACTGCCTTCTCCCAAGAGATCTCCCAGAACATCATCTATTGACCCTAAAACCAAACACAGGTATGGGATTCAACACGGTTGAATGGCGGTCAAAGAGCAATCAGTTCATTAGAGGATAAATAATACACTCACCCCTTAGGTCCTTCTTCTGTTTCGACGTCTAAAAGTAAAAAAAAAAAAGCCATTTGAACCAAAGATTTCAGCTCACCATTGACGTCCTCGACGTTAGCAAGACTAAACAACTTATATTGACCATTCAGAATTTTTGACAGGCGTGCACAGGTGAACAAACAGAAAGAATCGATGACTTACCATAGCTAACGCACACGGTAGAGAGGCACGACCTGGGATGTTAAACCCAGCTATCCCCAGATAAATCACGGTAGGCGGATAAACCGAGCTAGGGTAGCTAGCTAGGATGGCTAACTAGCTAGGGTGGCTAACAAGCTCGGATAGCTAACTAGCTATGGTAACCAGCCAGGATGGCTAAGATAGCTAACCAGCTAGGGTAGCTAACTAGCTACGGTAGCTAACTAGCCCGCTAACTGAGCGTCCACGTCGTCATTGGCAACCACGGCATAGCAGTCTGATAGCTCTTGTTATGTGTGCCAGCTTGCCTTAAAAATAAAATCAACACAGACGAACACGTACGCCGTGAATTTATCCAGCCATCCATCTAAATTTATCCAGCCAATTGCACAAGGGAATGTATCCAGCCACCCAGTTAGCTAGCTACGCACCAACCTCGGCGCTTTTTCCAATGGGAAAAACACACATTTGGCTAGCTATCTGGCTAATCCACCTAGCCTAGCCATCACTCGCCAGTCTAAACGAACAAGCCAGAACATGATCATTCAATAGTCATTCGCGATCTAAGAAATGCGACCCACAAATCTATGAGGTTTGGTGCTGTAGGGCACCAAATCAGTTGTACTGTACAGTTTTGAAATCCGTGGTTACTCCTTGCGTGGTTCCTGTTTACTTTAACACATTGTGGGTAATGTAGTGTTTATAGAGTTAGGTCTGTTCAACTCTGTTTAGATTTTATGGAACCTAATTCAGAAATTCTATAACTTTTCCAGTGTTTATTAGCTGCATATGTTAGATGTTTGTCATAAAAGTTGGAAAATCCGTAAAATCTCTTGGAAAGTCTTGGAAACTCATGAATTTTGATGCAGGCAAGTGACAACCACTAGGTGGCGATCGCGCTACATTTGAGGTTTCTCTTGAAAGTATCAAGCGAAATGTGCATCAGTATCACTGCTATATTATATGCTGGCTAATTATTATATTATGGAGGAGTGATCAGAACCTGATGCTTGACTGAGCAGTCTTATGTGTAACCATAACACAGTGCTTGGACACTGGAAGTCCACATGAATGTAATTCTGAGTTTGTGTTATGAAAGGTCAGGATGAATGTCAGCTGTTTCTCTATTCATAACAGACATTTCAGAGGTGTAAACACACACACACAGAATAAGACATAGACAAAAATCAAATGCAAACTTGACCAATTATAGACAATAAAACCTAATTATTCATCCGAAACAGAAAAATACAATGTTTGCACAATTTAACACATTAAACCTTTAAAGGAATCTTCATCAGCTAGAGAACTGTCCTCAGAATACACACATCTTGAAGCTTTCAGTGACTGACCAAACTGCTCTCTGACAGAGTGGCCAGGGAGATGTTTGAATTTTCCGAGGTCTTCTGTGCCGGGGCAAATTGAGCCGGGGGAAATCGAGCTCGTTCATATTCCACTGGTCCCCCTGTTCATGGAACAGTCTTGTATTTGGTGCCTCAGCTCAGGAAATGCAGGTGAAACACTGAACAGTATTACTAGAAACACTAGAAACACAATGTACACTAGAAACACAATGTACACTTTTTATTGACCTTGTGCAACTACTTGTTGGTGATCTAGTTAGAGTTCTAGATGTCATTGGTAAACAGATGGAACTACACCCATTGGAGACCGGTCTCCCCTGGTCCCCCAGTCTCCTCCAGTCTCCCCTGGTCTCTCCCAGTCTCCTCCAGTCTCCTCCAGTCTCCCCTGGTCTCACCCAGTCTCCTCAAGACTCCTCCGGTCTCCCCCAGTCTCCTCCGGTCTCCCCCAGTCTCCCCCGGTCTCCCCCGGTCTCCCCCGGTCTCCCCCGGTTTCCCCCGGTCTCCCCCAGTCTCCCCCAGACTCCTCCAGCTGGCCTTGCTCTACACTGGATGTAAACCATTGTAAACCACTGAGTCTCAAGTAACCAGGATTGAATGACCTCTCATGGAGGTAACTTGAGTGAGGATTAGATCGGCATGGTGTAAGTTAGAATCTGAAGAACATGATAGCAGTCAGTTCAATTAAGCATTTCCATAGCTGTGGCTCTGTAATGTGTGATTGTTGACCAGAACTGTGAGGAACCAGAACTTGTGAAGAACCAGTGCAGAAGTCTGGGTTATTGAGGCTGGTCTGGGTTATTGAGGCTGGTCTGGGTTATTGAGGCTGGTCTTGGTTATTGAGGCTGGTCTGGGTTATTGAGGCTGGTCTGGGTTATTGAGGCTGGTCTTGCACAGAGCTGCTGGCTTGCTGACAGGTTTCAATGATTTAATGAACACTGTGATTTAGAGAACACTGTGTTTTAATGAATACTGTGATTTAAGGAGCACTGTGATTTAATGAACACTGTGATTTAGAGAGCACTGTGTTTTAATGAATACTGTGATTTAATGAGCACTGTGATTTAATGAACACTGAGATTTAGAGAGCACTGTGTTTTAATGAATACTGTGATTTAATGAGCACTGTGATTTAATGAACACTGTGATTTAGTGAGCACTGTGTTTTAATGAATACTGTGATTTAATGAGCACTGTGTTTTAATGAACACTGTGATTTAGTGAGCACTGTGTTTTAATGAACACTGTGATTTAGTGAGCACTGTGATTTAATGAACACTGTGATTTAGTGAGCACTGTGATTTAATGAACACTGTGATTTAGTGAGCACTGTGATTTAATGAACACTGTGATTTAGTGAGTACTGTGATTTGTACTTAAGCGCTTGAACAGTGTCATGTCTTGTTTTGTGCACATTCATTCGACATGTTATTTCTGCCATGGTCTGTCTGTCTCTGTCTGTCTGTCTCTTTCTGCTGTGTTTCTCCTACATAATTCAGCTGTGTGTGTATTCACTCTCCTGGGTCACATGCGTTGGTATCTTTCTGAAGCGGACTGAGGCTAGTTCAGACCAGCTTTACTGGGAGGGGACTGCAGGTAGAATGAGGCTTTGTTCCCCTGTCAGTCTCCGGTGTCCTCATATCATGCTGGCGCAAGTATACTGGTGTACTGTTGTGATGTCTTGGATTGTAGTTTCCTCATGACTGAGCCTCCTTATTGTTCCGTAGTGTCACCATCAGTTCGGGTGCATGGAGGCTCTCCGTGAGGGTCCAGGTGCCTGGTGGAGAACAGAACCTCCGAGATTATACCGTATGGGTGCACTACATGACGTTTAAAGCCATAGCAGATTATACAATGTAAGAAATTTCCTAGAATTTCCTAGGCTGTGTAAGCAATCCTTAACAGACACCCAGATTAGCTGCAGTCTGTATGCATCGGTTCTGTTGTTGTTGTTTGGGTTCTGGGTATAGCTGTTTGTTTATGGACCTTTGAGGCACTGTAGCACAGAGCTATTATATGATAGGACACCATATGGTCCCTGGGCTGAGAGGATTGGCCTGCCAAATTGATTAGAGCTCACTGGCATGTGCACCATTTTAAAACTACCCCCAGCATGAGGATCTGTGTCCATCCTACCCCACACCCTCAGGGTGAGGACCTGTGTCCATCCTACCTCTCCCATCCCTCCCGGGTGAGGATCTATGTCCATCATACCCCACACCCTCAGGGTGAGGACCTGTGTCCATCCTACCCCACATCCCCAGCGTGAGGATCTGTGTCCATCCTACCACACACCCCCGGCGTGAGGACGTGTTCTGGAGTGTTCTAGAACTGTTCCCATTGATGCATCATTTCCCCATGTCTATCTACTGAATGCTGGGTGGTGCTATACAGCTTCTTCAATGTAATACGGACTCACAACACTGACCCCAGGTCAGGTTCTTCACTGTAATACTCGTGAGGTGCAAAAGGTTCAAAAAGGCAAAAGGTTTTTGTTGTTATGTTCTGATGTGATTTTGCTCCACATGGAGGATTTTACTGAATAATTCTACCTACTACATTAAGCTTATCAGCAAAACCAGGAGTAAAAAAACTCTGAAGGAGGAAAACTCCTTTCCAAACACATTACAACAAAAAATTTCAGCACTGTGAAAAATGTGACTCCCTCATATAAAAGCTGTTGGTTTATCTTTCAGATTCCAAAGTTCTTGTGTAAACACACAAAGTCTTGCAAAATTAGAAGTACTTCCTACTGCTGAAGTGGAAAATATATATGACCTAATACCAAAAAATACACTCACATTTGCACTAGTTCTGAGAGCATACTGCAGAGACATGTGGTTATTTTAGCAAACCTAAAAAGTGCTTTGTAAACTAGCAGTACTACATAAACAGAAATGTGATTGTTCCCTCCATTGGCTTAGAAATAATCTGTACTTCTGGGTGTAACTAAAACCAGCTCCAAACACTACATCTGTCCTAGAATTCTAATCTAGATCTTGAGGAGGAGGAGGATGAAGCGGAGAGGAAGGTGAACTCACGGCCAAACCCTGTTGCAGAAGTGTCTCCGTAGCAGCAGAGCTATAGTGCTGAGGACCATCACCGTGGTACACATGGCTTCCGTCTTCTCATTGGAGCCCAGTCCAGTTGTGACAGCACTCAGTTGTGCCCTTCTAGAATCCTCTACAGACCCACCTTTCAGATAGTGAGAGAGATATACAGACGCAGAGTGAAGGCGAGAGAGAGGCACATAGAGGCAGGTTTGCAGTGCACAAATGAATTCACAGACAAAGCATATCCTTCTCGGCCCTCCACCCGGACTGACACACGATGGAGCTTAGCTTTGGGGATTTGAGATGATGAGAGCTGAAGGTAGTTAAGGTGACACAAAGGCTGACACAAAGCCTGAGTGACATCACAAGGGCTGAGTGACAAAAAGGATTTGTGACATCACAAGGACTCAGTGACAAAAGGGCTGAGTGACATCATAAGCCTGGATGACATCACAAGAGTTGTGGATAGGGCTATGGGGACACTGTTTCTACTTGTCTCAACAACAAACACCCCATACATACCTCACACATATCCACACACAAACCCCATAGACACCTACACTCAAACAAGCATTCCACATTCCAGCATTTTGAAATCGACGTACTTGAAATGTATCTGAAATATACAGGCAGGTAGCGAGAGGTGAGTTTAGGTTGGGAGGGAAGGTAACCTCAGTACAAGCTGGACGCATCGAACAGCTCAGTCACGCAAGTAAGGTGCTCAGAAGAAGGGCCACAGATGGATCTGACATCATCCTTCAGCACCACGCAGAGATGCCAGTTCAGCTGCAAGTCTAGGCAATGCCAGTACGCATCAGTGTGACCGTGACTGCCAGCATTTTTGCAGGGTCATGGTGGAATTCATTCATTCATCTTACAAACACACACAGTTCCTCCCCACCTTCATCTTACAAACATGGTCCAACCACACCTTCCTTTGCACACCTTTGAAATATGAAAAGAACAGGAAATCCAAAGGAAATCTCGGGGCTCTTATCACTTCATGGGAGAGCAGACCATGGTTTCAAATCTTACTTGCGGGCAAGAACTTCAGTGTTTGATCTTTTCCAGTCAATTGTCAGTCATTACGTTCATCCTTAAGCACCCCACTCACATCAGTGATCACCAATGAGAGCATTTTGGTCTGCCAACTCATAGGAGTGACTTCGAACCTGTGCTGTCTGCACACAGTCCTCTCTCCCAGGGCTGGAGTAGAACACTAAGCACTGGACCAAACGCACTCATAGCTCAGATACTGTGTGAGACCCAGTGCTCCCACTCTGAGGCTTGGACAGATAAGCGCAGAATCAGGCAGCATCTACAGTGTTTTGACATTTAAAGCTGCTATTGGACACAGAGAGCCTAAGCTACCTACACCAGTGTGTAGGGCTAAAGCTTTACCTTTTCTAGAGCAGGCCTACACCAGCACTAAGTGTGGGCTAGGGCTAAAGCTTTACCTTTTCTAGAGCAGGCCTACACCAGCACTAAGTGTGGGCTAGGGCTAAAGCTTTACCTTTTCTAGAGCAGGCCTACACCAGCACTAAGTGTGGGCTAGGGCTAAAGCTTTACCTTTTCTAAAGCAGGCCTACACCAGCACTAACACAGTGGTGTAAGCCTCATTTCAACTTTTGAAGCTGACACCACTTACACCACCCAATTTAACACATTATATGAGTAGTGGGGGCAGGAACTACTGTAGGGGACACGCCCCCCATCCCCTCCAAAATTACGCATACGAGAAGACGAATGAAAATCTCCTGTCACGTGACCTGATAGTAACGTCTGCATCACAGAAAAACGAATTTTAAAGCGGTCCAATCACGACTCAGATGTCCCACATATGTTTGCAGTAACGTTTATTTGAAACTTAGTGTATATATCCTGTCTGGCTTTGCATAAAACATCACAACATGGTCATGTACAGACAATCATTTTGTCATCCTTCCAGTCAAACACGGATTACATTTCTCATTCATTAACATAACCTGTTATACCCTAGTCAAAGCTATCTGTGCGGATCTTAGAGGAGTTTACAACACTCACGTAAGGCCTACAACAGATCTGCTGTAAGGACCTGGAGGAAAGGAAGAGTTGTATTTTCTAATGTACACATATAAATCAGATAGATCAGATAGATCAGATAGGTGACCGCTACTACAGGACATGCTGGTGAGACTGGTCATTTTAATCCATTTTATTCTATAATGTGAACATGTTTTGTGTGGTTAATTTTTCAGTTCGTATTGAACAGTATCTGATGCCATATTTTATAGAAATCTGCCACTGAAATATGATAACATTTGTTCATGTACACACCCACACACTTCCAAAAGAATCTTTTAATGGAGTCTATGTGTGTAGACTTTTCTTTGGTATATGTTATGTAAATGGATACACTACAGCCAAGTTCACAGGCTAGTTCATAAGGCTTTTATATATATATATATATATATATATAATATGCTCCCTGTGTGTTTACATTGTATATATGTTCCCTGTGCGTTTACATTGTATATATGTTCCCTGTGCATTACATTGCATATATGATGTATGTGCTGGTAAAGGTGCTACCCTGCTAACCACCATGCTACACAGAAACAGCCAGGACACATGGCAGTACGGCCCAAAGCTGCCCCTCTTGCCCCCAGCAGGTCCAACTCTCTCATCACTCTGCAGTGCTGTTGGTGGAAGACCAGCCAATCTCCGTGTAGACCTGTGTGACATGGTTGTAGATCACATCCATCAGTTTAGACCACGCCCCTTGTGCCTCTGCATCAAAGACCTCTGGGAAAGATTCCACAAGAACTTCCTGAATAACTCCAGCCAGGACCTACAGGAGATGCACAGAGAGCACAGACAGAATGAGAACGACACAGGAGGATATGACCCCTCCTGCTTCCCATCAGTGTGCAGTTACAACAAGTGCTGTTACTAAAAAGGCCACTTTAATACAGTTCAACTCTTCAGTGAAATAAACACTTAATTCCATTAGTATTTGGTAGGACAAGCCAGTGTCTGTGTGTGTATATGTGTGTGTGTGTGTGTGTGTAGATATGAAATGACCTGTTGTCTGTGGAACATTGCTGTCAGTGTTGAGTGTCAGTAGGTGACTGTGTTGTGGGTCCATGCCGGGCAGATGGTGGACAAATGTAAAAATGATCAATGATCTCATCTCTGATTTCTCAGAATTGAATTTAATTTGTGTGTGTGTGTGTGTGTGTGTGTGTGTGTGTGTGTGTGTGCTCATGCATCAGTACTGCAGGAGCGTCTGTCCCAGCAGCAGAGGGAGATGGCAGAGGAGAGAGCCAGACTGAAAGAAGTCATAGCCAAGATGGACACACAGCTCGCCGAACAGCAGAGAGCCCTCCAGCAGGTAAGTGTGAGAGTGTGTGTGTGTGTGTGTGTGTGTGTGTGTGTGTGTGTGTGTGTGTGTGTGTGTGTGTGTGTGTGTGTGTGTGTGTGTGTGTGTGTGTGTGTGTGTGTGTGTGTGTGTGTGTGTGTGTGTGTGAGTGTGTGTGAGTGTGTGTGTGTGTGTACGCAGGCCTTAGCTCACTCACTTTGAAGTACAGAGGCTCCACCCCGTGTCGGAGGGCGTGGGATCTGGCCACCTCCTGCAGCACTGTGGCTGTTTGCTCGGCATCGTGGGTGTTCTCCACCAGGGTGGTGAGCGTGTCCATCACCCGCACGGCATGCTTTCTCAGCTGGACACTCGCACGCATCTCGTCAGGGTCTTCCATGTGCCGGAACTGGCTGAAGTACTGCCTGGCCAGGGGGTCGCTTGTGAAGAGCCTGTGGAAATAAAGCAGTGAGTCGCCATTAAAGCCACTTATGGCTGTCAGGATAAAAGAGCTGAGATGAAACATGATAGAAGGCTGATGAGGAGGAAGAATGTGCACACCATGGTTTCTAAAATGCGCTAACAATAGGGCTTTTGTGGGTTCAGACCTGAAGGCGTGAGAGATTCTATGACTGTTCTTGTGTTCAGTCCTTAACACCACAGCTGGTGTTTTGTGTGTGTGTGTGTGTGTGCTTCCCACTCATAGAAGCTTATGCACACACACATATACCTTTGACCAGAGAGGACAGACAGGATGAAATGTTCCTCCAGGAATTAATCTAATTTCAAAATAGTGAAGATGTCTCATTAAAAATCTCAAAACTACATCCCCTGAGATGTGACCTTTAGAAGGCGGATTCTGCAAAGTCCTGGGTGCTTAAAAGAGTGAAAATTAAAAGCGTGAATGTTCCTGGGGAAGCTGTGCAGCAGATGCTGAAGCAAATTGGACAAGCCTACACTGTCTGTAAGAGCTTGATGTTCTGGTTCTTACTCTGGAAGGTCACACATTAACGCACATGGAGGAATTTTTGTTTAAACACACCGATTTGTTGGTTCTTGTTATTCTACCGTGTCATGGTGTGTGTTTAGAAACACAACTCTCTGACTGCGTTCTACACTTAACAGGCTTTACTTTGTCTTTACTGGTTCCAGTTTAGTTCAGTATCCCCGTGTGTAAATAACCACCCTGAACCCACGTATTTATACAGGTGTACACCACACAAACCTGAATGGCAAACACGCCCTCTGTCATGAGATTAGTTTCATGAGAGCACACACACATGCACATAGACACACACACAAATGCACACACACACACACACACACACACACACAAACACACTACGCATTCCAGTGGTTCGTTACACACACATTCACATATCACACGATTGTCACGTCGGTACCTGTGTTTGTGGAGTTAGAGAGTTTGAGCGAAAGGAACGAGAAAGTGTGAAGAAAAGAGAGAGAGGGTGAGGGAGGGAGAGTGTAGGACAGAGAGAGAGAGAGAGAGAGAGAGGGGGAGAGAGGGAGAGAGAGAGAGAGAGAGAGAGGGCGAGAGAGAGTGGGAGAGAGAGAGAGAGAGCAGCACCTGATAAGCACTGCCACTCCTGCGTCTTCTTTCTTCTCACAGACCTTTGCCCAGGTGTGCTGTATTGTTGATTGTTCTGCCTCTGTGAGCGATTCTTGTCTTCCTCTCTGCTCCTCATCCTTTCTGATTCCCTCCATCATTCAGTCTAACTGGGCTGTGCACACACACATGCACACACAGGAACTCACTCACACTTCACAATCGGGTATCCAGCTCAATTCGGTCGTAATCAGAACCTCTCTAGAGTGTCTCTCTCCAGCTCTGAGCTCAAACCCTATGTGCACTGCCTTCCCACTCCCTCTCTTTTATCTCACTCTCTCTCCCTCTCTCCTTCTATCTCTCTCTCCCTCATTCTCCCTCTCTCTCTCTCTCTCTCTCTCTCCCTCCCTCTCTGCATCTCTCTCTGTCTCCCTCTCTCTGTCTCTCTCTCTCCCTCATTCTCCCTCTATCTCTCTCTCTCTCTGTCTCTCTCCCTCTCCGCATCTCTCTCTCTCCCCTTCTCCCTCCCTCCTTTATCTCTCATAGCCCTCTTCTCTTTAAACTGTGCCCCTCCCCCTTCTATAAATCAGACAGCCATGCGTTCATATTCCTCCTGTTTAATGATGGCACCCTCGTCGGCCCTGTGCCATGACTGTGGACGCACTAAAGAGATCGCAGGAAACAGCAAGGAAGGAAGCAGTGCAGGCGTTTGGAAGGCAACCTGGTGAAAGCGTGAAGCTGAGCTGAAGCTCATTAAGAAGGATCTGTCCTCCAGAGAGGTCAGAACACCATGGCTCAAATGCTTCTCTCAACCCACCTGTTTGGTTCTTCTTTACAAAAAGTTTAGAATTCCTGAAAGTGTAGTCAGGTCCTGCATGTTTACTCCAGGATGGGTGTGGTCCAACACAGGCCTCTGTTCTGACATGCCACATGCTTCTGTTGTTTGTTGGTTTGGTGACATTTCAGAATCCAAATCAGAATATCAATTCAAATCGATATTAGAATCCAAATCCTAATGATCTGATTAAACGTTTGAATTAGAATCAACACTGGTTCTGGAATTAGAATCAACACTGGTTCTGGAATTAGAATCAACACGGGTTCTGGTTGGTGTTGGGCCGCTGCAGGTTTCAGTCTCCAGTAACATCTGCAGCTGCTTATAGTCGTGGTTGATCTTCTCTGTGGACGTGGCCCCCACAGGAAGGAGCTCCACAGTCCTCTGGATTTAATGCAATCAAAGCAAAAGGTGCAAATGCTTATAATAGATTTGATTAGATGAGAATAGATTTGATTAATGAGATTAGATTGGATGAGATTAGATTGGATTAGATTAGATTGCCCCTCCCTTCCCTTCACTGTTCTGGTTTCCAAATCGCGCTGTGATACTTCCCATCATGTCCTGGCTGGCCTGAAATGCATCTGCCGTTGGACTAAAGTCACAGTTGTTTTTGTACAACTGTCCCAAAGGGACTCCACCTGGAAACACTGGGGATGGAGAGCATGCCTCCTGCTGGGTGAAATAACCTCATTTGTCCTCTGTCAGTTACTGTAATATGCAAAAGTCTTGAACTGACACCAGTTTAGGAAGACAGAAAAGGCAGAAATACATCGCCAAAGTTTTCAAGCTCATTAAGCAGTCCATCTGCGTCCATCTGCGTCCATCTGCGTCCATCTGCATATTGAAAAAGACAGAAATCTCTTGGTATAGTGAAGAAGTAGACAGTACACATGCGTCACTGTCATTCATCACGTCCCACATGTGCGTGAGGTACGCTGTCATTCATCACGTCCCACGTGTACGTGAGGTACGCTGTCGTTCATCACGTCCCACATGTACGTGAGGTACGCTGTCATTCATCACATCCCACGTGTGCGTGAGGTACACTGTCATTCATCACGTCCCACATGTGCGTGAGGTACGCTGTCATTCATCACGTCCCACATGTACGTGAGGTACACTGTCATTCATCACGTCCCACATGTGCGTGAGGTACGCTGTAATTCAAAACGTCCCACATGTGCGTGAGGTACGCTGTCATTCATCACGTCCCACACTTCTGGGGACAACCTGTAAGACACGTGAGAAGAATACCGATACAGTGGTTCCGATACCTCATCCCCCACTTCAGACATTTTCATGAATGCGAAAGTTCTGGGGTTGATTTGAAAGGTCTGACTTTATAGCTGTTATATGATGGGAATATGAAATAGGTGAGTTCAGAAGGGTCAAAATATTTTGGTCAAAACACTCACTTATTAGTACACACACAGAGGCACACACACTATTATTTGTGACCATTCTGTTTCAGTGTCTCATTTGAATTTACACTTTCACATCTTCTGGGAGGTAGACATGCTATCACAGACCTTTTGGAGTAGTGAAGCTCACCTCACAAGCTCTCACACGCTCTCTTCTATCTGCATTCTTGACAGACTCCATGAGTGTTCCTGTTTTAATCCTTTTGTGTGTAGTGAATGTCTGTCGTGTAGTCTGGGCCGCTAATAAAGGTACACACCGTCTCCCTGCTGGTCAGGGGTGATTAAGCAGTAACAAAATGTGGTTTTAGACATTGGATGGGATTTATCGTGGCAGCAGACAAGTACGTCTCAACACCTGGGTAGCCACCAGGAGATACACCTTGAGGAGGGGGTAACCACCCAGAGATACACCTCAGGAAAGGCAATAAGTACATCTTAAACATGCTAATTAACTATAGAAAAAGACATGAACACACCAAACCAAACACACACAAACACGCACGCTCTCTGATGCAGGGGGTGACACCACAATATTATTCATTCATTCCAGTGCGGGGTCAGGTTAGTCAGAGCCCATATTGGCATCACGGGGCTCAGTGACCCACCCCCAGCAGGGTGGCCAATTACTGAAGAATAATATACCTGGAGATTAATAACTACACATCAAGCCCGAATCTGAAGAGAGACACTATATAGTTGAATGAATTCACACTGAATGAATGCGTCCCGGTTTGGTACCTGTACAGCATATTCACTGTAGGCGCTTTTCTATCAGTGTGTGAGTAAACTTGCATCTACCTCAGTGGCATCTGCAACTCTTGATCGGACTGTGATCACTGACCAACTACTAACCAATCAGAATGATCCTTTTGAAGAACCAGGAGCAAAGGAAAAAGGAGCAAAAGGAAGTCACTTAAGAAGCAGTGCTGAGAGTTCAGCCAATCACAGCCACTGCATTCTGAGTTCATTTGGGCTATCGATGTGTCTCCTTTCCCCTCGATTGGCTTGGCTAATCAATATATTGGTTGTCAGGGTTAGCTGTGTTTAAATTGTTGAATTCCCACATGTAGGCTGTGTGTACATATGTTTTCTTTACTTTTGAAAGTGATTAAAATCACTTTAAAGTCATAACCAGTTTAACTGTATAACACTTGATGCAGGGGTTATACCCACAGCCCAGAGATCTCCTACACCCTCAGCTCAAGTGCTACACATGAATATACTGAGGTCAGACTTTGTGAATGGTGATTGTCTCTAAATAATTTGGTTCAAATAAATAATAGTATAGATAAAGGTGAATAATAAGCTTTACAAAGTAAGAAGCAAGGTCTTTCCAAATAGTTCCCTATTTTTTGCGGACATATTGGACATTCCTTAAGCATTTTCTCCCCCTACAGACGGACATACGTAACTACAATCAGAAGCATTTAATTGCAGCAAATTCAGTCAGACAGAAATAACGGTCTGTTTAAGTGTCATAGGCAACCCCATAGGTGCTTATAAGGGCCTCCTGAATGAAATAACAATAATTGTGGTAATAGTCATAACTGATGCATAGTTCTATGTGTCTGGAAAAACCTGGGAAATACTACTTTGTTTCTTAATTAGCAAAACATATTTTATTAGTTCTATATCTAAACGTGTGGGAATTATGCCAAATGATAGCATATGAAGGATTAAGTAAATCACGCTTTGCGCATTCTACCATCTACACTGCATATGCAAGTGATATGTGCGCCGGTGCTTCGGCGCGCAGCACAGGCGCGCAGCGCGGCGTGGGCACTGCGTTTGTCGGACGCACCCATTTCGAATTCCCGTTTACATTGGGATCACGCGATGAGCCAGTATGGCGTACCAGGAAGGGGAGTCGCTCGAATCTTGGCTCAGTAAGTGTATATCGACGCTTTTGTTATTTAATATATAGAATGATTTACGCATAACCTTTCTTAGAAATGAAATCTCTGAATGCGACTCCTGTGTCGAAGCGCTTCCGTTGTCAGATCGTCTGTAATCACCGCTATGGTGGGTCCTGGTCTGGTGTGTTGACAGTCCATTCGCAGTTTGGTCGGTGGTGACTGAAAACGCAACCGCGGCACGTAAATCAGATTCGGGGAGGATTAAGATACAATGTCGGCACTGGGAAAGCGCAGCAAGAGTAGACCGAGTGCAGAAGTAAAGGGGACTGGACGAATATATTCGCTGGTGTTTTTCTTTGCAGTCAGCGTTCCTCTTTTTCACTGCCCTTTCGGTTGATTTGTGGTTCCAACTGGTGACAGCAAGAAGACAATCAGCAAAACAAAACAGCAAACAAAAATGACAGTAGCGTATGAACGGCAGTTTATATCTAAATGTCTGATTTGTGCTTAATAAAATGTTTAGTGAGTGAATGAATGAATGAATGAATGAATGAAGGCGCGTGGCGTCTGTCACACCCTGTGCAACATAATCCTTAAATTAGCCCTGTAGTTTTAAAAATCTACATTTAAAAAGACATTTTCTGGCCCTCCTCCCCAGACAAAGCCACTCACCCCACAAACAGACAGGAAGACTGGGAATACATCATTGGGTTTTGTGACCAGATTAACAAGGAGCTGGAAGGGTGAGCATCCATAATGAAGTTATCATTCATTGGTTCATTGTGATTGTCTAGATTACAGTCATTTATTTACGGGGTTGTTGTACAGATTGCGATGTCAAAGTAACACTTGTTTATATGTAAAGCCCTCAGATTGCTGTTCGACTGCTTGTTCACAAAATCCAGTCGCCTCAGGAATGGGAGGCGATTCAAGCACTGACTGTGAGTGGTACTGCTGGAATTAGGGGGGTAAACGCACGTTTACACCGCGCAACAGCATTAAAAGGGTCCTTATGCCCCCCAGGTGTTGGAGGCGTGCATGAAGAACTGTGGTAGGAGGTTTCACAACGAAGTAGCCAAATATAGGTTTTTAAACGAACTCATCAAAGTTATTTCACCCAAGGTAAGGCCATCTTTAATGTCAGCGCAGCCACAGTGTCTGTCGGTGGCCATAACTCACGCCCTCCTCTCTCGCTGTGTGGATGTGCCAGTACATGGGAGACAGCGTTTCGGAGAAGGTGAAGACGAAGATTATTGAAGTGCTGTACAGCTGGACTGTAGCTTTTCCTAATGAGGCGAAAATAAGTGACGCGTACCAAACCCTGAGGAGACAAGGTGACCGAGAGCACACTCTTCCTCACACTCTTCCTCACACTCATCCTCACACTCATCCTCACACTCTTCCTCACACTCTTCCTCACACTCTTCCTCACACTCTTCCTCACTCTTCCTCACACTCATCCTCACACTCTTCCTCACACTCTTCCTCACTCTTCCTCACACTCTTCCTCACACTCATCCTCACACTCATCCTCACACTCATCCTCACACTCTTCCTCACACTCTTCCTCACACTCTTCCTCACACTCATCCTCACACTCTTCCTCACACTCATCCTCACACTCTTCCTCACACTCTTCCTCACACTCATCCTCACACTCTTCCTCACTCATCCTCACACTCATCCTCACACTCTTCCTCACACTCATCCTCACACTCATCCTCACTCATCCTCACACTCTTCCTCACACTCATCCTCACACTCTTCCTCACACTCTTCCTCACACTCATCCTCACACTCTTCCTCACACTCTTCCTCACACTCTTCCTCACACTCATCCTCACTCTTACTCACACTCTTCCTCACACTCATCCTCACACTCATCCTCACACTCATCCTCACACTCATCCTCACACTCATCCTCACACTCTTCCTCACACTCATCCTCACACTCATCCTCACACTCTTCCTCACACTCATCCTCACACTCTTCCTCACACTCATCCTCACACTCATCCTCACACTCATCCTCACACTCTTCCTCACACTCTTCCTCACACTCATCCTCACACTCTTCCTCACACTCTTCCTCACACTCTTCCTCACTCTTAATCACCCTCACTCATATTCACCTTTTTTAATATTTAGTACTGCACTGATGGTATTGGATATTGTTGAAGACTGTAATATGCAAATTAGCACAGTAACAAGTTTTGCATATATTAGACTTTGATCAATCTCAGAATGTAACAACATTTACATGATCCCAAAAAACAAAATGAAACAGAATATATATCTCTTTGGTCAGTGTAATCCAGTCTTTAGACATGAAACGCACAGAGTTCCCCCATGTGTTTTAAAGAGATGTTATCACCATGTTCACTTCTCCATGCAGGACTCATCTCATCAGACCCTGAGCTGACCGCAGACAAGGCCCTGATTCCATCCCCACCATCACGACCCAAAAACCCTGTGTTTGACAACGAGGACATGGGCAAGGTGAGGATGTGATACGTGCTGGTGTTGGTGCTGGTGCTGGTGTTGGTGTTGGTGCCGGTGTTGGTGCCGGTGCTGGTGCCGGTGCTGGTGTTGGTGCTGGTGTTGGTGCTGGTGCTGGTGTTGGTGTTGGTGTTGGTGCTGGTGTTGGTGCTGGTGTTGGTGTTGGTGCCGGTGCTGGTGTTGGTGCCGGTGTTGGTGTTGGTGCCGGTGTTGGTGCCGGTGTTGGTGCCGGTGCTGGTGTTGGTGCTGGTGTTGGTGCCGGTGTTGGTGTTGGTGCCGGTGTTGGTGCCGGTGCTGGTGTTGGTGCTGGTGTTGGTGCTGGTGCCGGTGTTGGTGCCGGTGCTGGTGCCGGCTTACCTCCAACACCCTGCTACAGCTCACCAACATTACAGTCACAGTAGCCATTTTTATGAGGTGTTAACTATATTAGAAGTAAATTAAAATATCATTAAACACTGAAATTTAATAATAGTGCAGTCGTCTGTATAGTGTGTGCGTGTGTGTGTGTGTGAGAGAGACAGACAGGGGTGCCAGAAGGCCTGTTGTTTAACTTGTATATGAGTGTAATACTGTTCTATTGACTCATCGGTAGAAGAAGCTTAAATTGTACAAACATGGTATTGAAGTATTGAAGCCACTTGTACAATCGACCAGTAACTGACTCTGAATGTTCTTCAGTTGTTTATATTTAAGAATTATGTACTCTGATTGGTCATTGTGTGTTTTTTTTTGCAAATTCTTGGTTTCCCAAAAGTGAAGTAAAGCAGGTTGTAGAATTCTGTACCAGATCAGCATTAACGGGAAGCTGCTAAATCTGGAGGAAAAGGTGTTTGTTCTGTGGGGACTGTGTTTGTGTGGGGACTGTGTTTGTGTGGGGACTGTGCTGTCAAACCTGCTCACATGGTCGCATACTTGTGCCTTACAGGACAGTTCATGTATTTGACAAAATGTATTTTCAACTTAAAGAAGTTTGTGTGTGTGTGTGTGTGTGTGTGTAGCTGTTGGCTGAGCTCCTGCGGAGTAAGAACCCTGAGGACCTGCAGGAGGCCAACAGACTCATCAAGAACATGGTGAAAGAGGTGGGTGTAGTTTGGGTGTAGCTTGGGTGTAGTCAGAGTGGCCTCCTCTCATCCAGTATCAGTGTCCAGCACGTAGGCGGAACGCTGGACCAACTCTAACACACTTGCTATGGAGGGGAATAGTTAAACCTACTGGACTTCAGCTATGGCTAAGCATCCTAATTTGACACCGGCAACAGAGGAGCACTTGGGAGTCATTGGGGTCATTAAGGGTCATTAGAGGTCGTTCGGGGTCGTCAAGATTTATGATGTAATTACAGAATGTTCTATACATGAACTTAGTAAAGTTGATGGTAATGTTAAAGTTATCCATATAATCCATGTAATGTCTGTAATTAAAGATTTATTCCTGCAGAATGAAAGTGATACTGGTCGTTAAGTGTATTTGTAGTGCTTTAGGGCAGGGGAGGTTGCCATGTCTCCAGAACGCAGCATGGAGTTCTGTCTCTGTGTGACGCTGGTCTAATGAGGTGTGAGGGACGTGCTGTTAAAGACAGGATCTCAGCTCACACTCACAAGCACTGAAGCCCTGCACAGTCTAGTGGAGTACCGGCTCTTGTACACCTGATGTGAGCTGAGTATGACGGAACAGGGAAGATTGCCTGTGATTGCCTGTGATTGGTCATGATTGGTCATGATTGGCTGTGACGGGCCCGTGATTGGCCATGATTGGCCCGTGATTGGTCTGCATTTGTCTTTGTGCAGGATGACGTCCGGGTGCAGAAGATGACCAAGCGCATGAACATACTGGAGGAAGTAAACAACAACGTGAAGCTTCTGGGAGAAATGCTGAGTCACTACGACAGAGACGGGTCATCAGATGCCGACCGTGAGCTCATCAAGGTGAGCTGTCACGGTAGTGTCCATTCCAGCAGGCCTTCGCCAGCCACAGTGTGCAGAGTACAGCGAGTATAGCGGGTGTAGCGAGTATAGCGGGTGTAGCTGTGCCTGTTGCTTTAGGCTCGGAGGGGACCTGGTTAGTGGGGTGAACCTGTGTACACCTGTGTACATATCAGAGGCCCATCTGTGTGCAGGTCTAGCTTCCCCTTCAGACAGCTTCATTACGGGTATACGGGACGCTGCTCTCTCTCTGAGTACTGATGACGGTTAAACGCTGCTCTCTCTCTGAGTACTGATGACGGTTAAACGCTGCTCTCTCTATGAGTACTGATGACGGTTAAACGCTGCTCTCTCTCTGAGTACTGATGACGGTTAAACGCTGCTCTCTCTCTGAGTACTGATGACGGTTAAACGCTGCTCTCTCTATGAGTACTGATGACGGTTAAACGCTGCTCTCTCTCTGAGTACTGATGACGGTTAAACGCTGCTCTCTCTATGAGTACTGATGGCGGTTAAACGCTGATGAGTACTGATGACGGTTAAACGCTGCTCTCTCTCTGAGTACTGATGACGGTTAAACGCTGCTCTCTCTGAGTACTGATGACTGTTAAATGGTGCTCTCTCTCTGAGTACTGATGACTGTTAAATGGTGCTCTCTCTCTGAGTACTGATGACTGTTAAACGCTGCTCTCTCTCTGGGTACTGATGACGGTTAAACGCTGCTCTCTCTCTGAGTACTGATGACGGTTAAACGCTGCTCTCTCTATGAGTACTGATGACGGTTAAACGCTGCTCTCTCTCTGAGTACTGATGACGGTTAAACGCTGCTCTCTCTATGAGTACTGATGGCGGTTAAACGCTGCTCTCTGAGTACTGATGACGGTTAAACGCTGCTCTCTCTCTGAGTACTGATGACGGTTAAACGCTGCTCTCTGAGTACTGATGACTGTTAAATGGTGCTCTCTCTCTGAGTACTGATGACTGTTAAACGCTGCTCTCTCTTTGAGTACTGATGACTGTTAAACGCTGCTCTCTCTCTGGGTACTGATGACGGTTAAACGCTGCTCTCTCTCTGAGTACTGATGACTGTTAAACGCTGCTCTCTCTCTGAGTACTGATGGCGGTTAAACGCTGCTCTCTCTCTGAGTACTGATGGCGGTTAAACGCTGCTCTCTCTCTGAGTACTGATGACGGTTAAACGCTGCTCTCTCTCTGAGTACTGATGGCGGTTAAACGCTGCTCTCTCTCTGAGTACTGATGGCGGTTAAACGCTGCTCTCTCTCTCTGCGTGTAGGAGCTGTATGACCGATGTGACAAACTAAGATGCACGGCGTACAAACTGGCCACAGAGACAGAAGACAACGACGCTAGTTTAGGTAATACTGCTGATTATTCAAATTATTACAATCTTCATAATACTGTGTATGGTCAATTTATTTTAGCAATAATAAATACTGAACATGAGAATCGATTAGATACGTTATCAGGCATTAAACTATCCTAACTCAGCTCTCTACAATGGTAGCACCTTAAAGTGTGTTTACAGAGAGAAACAGGGCTGTTCAGAAGCAGTGGGGATGGTGGATGATGTGTGTGTGACCTGCGCACCAGGGGACATTCTGCAGGCCAACGACAACCTGACCAGAGTCATCAGCTCATATCAAAGGATCGTGCATGGGGAGAGCGCTGGAGAGCAGAGTGAGGAACACAGACCAGCACCTGAGGAAGGTGAGCACACACACACACACTCACACACACACAGACCAGCACCTGAGGAAGGTGAGCACACACACACACACACACCCACACAAAAACCAGCACCTGTGGGAAGTGAGCTCTCTCTCTCTCACACACACACACACACACACACACAAACCAGTACCTGTGGGAAGTGAGCTCTCTCTCTCTCACACACACACACACACACACACACACAAACCAGCACCTGTGGGAAGTGAGCTCTCTCTCTCTCTCTCTCACACACACACACACACACACAAACCAGTACCTGTGGGAAGTGAGCTCTCTCTCTCTCTCTCTCTCACACACACACACACACATTGTTAGGAAGGCAGTAGAGTAGAAAGAGAGAGAAAGTGGTCTAGGTCCAACATCTGCAGAGACTTCAAAATTTTCTGACCTGTAATGTTCTCTCTCTCTCTCTCTCTTGTTCCCTGTATCATACAATCATACCCTTTCCCTTTCTCTCTCCCTCCCATTCTATCTCTCTTTCATGTCTCCCTCTCTCAGGATGTGAGACAACAGGCACATTGATTGATCTGGCTGGCCTTGATGAACCCTCTCCCCCTCAGACAGTCCTTCCCTCTGAAGTCTCCAGTGTCTCCTCTGCCAATCCGCTGGCCGCCTCTATCCCAGTGCTCCCGCCTCCTCCTCGTCGATTGGGTAGCAGCCACGGAAGTCATGTCAGTCAAACCAGCAGCCCCAGTCATAAAGACTGTGAGCATTCAGCAGCTCTCTCTCTGCTGGACGACGAGCTTCTGTCTTTAGGTATTTTTAAACGTCGTTGTTGTTTATTTAGATTGCGGTTCTATTTAGATTGCGGTTTATTTAGATGTCTGTTTGTTTGTACATTGTTTCTCGGTGATGTGTGTCGGCAGGGTTGAATGAGCCTCCCCAGGTACCCAGCCGGCCCAGACTGAGTGAGCTCGCCACCCAGTGGACGTCCTTACAGGTGCAGCAACCCCACGACCCCCATCAGCACCGACCATAACAAATCAGCGAGACGCTTCATGACGACACACCTGCTCTGCACGTTTGCCCCCGGGGTGTCCTGATTCTGCCCCTCCTCTCTCTGCCAGGCCCCTGATCCTGGACTGGACCTGTTCGCCACCGCAGGAGGACCAAACACCACCTTTCCTCCGGCGAACCCCTCCACCCTCCACACACACTCCTCCACCCAGCCCATGTCCTGCTCCACAGCCAGTCTGGATCTGCAGGACCTCTCCATGGTGACCTTCAGGGAGGTCAAGAGGTCAGTCAGCCCCCGTTTCTACCGTCCACGCTGTTTCTAGCCTACGTTTTCTCCTAGTGGCATTTGCAGTGCCTTTCACACCCGTAATGACCCAGAGTAAAGCAGAAGGTGATGGAGGTTTGATCCACTTTGTTTGGCTTGTGCTGGGTTACGATCAGCTTGAGAGCAACATTTGAGAAGACCAGTAAGTGTCTTGATTGAAGTTAAAGAACTGTATAAAAAAAAAACATTCAATGCCACTGTGGGCTGGTTACCCACACCCTAGACTTAGTCCAAACCCTAGACTTAGTCCAAACCCTAGACTTAGTCCACACCCTAGACTTAGTCCAAACCCTAGACTTAGTCCACACCCTAGACTTAGTCCAAACCCTAGACTTAGTCCAAACCCTAGACTTAGTCCAAACCCAAGACTCTAGCAAACACTACAAGCTGCTGAACTGTCCTTGTGCGTCTGCGTCTGTGTCCTGCAGCCATGGCGAGGGTGGTGCCGTTGCTTTGGGCTTCTCCGCCACGGGCATGAGCTCCACGCCTGCATCTCTCTCCTCCTCCAACCCCTTCCTCAGCTCCACGCCCGCCTCGCCCGCCCTCGCCCGGGTCGCCCAGGCGGGCCAGTCTGCCCCGGGCAGCCCCCTGTTCCGCCCGCCGCACTCGCCCCTGCACTCCCTGCAGGGAAGCCCCGCGCGAGGCCCCGAGCTCTCCCTCGCCGGCGTCCACGTCCCGCTGGACTCCATCAAGACCAGTGAGTGTTTGCCGCTGGGGTTGTGGGCATGATGGGAAACGCTGTCTTGCTTCTACTGGGCCTGGATGGACGGGTACGGTCTTCTCTGGCCTCCAGAACTTCAGCAAATGCTCTTGCATTAATTCAACATGGCAGGTGTTAATTCAGCACTTAATTCAGTGCTGAGTACTGAACCGGGTGAGTCAGGGTGAGTGTGAGCTGCTGTCCCACAGGTCGGGGGCTTCCCGTCACCGCGTATGACCAGGATGGCGTGCGTGTGCTGCTACACTCCTCCCCCGACTATCCCCCCGGGAGACCCGACGTCCTGGTCATGGTGGTGTCCATGCTCAACACGGGACATCTGCCCGTCCACAACGTGGTGCTGCAGGCGGCCGTGCCAAAGGTGGAGCACACGCACGTACACGCACGTACACGATGGAACAAATACACACATGCATGCATGCAAATAAGCACACACACACACATTGATGTCTCATTACTAAGGCTGCTGTGCAGATCTATACAGAACATCATCATGTGACTTGGCTGCCTCGTTCCTCTTGGTTCTCCCTCTCAGTCTATGAAGGTGAAGCTTCAGTCTCCGTCAGGGTCAGAGCTCGCGCCCTTTAACCCCGTACGCCCCCCGTCCGCCATTACACAAGTCATGCTGCTGGCAAACCCCCTGAAGGTGGGAGACACACACGCACACATACACACATACACATACGCGCACACACACACATGCACTCACATACGCACACGCACACATACGCACACTCACACACACTCACACACATGCATTTATCTCATTCAGAGATCCTCAAAATGGGATCACTGTGTGTGTGTGTGTGTTTCAGGAGAAGGTGCGTTTGCGCTATAAATTGACGTTTCAGCTCGGGGAGAAGCAGTACTGTGAAGTTGGTGAGGTAGACCAGTTCCCCCCAGCAGAGAGAGGAGGAGCCATCTAGAGCCAAGCTCACACACACACACACACACACACACACACACACACACACTCTCCCAGAGGTGTGCTGTTCTATTCCCTGTACCTACCGCGTACTGCTACTCAGTTAACCAGAAAACCTCTTTATTTGGGTTTAAGTTGCCATTTTGTTTCAACTGTGAATTGCATTCCAAGTATTATTGTTAAATGCGCCCTGTAAGATCAGCTCCTCATAGTGCCAAGATAAAGCAGTAGTGCTCTAATCCAAAGTCTGAAATCCATCCCACCATCACAAACTTGGGGATAAATGGAGGCTCAGCACAGAGAGGGATTATCCGCACAGCAGCATGGAGTCTGTGTTCACAGAGAGGGATTATCTGCAGACATGGAGTCTGTGTTCACAGAGAGGGATTATCCGCACAGCAGCATGGAGTCTGTGTTCACAGAGAGGGATTATCTGCACACTGCAGACATGGAGTCTGTGCACAGAGAGGGATTATCTGCACACTGCAGACATGGAGTCTGTGCACAGAGAGGGATTATCTACACACTGCAGACATGGAGTCTGTGTTCACAGAGGGATTATCTACACACTGCAGACATGGAGTCTGTGTTCACAGAGGGATTATCTGCACACTGCAGACATGGAGTCTGTGTTCACAGAGGGATTATCTACACACTGCAGACATGGAGTCTGTGTTCACAGAGGGATTATCTGCACACTGCAGACATGGAGTCTGTGTTCACAGAGGGATTATCTGCACACTGCAGATGGAACGACATTTTCACCTAATGTCATTTTAATTTGATGTTTCATTTTAATGGACCATTTTATATTTATTAATGTGGAGTGCAAGACACCTTTGTGAGTTTGTTGTTGTGCAGGAGCGGTTTTGAGTGCGACTCTGTATGTCCTTAACACTGGAACGTTAACACTTCGGTCTCTGTCTTCTTCAGTTCTGCCACGTTTGATCACTGCTGACCGTTACACCCGTATCTTACGCAGTACTGAACTTCACCGAGTGCTTTAACATAGACAAACAACTTTCAAGTTTTCTGTCATAGAACAGTGTGGTGTGATCCAAATCCCTTTGCCGCTGTACTGTAGTGGGAAGAATCCGTCATCATCTGAACACTCTGTCGTATGAAGAGGAAACAGCTTCTGCTGAAGGAGCAGCGCTCGCGGTCTCCATCGAACCAGAGCAGAGTGTCATGTGTACGCTTAATCTTAGTTTGACTTCTGATATTCAGTAGGTGTATATCCTATGAAAACCTGGATAAACACAAACTACAGTGTTTACATAGTGACCATGGCACTGATGTAAGCAACAACCCCCCCCTCAACAAAGCAGCAGGTGAGTTTATCCTGGCGCACCCCACACAGGGTCACGGGAAAGTATCCGATCACGCTGTGAATTGGCTCGGCGACGTCCAGGTGTACGATGCGAAGCAGAACCAGAAGCAGAACCAGGGAAGCCCACACGTCTCCATCGTCCAGCTGCGTCCTGAACGCTGGGAGGACTGAGAGGAATCCCAGCATTCCACTCTTCTCCTCACTCTGCTGACCGATACGCACTGCCTCTTCTTCTGTTCTTCATTCAGGCCTCCCCCCCTCTCCTCTGTGACTCTGGGGTCTAGAGCGCACTGTCCTGCACTGCCCAGCTGGCCTGCAGGGGGTGCTGGAGTCCCTCGTGTACATAGCGTGGATGTGTGTGGTGTGTGCTCATGTTCTGTCCCAAGCTTGTAAGGTAATGTGTGGTCTGTTCAGTTGCATGCAGTATTAAAGGATCTTCTAGAGCAGATGGCAGTGCTGTCTACCTTCATTCTCATGTCCACTACTGTTTTCTGCACGTGTCGTTACGAGCAGGGGTTTGATCAACAAAAGGTCTTTGGAAAAACCTAAATTAGTTGATCACCCCCAGGTTAGAACAAATGTCTGAATGGTTGTTCTCTCCTAATGGACAGAGGAGTGCTTCGTTGCTCAATTAAAACATGACAAATGTTTTTGCAAACAATAACAAACATTTATTTCCAACTTACAAACATTTTAAATCCTACTTAAGAAGGCTTTATGTACAGTACACTGGAGAAAGGTTTATGAATGTGCGTGCGTGTGTGTGGGTCAGGCCTCCACCGTTCCTTCCTTCACTATAGCCATGGCCAGGTTCCCGGGCCAGCGCCAAGCGCAGCAGTTCCAGCTTGGTGGTCTCCACGTCTTCACCCTGCAACACGCCCACAAACCTGCTTAGACCCGCCCACAGGCTTTCCCCGACCCGCCCACAAGCCCGCTCAGACACGCCCCGAAACGCCCAGCGCAACCCTCCTGTCCATCCTGCCCAGCCCTGCGGCCGTCTAGCTGACCTGCGCCTCATCCTGCACACACACGGAGGGCCGTTCACCCGCTAACACGCCACTCAACAGCCCTGCTGACCCTCACAGGACGCGGTAAGCTAGAGCAGATCACTCTAAACACAGTAGCAGCAGAACCTACCAGACCCAGCCAGCCCCAGAACCCGCCAGCCCCATACCCAAGATGATGGCCTGTCCGGTCCAGACGGGCCTGTATTTACCACTGCATGACGTTCAGGGTTCTGTTCACTGCTGTCCGTCGTTAGCTCCTCCAGACAGAACATGAGCTCGTGGGTCTGGTCGGCTGAGAAGATCACCTACACACACCAATTTTACATAAATATTGTAAATATATACAGATCACTAGATCGTAAACAGGTGTTGCTGCAGATCATTCACTACCACAAATTCCAGCTGTCTGTGGATGGAGCCGCGTGTGTGTGTGTGGAACATCTGATCTGTAAGGTGCTGAAACTCCCGATGAACACAGCAGGAGCTGAATGCTAGAGGCCATCAGGAGAAGGTGTGTGTGTACACACCTCTTTCTGCTCCAACAGGGGCAGGGCGTCTGTGAGCAGGGTCATCCAGAAGCTTCGGGGGGCGATCTTCGCCGTCATCAGAGAGAGCAGGAGCTTACCTGCCTCTGTGAACGCCTTCTCCCCATAGAGCCTGTGGAACTCCCTGTACTTCCCTACACACACACACACACACACACACACACACATTCAAGGACAGTGTAGTCAGATGTCCCGTTTGTGGTCCGTCCGTGATTTGTTCTAGTTCACATTTTGTTTTATCTTTTTATAAGTAACTGCTAAATGCCCCATAGAGGATGCAATACCGTAATGCTAAAAGGGGATAGATTGGATTAAGGCTAAAGAGTAAGCCAATCACATTACGCCAAATGGAGATGTATTTGCATAATGCTCAATATAAAGCCAACAGTATAATGCTAAATGGGACACATTAGCATAATGACAAATATCTCCCAAAGGCCTTTGTTAGTAGCAAGACAATGAGGTTACATTTATTCATCCATTAAAAAATATGGACGTTATAGTGTCTGTCTGCCCACATCCAATCAAAAGCCACATCAGACAGCTTAAAAAGAGCACGTGAATTACAGCATTAGCAGTATGCTGTCTGCCATGTTGGTGGTGCGCACTAGAGTGGTGTGTGTGCGTCTCCTGCACTAGTGAGGGCCTATTCCAGGCTTTGCTGTTGTCACGGTGGGGGCTGTTTTACTGGCCTAGGGGCAGTTCTTTAGCCATTTATGAGCCTTGTGACTGCTACTGTTGGTGAGAGGGTTCGGGAGTGTTGGTGCTCTGTGCTAAACCGGGTCATATCACATGCTGCCATGCGCCTCAGGACTGTCCTTATGAAGCCAGGGCAACTCCGCTGTCTGCTAGTCACACGCACACACACACACGCACACACACACGCATAGACGCACACGGCAGCTACCTAAAAATGTGAGTCTGTCACTCAGCAACATGGCGGGTCCCAGGTTGTCGATCAGGTCCAGGTCGGAGAACAATCCCCGCGTGCAGTAGTCCTGCAGAAACCTGCGTGCACGACACACACATTTAACACACACAGCGCCGGGACATCGCCCTGCAGCACAAACACCTCACCATGGCAACACAACACTTCTACCCAGACGGGGGGTTCATCCTACAAAGACCACAGCGCAGGGTGCATGCTGGCCTGCAGGGGGCGGGGCAGGGGGCGGAGCCACACTGACCTCTCGGAGATGAGGGTGGCGAAACCTGCGTCTTTGGCTCGGATACTCCAGGACAGTGCAGAACCTAGCCGATTATTACTCAGAGCCCTCTTAGCCATGATCTTACAGATACTGCGCACTGCAACACACACACACACACACACACATCAAAAACCAGCCGCAACCTCCCGTGATATTAGCCATGCACACCCCCCACCACACACAAACGCAGACAGCCAACATTCCTGTGCCATGACATCACTACCATTCCCATAAATGTTTACTGGTGCAGTGGGAGAATCTGTGAGCTGCTGGGTATAAATAATGACATGACATATACATATCACCATAGTCACGTGACCTCACTCAGGGGGAGGGTGTGTGTGTGTGTGTGTGTGTGTGTGTGTGTTACCTTGCTCATTCATCTGTCTCCGCTCACAGATCCTTAACACCTTCAGCGCCTTGCGTTCCGTCTCCAGTGGAACCCTCTCGATCTGCAGCTCCAAGTACACACGACCAAACTCAGGGCAGTGGTCAAAGTAGTCCACCGCCAGCTGCCAGAGACTAGCACACACACACACACACACACACACACACACGGGATGCTCAGACCCTAGCTGGCGAGTGATGTCACTGGAGTGGGGGCTGATGGGAGTGGCCACTGGGCGAGGAACGCACGCTCACCTGTGATGGCAGACAAGGCCGGACGCGTATTCCAGCACCAGGAACTCACGCAGGTTCGAGCCGAAACTGCACATAACACACGGAGTCAGGACATGGAATACAAACACCTTTAGAAATTCCAGAGTGCCACTTTGATCGAACCAGTTCCAAACTAGATAGAGCTACTCAGAATTGCAATAAGTGAACTGTTTGTATTTTTTTTTAAGATAATGGATTATGCGAGCTGGTCTTATGCGAGCTGGTCTTGAGCCTTACTGGAGGTTGTGAGACTGCAGAAGTTTGCAGTGGTCCAGGAGGTCCGTCAGGTGAGCCACAAACCACCAGTTGTTGAGGGCGATGCTGAGGGCAATAGTGAGACATCACAGTGTTGATGGGCTCTTGGGGGGGGGGCAGAGAAGGGGCAGAAGGAGGAGTGGGAGGGGCAGAAGGAGGAGTGGGAGGGGCAGAGGGAGGAGCCCTTGCTGAGCTCACCTGCAGTCTTTGATGACTTGGTGGAGGTCAAACTCAAAGGCCGCCAGCAGAATGCTGTCTAGAGGCTCTGGAGCACTGCGGGAGTCTAGGAACATATCCATACTGGACTACACACACACACGCGCACGCGCACACACGAGATCCTTAGGGTGTCATAAAACTAAAATCAGGTAAAAAGTGCTTACCAGTGCAATTCTGCTTGACTGTACCAAAGTGTAGTCATGTAGGCCTGCGTTTACGCTGTGAATGTAGCTGTGTCTAACTGTACCCTATTTAAGTAATGTAGCTACATGTGTATCCAACTGTATTTTAGAGTAGTAGTGTAGCTCATGTGTCTGACTGTACCTTAGAGAAGTAGTAGTATAGCTCACGTGTCTGACTGTACCATGGCGTAGTAGTAGTATAGCTCACGTGTCTGACTGTACCTTAGAGAAGTAGTAGTGTAGCTCACGTGTCTGACTGTACCCTATTTAAGTTATGTAGCTTCATGTGACTATCTTAGAGAAGTAGTAGTATAGCTCACGTGTCTGACTGTACCACGGTGTAGTAGTGTCTCTCACGTGTCTGACTGTACCATGGCGTAGTAGTGTCTCTCACGTGTCTGACTGTACCATGGCGTAGTAGTGTCTC
Organism: Brachyhypopomus occidentalis; assembly: GCA_020368025.1. Lineage (NCBI taxonomy): Eukaryota > Metazoa > Chordata > Actinopteri > Gymnotiformes > Hypopomidae > Brachyhypopomus > Brachyhypopomus occidentalis. Next base: position 302,532 of record JAGXOD010000047.1, read on the forward strand.
TCACGTGTCTGACTGTACCTTGGCGTAGTAGTGTCTCTCACGTGTCTGACTGTACCATGGCGTAGTAGTGTCTCTCACGTGTCTGACTGTACCTTGGCGTAGTAGTGTAGCTCTGCTGGTTTGACTGTTGGGTGGGAGAAGAGCAACCTGCTGACCAGAAAATGGTACCAGGTGCCAAGCAGCTCCTTATTCTCCAGCAGAACGTCCTCGTCGCCAAGGAGGATCTACACGGGGAACAAGTGCATGCATGAACATGGAGCGACTGACAGAAAGACAGGACAAAGCAGCAGCTACATCTCCCAGAATGCAACAGGACCGGAGAGGTGTGACCAGAGGACGGGCAGAGGCACGCGCACCTTGCAGATGGTCTCCAGGTGAGGGCTGCTAGCGAAGGATTTGTCCTGGAGACAGCGGTCACACTCCTCGTGCCAGCGCCTCCATTTCATATCAAACTCTGTGAGAGTCTGTGTGCCACTGGGCTGCATGACACACACACACACACACACACACACACACACAGTGCTTTAGCCTCTGCAGCTGATCAAACCCAGGCTTAGCTGTCTAACTCAGTGTCTTATTATCAGAATCAGATGGTTTCCCCACACAAAACTACATGAAATACTCAACAACATTAAAAGCTCATTAAAAGGTGAATCCTTTTAAAATTTCAACCACAACTAATCAGTAACACTAATTTTACTCGTCGTGCATGTGCAAAAGCTTCACCCAGCCCTCCTCACCGCCCCTTTAATGCCCTGCTCACATTAAACACGGGCATCTTGTGCAGCAGGGTGTCCATGAGCTGGTAGAGCGTCCTGGAGGAGGTCTGTGCAGACGCCTGCTTGGCCAGAACATGTCGAGCCTCGTGCACGCGACCCTGTAGGACAAAACTGATCACCTGCACACAGGGGACACGGGGACAGAGAGGAGGAGCCAATGGAGAGAGGGAGTGGTACAGGCTGAAAAATGAGACATCCTTGTAATTACTATTAATGGTTCTGGAATGCGTGGGCGGGTCACTCCGTACCACGTCCCAGTAAGCGTGGTGGTGGGCGGGGCTGTCACTTCGCATGACCTCCTTGGCCTTCTCGTCTACGTCAGCCTTGTGCAAGCGTACCCAGTCCAGCAGGTGTAGGAGCAGACAGCCGGCTACACCGACGCACAGCGATGCGTGACAAAAAAAAAACAAAGCTCTTTTGTGTGGATGCGCAGGTGTGCCCTGAACAAGACGTGTCCTGCCCTGAACAAGACGTGTCCTGCCCTGAACAAGACGTGTCCTGCCCTGAACAAGACGTGTCCTGCCCTTAACAAGACGTGTCCTGCCCTGAACAAGACGTGTCCTGCCGTAGGACCGTCTGGTTAAATAAAGCCTGGAAAGGGCAGAAGACTAAAGAAATGCTATAAAGATGTTTTTCCCATTTCCATATGTGCTTTAAAAATCACTACTGCGTATATTTGCTACATTTTCAAGAAAGAAAGAAAGTGAAATGCAGGTTGTACCTGGAGCAGCGTCTATGAAAAGCACCTCGCAAAGATTCCAGATGAGCTCAGTGGCCAGAAGAATGGACACCTGAGGATGGTACACAGACATGACGAGACCGCAGAAACAGTACAAGTGAACGGACCATTAGCCATGTGACCATCAGCACGCGGGTCACTGGGAACTGGTACCTGGTTGCTGTACTGAGAGACCAAAGACGAGTCCTCAGTTGACACTGGAGACAAGACATGGGTTGGGAATGTGATACAACCATGTAAACCAAGCAAAATCAACCAATCAAAAACCCTGTTTATGGTGCCGACTGCACTACAACAAACACACCTGCAACATGCTGTAGTTCCTCCATACACGCTCGGATTACAGACCTGTAGTTCTTGCTGATGCTAACAAACCTGCACAAACGTCACATGAACAATAGGAAAACCACATGAAGGAACCCCCTGTGTTTTGTGCAAGTACTGTGGATTCTGATGAAAGGGGCTTTTTTTGTTCCTATTGTGGTTTTGTATATTATATATGAAGAGCAGATGTTCCTACTGTGGCTTTTTGTTCTTGCTGGGGACGTCATCTCTGATGTTCTGGAGCCCCACAAAAATGTGATGCGACTCGTTGAAGAGTTTGCGCAAGATGGGAGAGTAGATGTCTTCATCTTTACGCACCATGTGGACAGAGGGACAGCCAGACCCTGCTGAACCTGCACCTAGAAAGTAAGTGTGTGTGTGTGTGTGAGACACGGTTAAGAAGTCAAGGTGCGGACACCATGAAACTAGTGGACAAGTCTGACCACTGCAATGTCCAAACCAAAACATAAGTCATGCGATTACCTGCTAATTTGAAGTTTGTTTCATAGACCAGGATATCTCCTGGACCCCACTCAAACCCCAGATGTCTGTGCTTCAGTCCCACGCCAGGAATCAACTGTAAAACAAACGCAAAACAAACTCAACCTTTAGGCAGAGGTTTATTTTCTTACCCACTCCGTTCTGCACATTAATAGTGAATGAAAGTGCCTGTAAGTTAGTTTGCAAGATAGCTAATAATACATTCACTGTTGAATTCATAGAGACGAATTGTTGTAATAGTCAGGATTAGGATTAGGACTAGGAGTAGGATTAGGTTTAGGGTTAGCAATCGCTAGCTAGCCGTTCTTTAACTAAACACACACTAGCCTGACTTTGGGTACAGTAACTCTGCTTACCGTGGTGGTTGGCTCTACGTCAACCTCCTCCATTTTAAGAAAAAAAATAAATAAAATCAAAAATAAAATCAGGAAAAGCAGCTATGTGGTCGGCCCTACTGTGTTTTGTGCAGCATTACAGCACAAGGTTCAAGATTTGAGCGCCTCTCTCCCTCACAACAAGGACCCCGTGAATGACGCTATTGGGACTGTTCTGAAAATGCCTGTGCAAAATGTCACGGCAAAATAATACGTGCCAGGTCTTCGTATGCTTTGATGTTGCATAGCCTGTTTACAACTAAATAATACAATGTGTTACAATGTTGTGTGTGTGTTTGTGTGTGTTTCTTAACTGAGTTAGCTACAATCACCCAGTCATAAGCAAGTCATATCAACTTCAAAATGTATCATCTAAATACATATTAAAGATGTTCAAATATGATTCTAAAAAAAGTAACTTTAAACATCTATACACGATTTCTGATGTCGAAAATACTCCCAGGCTGCAAGACATGATGTAAATTATTTTATAGCCATATCGAAATTGGCCTCACCAATTATGCACTTTTTTGAATGACTGAAACAAGATGGCTACCCTCCATCTTAGAAAGACTAGTAATGTGTTGGATTTAGAAATGACTCTTAAATAGCAGACATATCTGAGTACATACACATTATATCATCCTATTAGTAAGTATATGCTAAGATTATCATGATCTGAGGGCATTTTACAGGACAATTTGTTAAGCCAAGACGTTGTACATGTGCGCGTGCATGTTTGAAAGCACACCCCTGAGCGTTTCATGGTTTCGCGCATTACGTCAGTCACGTCCGTGCCAAACGTCATGTGACCTGCCTTAACCAATCACCACCGCTTGCTGAGAGCGCGCATTTAGTCGTGATCGCGCACGTAGAAGTGGGTTTGATTCGGGAGCGCGTATATGCGCGTCCCCGCGGATTCTTTGTGTGACGGCGTAGAGAAGCGCAAATACAATAACCATGGCCGACGAGAAGCCCAAGGTGAGTGACAGTAAAAAAAAATGTTCGCTCATCATTATTTCTAGCCAACATATTGTAAAATGTAGGAGAAAAAAATATATACAAAAGCATCGATACTGATTGAATAGAATATTCCGCTTAGTGGATAAATACTGCAACTGCTGCTTTACAAACACCGGAAGAATTGTGAACGCGCTTGTCTAGGCGGGTAGCCTCCATAGCGGAGAGCGCGTCAGGGAGGCAGTTACACTGAAAGGCAGCAGAATTAATAACACTGTTGGTTACCTTACTCAATTAAGTTTTTAATTTAGTGGCATTTTATTGGGAGCATTTCGTCAGTAGTCAACAATTATAAAGCGATACATTAAAGACAGTAAATATTATATACTCCGAAAACTTCTTTTCCGTTTTCTTTTTTTAAAGGACTTTCTTGACTCTTCCAACCTGCCCGGGTGTGTGAGTCTCCAGCAGACTTAATTCCTCTGCTAACCTAGCTTGCATTGCTCCTGGTGTTGATGAGTTAGCTGGGTAGCTAACTGCTAACTAGCTGTAGTAACTGGGACGAGCCTCTCGGTGGTGGTGTCCCCGGGCCTTGGAATGTTACTGAACCAGTTTAAATGTCCCAACATATATGTGTTTACATGTTTTTATTTATTTAAAAGTGGGCTTTATGGCTAAAACCAGCACATGGAATGGGAAAGTATACAGTTCTCTATTACTAATGTGGCAGAAAGTTTGTTCTACTATGAACCAAGTTGAGCAAATTATAATTTATCACGCAGGTATGACACTTATGCCACATATTATTGTCCTTTTTTTAGAGGATTGTATTGCATATTAAACAGTGTAAGATGCTATACATGAGACCATCTACAGAACTAGGGAGACAAAGATAAGATTTGCTCAATGTTGATTGGTCAATATCAGTGTCCTGTACTTGTTAGATACGTTATGCCAAATTTGGACACCAAACATGTCTGTCCCAGCAGGTCTTGCCTGAGGAGATCTTTAACTGAACTGTTCCTTGAAAGTGATTGGTTAAAGTGATCAATTATCACTGTGCTGACACTGTCTCACTTGTGTACGTTGTCAATGTGCAGGAGGGAGTGAAAACTGAAAACAACGACCACATCAATCTGAAGGTGGCGGGGCAGGACGGTTCAGTGGTCCAGTTTAAGATCAAGAGGCACACGCCACTCAGCAAACTCATGAAGGCCTACTGTGAGCGGCAGGTGAGTGGCAGCGCAGGGGGTGTGGCCTAGCTCCAGGGGGTGTGGCCGAGCTACAGGAGGTGGGAGAAAGGAAGGTCATCTCACCTGGTCACTCCCCTGCCTTCTCTCTATTGGTTCATTTTCCTTGTTGTGAAACATGGAGGTTGCTCATGTTTTTTCTCCCCAGCCTGATTGTATTGATGCAGAAACCCACATAAACCACTTTCAGCTGAGGGAGAAATTAATTTGAATCAGTGAAGTGAGCTTGAATGACTGATGCTGTTTGGGAATGCTTCCTTCTGTGAGCACTTCCTGTGAGGAGGCGTGGCTTGGACCTGCTTCTTCAACCTGGCAGCCAAAGCCCCGCCCCCAGGCTCATCTCCAGCACTCGGCAGCTGCTAGCTAGACCCAGTTCATGGCCTGTTCAGACGACCTCACTCTCTTCCTTCCATCCTGGTCTTCACAGCCAGTGTGATCCCACCAGCTGTCAAAACCCACACTATCCAAAATTCCTTTGATCAGACAATCTGAAACCAGGAATAAGATAAAATCTGAATTACATCATGCAAACATCTTGTTTGCATCAGCGACAAGGGAAACTGGGGAAGGAACATTTCACTTTTGGTAGCCTTTAAGTCATTTGTCAGGTGTTTTTAGGCTCACTGGCCTACACCCTTTGTGTCTTCATGTCGTTGGAAAACATACCAAAGCAGTGTGATTGGCTGTACACGAATCCCCACATGGTTCTGTAGGTCAGTAAAGATGGCTGCCATCCCACCCTTATTATGCACTGGGCATGTACTGGTCCGAGCACTAGAGCTAGGATACCATGTGGCTGTTGTCAAAGGCAGAGCCTAATGAGAAGACCAAGCAGTCCAAGCAACGCTCTGTTTAACGAGACTACCAGACTGTTGGGTTGTATGGTTCTGCTCTCTGCTATGCTCCTATGAGCACTGTGGATGCTTGGTAGCAGGTCTGGGTTGGGATTTATAAAGCTCCTTGGGGCAAAAGTGCTGACCAAGGAACAGATTCCTCCCTTGTTTGTGGTGATCTCAGTTGACACAGCAAGAGCTGACACAAGATCAAAGCTTCTACTGCAAGACACTAGTAAATCCAGCTGACCTGGACTATTTCACACAAGCTACAGAATAGGGCTTCTGAGGGAGCAAGCAAAGGGGACACACACACGTGTGAGTGAGTAAGAGATAGAAAGGGAGAGTAGAGACAAACTGTTGGATTTGATGAGCACGTGGACAGACTGAACCATATGTGTGTGTGTGTGTGTGTGTGTGTGTGTGTGTGTGTGTGTGTGTGTGAGATTTTGATGAGGCACATTGAGATATTGATCCACGTGTGTTTTCAGGGACTGACGATGAGGCAAATCCGGTTCCGGTTTGACGGACAGCCTATTAACGAGTCGGACACACCTGCACAGGTATGACCCTGCTTCCTACACTGTGATGCCTGCTAGGGTCCCTGACAATGGCCTTCTTTACCTTTATACGAACACAGTCCAATAGGTGTCACACACCTGACTGCAGTGCTCCTGTTCTGAAATGTTCATAACACAGGCTGCTATGGTGATAGTGATGACCCAGTCACCTCAGGCCTGTAGTCTAGTCCACAAAAGGGACGGTTGAAGAATTCTGGGTGATTGGCCAGATGAGCCCCCTGTCCTGGGTGATTGGCTGCTTGAGCCCCCTGTCCTGGGTGATTGGCCGTTTGAGCCCTCTGCCCCTCCCCATTCCTCCCACGGGACCCGGTGAATGTCCCACAGCTGAAGCTGTGTGTTTGAAGACAGTCCCATCTGTCCTCGTAAATGCACAGAGATAAGTGCACGTCGAAGGCAGGTGAATAGGTAATGGGTAGAGCTTCTCATTTCCTCCCTTTCATTTTTACAACACAAAAGAAGCAATCAATAAGTGTGATCAATAGACCAATAGAGATGGAATGCTCTCCCCCCTCCGTCAGCTTCATTTCAGGCTGAATGTTAGCAGCTAACGGGGCCGTAATGCTCTTTGAGTGATGCATACAAAACACATGAATATGAATGAGTGGGAACATGATAAGGAACGGCATCAGTGAACCGCAGGAATCCTGGGGGAAACTTTCAACTGGGTTCTGGTGAACGTATTCACACGAGACGCTTGGAGAGTCTCCCATGGCCTGGTGACTTAGTCCTAATGCTCACGTATTGTCTTTTCCCCTCACGCACAGTTGGAAATGGAGGATGAAGACACAATTGATGTTTTCCAGCAACAGACAGGAGGCTGTGTCTAAGCAAGGCAACTTTACAGCCCATCTGTTTCTCTCCCTCACTCTCTTCCTCTCTCTCCCTCACTCTCTTCCTCTCTCTCCCTCATTCTCTTCCTCTCTCTCCCTCACTCTCTCTCACTCTGGGACATTAACCTCTCCCTTTACAGTTGTTTGCGACTGCTGTTGTATAGTGTGTGTTTTCTTTTGTTTTTTTTTTTTGGTTGGAATTTCCATCCTCCTTTTTTGTACATAAATGACTTCCTCTGTAAGCACCTAAAGGTTGGCAGTGTTTAATACTCTGTGTCAAGGCGGGCTAAGGCAACCATAGAAACGCACGCAAAATCCAATGCCCATCCAACATTCTCCACTGTTAATGGTGTTAACCGCTGAAACTATAGATATTCAGGATATATATATATATATATATATATATATATATATATATATATATATATATTTTTTTTTTCTTTTCTTTTTTGGTCAGAGGAAATATACCTAAAATCTGTCCGCCAAATGTAAGATGAGGTGTAGAGAGAGAGAGAGTGTGTGTGTGTGTATATGTGTGTGTGTGAGAGAGAGAGAGAGAACTGGTTGGTTCAAACACCAATATCAAGTTCCTGTAGGTTCACAGATCACAGACTCTCAGGATGGCATCTCTCTCGCGAAAAACAACGTTGTCACGTGTCTAATCGATTTTTATTCCTTAGCACTTTCACGTGAGCTAAGGGCTACACTACGGAGTTGTATTTTGTCATCAGTGAGCTGACCAGATCGGTTTAAAGTTACGAGCTGGATTCACAGTAATTTTGTTATGCTAAGCGCGCTACTACCTTAACGTGAATGGTAGTCCGCAAGCCTATATATTCATAATAAACCTCCCATTGTAAATTAAAGAAAAGTCATTTTATGGTGTGGTCTGGGATGAAGAGAAATTTGAGACGTCTTATGTTTAAGACTGGTATATGGAACTGGCTCTGAGATCATACATAAAACAAGTCTACTACATTTTCTCCTTATTAGTTTATATATAAATTACGAAATCATGATATGTTCAGTCAAGTTAAACACCTGTACTGTCTAATCACTTGTTAAAATAAAATATTCTCTTTTTACCAGACATTTGCCTTTTTTGTTTCCGAATCACACGGCAGCCGTCACTGAACTCCCGGTAGACACAAGGACGTGTGCTGGATTCACCGAGACATGTTCTGTGTGACACATGCCTGGTCCTTAAATTATTCTTTAAAAAAAGGAGTTGGTTGTATTAAACTAGTCTACAATTATTATTTTGTTCGTCTGTGTTCCGCACCATAATGGATGCTGCATTACCAAACCTTCGTCTAAGGGAACGTGGTAGCGTCTGTCATTAGGTGAATGAGGGTACAAATGTAGCTTTGATCGACAGTAAATCCTCCAATCAGAGGCAGCATATGCTTGGGCGCTACCGAATCAAATGCCGTATGCTTCTCGTGGGCTGTGCCATGTGGGCTGGAGTAAAGTTGACCAAACGGTGCTTCGCTCAGATTCCAATTCATCCGAACTCGGGCGGAGTCCATGCGGACAGCGGGGATAAAGGATTTAGACAATTTAGTGGCTAGTTTAGCTTAAGGTATACAGAGCAGCTCAGCAACAAAATTACCCTGACGAAATGACGACGACGACCACTTTCCAAGGAATGGATCCTAGTGCGAAAAATAGTTCCAGGTAAAGCGAAGCAGATTTAGGTAACCACCGTTCAGACCAAACAAAAGAAAATTGGATCCAGGGCAGTTGGACGCCAGCTGTCCGCCTCGCTAATGTTAGACGCTTTAACGGCAGTTCATTAAAACAAGCGGTGGAGACGATGTAGAGTGCAGTGAACCGGTGGTGTATTTTAGTTTTCATCTCGCTGATAAAAAACAATGATTTCCTGTCGTCTGTCAGATAATGTACTGACGCGGAGCTAACGGACCAAACGGCCGCCAGGCTGCTAGCTAGCTCGCGTAGCGTCAGTTAAGAAAACGTTACGCCGCCAGTCTGAAGATCGCCCGCCGCCGCCGCCGCCGTCCTCGTCCGCATCCACCCTATATCGCCCTATATCGTTTCACTAATTTCAGTCAGTATGCTGACAGGAAATATAAACATTTTATTTGGCCAGATCAAATGCTGTCTTAATAATAGATTTCGACATCCGTGTATTCAAGTGGGGCGACAAATGAAAAATCAAAAGTTTCCCCTCAGCGAGCTGTCTAGTTAGCCATTTTAGCTAACTAAGGAATTCCTTGGCAGCCTGCCACTTTGCTTTCCTTCGCCGCTGTTACCTAGTGCGCTTCAGTGGTTTAGCTAGGGCTTTTTTTGTTTTCGCCAAACTTTGTTGGGTGAAAGATATTAACTGTCTTAATTATCGAATCTGGTTATAATATGTTCTTCTGTAAATACGTTAGAGGTGTAGCGCGTTAACTGGCTGTATTGTTAGATACGTCTGTTTTAAGGCACGTCCGTTGATTATTTTCTCCCCGTTATCCATCACTGGCTAGCTCGGTTTTAAGGCCCCAGACCTAAACTCTCCATTGTCCTTTTAAGGATTTCGGTACGTGTTGAATTGTAACGTTGACGGTCATCCAACCGGTGTCCTGGGCGCTTGCCTGGCTGGCCGAAGTATTCGCGTTACACATCCAAAGTCGTTTTGTGTCTCGAATTTGCTTGGGCCTCATAAACTTTCTGATGAGGAGGCAGCATGCATGATGAACTCGCTTAGATTTTCGAGCTTTGATGTAAAGAAAATTCGCTATAAAGTGGTCCGGTTCTCTAGCTGCGTTTAAAATATGCCGGAAAAGAGCGGTTTTGGTAGGCGGTTTGTCAGCTCTAGGTTAGCGCTGTACAGAAGATGACATTACGGGGACATCTTGACGCAACATGTTGATTTCTGAATTGTAATCGTATTATTCACGGCTGCTCAACTATAGGTGGGCTTCTCTATTTGATTCGGTCCACGTCGGGAATTTCTCGCTCATTGATTTGATCCAGTGCTCGAGGAGAGGTTAGTGTAGTGAATGTAGGTCGCACCTCACAGCGGAGTCGGCCGCTTATTGGCATTTTCCAATCGAATATCATCGGCAACAAATTCTCAGTCTTTGAGATCGTTTTATATCTGGAATATCTGGACACTTAAAATACCACTTTGTAAGTTACCGTCTTATCTGTCGCTGTGTGTTGCCTTGTGTTATTGGGTGGGGTCTCGAAAATGGCATTTTCTGCTGGCTGTGTGTGTGTGTGTGGGGGGGGTGGGATGAACCACGATCTCATCCGAGCATAAGGTTACGACATTATAATTAACGCGCTGTCGGGACGGTAGGTTAACAACACATTGTTTTTGTATGTCCGCCTGGCCCCCGCCGCGTGCTCCGGTATTTCGGTTTCCTCACAAAGGAGAGCGTGAAGCAGCGCGTTGGATGGCGCTTGACCCCGACAGCTGCCCGGTGTCAGCTGGCGAGTCCCAGCATTTTTGCGAGGCACGAGAAAAGGGGGGCGGCGGCTCCGAGTCGAGCGTTTTCATTTAGAGCAGAACCAATTTCCGCCGTCTTTCAGCAAGGTTAATCGCAGTTCGGTTTTTCACGGCAACGCCAAACCGCTTTCGCCTTCAGTGGTTCTTTGTAGGGTCACACGCTAACGTGGGTTGAACGTCTCCAGTCATCTGTATTGTGTAGCACAGATTTTAGGGAGTGGAGACCCTCCCTTCTTGTGTGTGTGTGTGTGTGTGTGTGTGTGTGTGTGTATATATATATATATATATATATATATATATATATATATATATATATATATATATTCTCCTGCTAGGCACTGGTCTGTGCAGCAGTCAGTCAGCTGTAGGGGTGTGTTGTGGGTGTGGTGATGGTTGGGGAGGGGCAGGCCCCTCATGTTCTAGTTCTCCTGAAGCTGGCTATTGTAGGCACATTAAGCTGTGTTAATGCTGTGTTAATGTCAGCACGAGCACACATCTGAGACACTACCCTGCTTTTTGCCTTGCCATGTGCTGGAGGAACTGCGCGTCTGTATCCGTGTGCTGATGTCGGTGGGGGATTTCTGCTCTCGGACATGTTGATGTCCTGTTTCTATTGATTCATCAAGTGAACATGAGCAGGTGCACAGGGTCGGCCGTCCTACAGAGAGGCCACCGCTGAGAGAGATGAGGACCTCGCTCAACACTCCAACAGCGGCCGCATGGTAGACCTGGGATTGGAACCCCCAAACATCTGACTGATGGCCCCAGTCAACCAATCAGCATTCTCGCCTGGTGGCCCCAGTCAGCCAATCGGCACTCTCTCCTGGTTCAAAACTCTCTCCTTACTCAGGAACTAAGATCTGTCTTTGAATCTGAGAGTGGCTGCATACCTGCATGTGTGTTGCCAGCCGGGGCCCAGCACCAGGGAGGCATGTGCACTGGCCTGAAATTCCACATTGTACTTTGTGGTCCATGAATCTGGGTTCTTGAGTCGGTAAACTGCCCGGAAAACTAAGCAAGAGTTCACACAGTTTCATACTCCTTTGTGATTACTCCAGATTACTTTAATGTTAGCGGATTACCAATTAGTCCTGGACCGTTTGGTCCATTATTGAAAAGCCATGTTGGTGGAGTGGCAGCTGTAACCATAGTGACGCCCCCATGGGTTTCTGTGGTGCTCTGCAGGGTGTTGCGGCCTCCGGGTGGAGCCTCCAACATCTGCTTCGGCTCGGACGAGGACAAGCCAACGCGCAAGAACAGAATGGCCTCCAACATCTTCGCCGAGCCCGACGACCCTCATGCCCACCGGAGGAACAACCCACCTGGTACACACACATACACACACACACACACCATGCCTACCGGAGGAACAACCCACCTGGTACACACACGCACCACGCCCACCGGAGGAACAACCGTGTATGTGTACCATAGTTAATAACTAATTTATTACAGAGGGTTCACGTGTACGTGTACCAGAGTAAATAACTGCCTCAGTACAGAGGGTTCACGTGTACCAGAGTAAATAACTGCCTCAGTACAGAGGGTTCACGTAATGCGTGTACCAGAGTAAATAACTGCCTCAGTACAGAGGGTTCACGTGTACGTGTACCAGAGTAAATAACTGCCTCAGTACAGAGGGTTCACGTGTGCGTGTACCAGAGTAAATAACTGCTTCACTACAGAGGGTTCACGTACACGTGTACCAGAGTAAATAACTGCCTCAGTACAGAGGGTTCACGTGTACGTGTACCAGAGTAAATAACTGCCTCAGTACAGAGGGTTCACGTGTACGTGTACCAGAGTAAATAACTGCCTCAGTACAGAGGGTTCATGGTAACGTGTACCAGAGTAAATAACTGCCTCAGTACAGAGGGTTCACGTGTACGTGTACCAGAGTAAATAACTGCCTCAGTACAGAGGGTTCACGTGTACGTGTACCAGAGTAAATAACTGCCTCAGTACAGAGGGTTCACGTGTAAACGTGTACCAGAGTAAATAACTGCCTCAGTACAGAGGGTTCACGTGTAATGCGTGTACCAGAGTAAATAACTGCCTCAGTACAGAGGGTTCACGTGTACGTGTACCAGAGTAAATAACTGCCTCAGTACAGAGGGTTCACGTGTACGTGTACCAGAGTAAATAACTGCCTCAGTACAGAGGGTTCACGTGTACGTGTACCAGAGTAAATAACTGCCTCAGTACAGAGGGGGTTACCAGAGTAAATAACTGCCTCAGTACAGAGGGTTCACCACGTGTACCAGAGTAAATAACTGCCTCAGTACAGAGGGTTCACGTGTCCGTGTACCAGAGTAAATAACTGCCTCAGTACAGAGGGTTCACGTGTACGTGTACCAGAGTAAATAACTGCCTCAGTACAGAGGGTTCACGTGTACGTGTACCAGAGTAAATAACTGCCTCAGTACAGAGGGTTCACGTGTACGTGTACCAGAGTAAATAACTGCCTCAGTACAGAGGGTTCACGTACACGTGTACCAGAGTAAATAACTGCCTCAGTACAGAGGGTTCACGTGTACGTGTACCAGAGTAAATAACTGCCTCAGTACAGAGGGTTCACGTGTACGTGTACCAGAGTAAATAACTGCCTCAGTACAGAGGGTTCACGTGTACGTGTACCAGAGTAAATAACTGCCTCAGTACAGAGGGTTCACGTGTACGTGTACCAGAGTAAATAACTGCCTCAGTACAGAGGGTTCACGTGTACGTGTACCAGAGTAAATAACTGCCTTCACCACACGCCCCCTGATGAACTCTACATGACCCCTGTGACCATTATCACAGGAAAGCACATTTTCGATGCACTCCATTGTTAAACCATATAACAGGAACTTCACTGTCTGAAATTCCTGTAGCACTGTTCACTGTAGGCACAGTGGCTGTGTGAAGCTCCGCCTCCCGGGTGAGAGTGGACCCTCCCACCCCTGCTGGGAGCTGTCTGCATGCTGATTTGCAGGAGGCATCCATGTCATTTCCTGTAGCTATGACCTCATGGTTTTGTCACTCGGCTCTGCTTCCTGATGTGTGAGACCACTGATATCGATGACCACGAATATGACAAGATGTGACATCACCCACAAATGACTTCCTGTTCCCATGACTAAGGAGCAACATCTGGTTCACCTTATACTGTAAGAGTCTCCTCTTCAATATGTAAAATTGTTCTTCTGTCTGCCTGTGTGGTCAGTTAAATATGTAACAGTTCCAGCTCCACTACCTGGTGTAGTCAGGTTGGTAGATTATAACATAACTGCCTCTGTCCTGAGTGTTCAGAGCAGTCTTATGTGATTAGATGAGGTTTGGTAGGTGTTGGTTGGGTGGATGTGAAGGCCTGGCTGGGTGGTGCGGTGGATCCTGAGCGTGTGCAGGCGTCTGGACCAGATCACCAGTGCCCCCTGAGCGTGTGCAGGCGTCTGGACCAGATCACCAGTGCCCCCTGAGCGTGTGCAGGCGTCTGGACCAGATCACCAGTGCCCCCTGAGCGTGTGCAGGCGTCTGGACCAGATCACCAGCCCCCTGAGCGTGTGCAGGCGTCTGGACCAGATCACCAGTGCCCCCTGAGCGTGTGCAGGCGTCTGGACCAGATCACCAGCGCCCCCTGAGCGTGTGCAGGCGTCTGGACCAGATCACCAGCGCCCCCTGAGCGTGTGCAGGCGTCTGGACCAGATCACCAGTTCCCCCTGAGCGTGTGCAGGCGTCTGGACCAGATCACCAGTGCCCCCTGAGCGTGTGCAGGCGTCTGGACCAGATCACCAGCGCCCCCTGAGCGTGTGCAGGCGTCTGGACCAGATCACCAGCACCCCCTGAGCGTGTGCAGGCGTCTGGACCAGATCACCAGTTCCCCCTGAGCGTGTGCAGGCGTCTGGACCAGATCACCAGTTCCCCCTGAGCGTGTGCAGGCGTCTGGACCAGATCACCAGTGCCCCCTGAGCGTGTGCAGGCGTCTGGACCAGATCACCAGCGCCCCCTGAGCGTGTGCAGGCGTCTGGACCAGATCACCAGCGCCCCCTGAGCGTGTGCAGGCGTCTGGACCAGATCACCAGTTCCCCCTGAGCGTGTGCAGGCGTCTGGACCAGATCACCAGTTCCCCCTGAGCGTGTGCAGGCGTCTGGACCAGATCACCAGCGTCCCCTGAGCGTGTGCAGGCGTCTGGACCAGATCACCAGTTCCCCCCCAGTTGGACCAAATCACCAGCGCCCCCTGAGCGTGTGCAGGCGTCTGGACCAGATCACCAGCGCCCCCTGAGCGTGTGCAGGCGTCTGGACCAGATCACCAGTTCCCCCTGAGCGTGTGCAGGCGTCTGGACCAGATCACCAGTGCCCCCTGAGCGTGTGCAGGCGTCTGGACCAGATCACCAGCGCCCCCTGAGCGTGTGCAGGCGTCTGGACCAGATCACCAGCGCCCCTGAGCGTGTGCAGGCGTCTGGACCAGATCACCAGTTCCCCTGAGCGTGTGCAGGCGTCTGGACCAGATCACCAGTTCCCCTGAGCGTGTGCAGGCGTCTGGACCAGATCACCAGTTCCCCCCTGAGCGTGTGCAGGCGTCCCCCTGGACCAGATCACCAGTTTCCCCTGAGCGTGTGCAGGCGTCTGGACCAGATCACCAGCGCCCCCCTGAGCGTGTGCAGGCGTCTGGACCAGATCACCAGCGCCCCCTGAGCGTGTGCAGGCGTCTGGACCAGATCACCAGTGCCCCCTGAGGCAGGAGACACGATGGCCCCACTCAGGGGCTCAAGCCTGCAGCACACCTGCTACTGGGGGCTGGAGACCAGGGCTGCTGCAGGGCTGGAGGTGCTGCTCACACCACAGCGCCCGTCATCAGTTACTGCTGTAGCTGTTAGCAGTAGCAGCAGCAGCAGCAGCAGCAGTAGCAGCAGCAGCAGTAGCAGCAGCAGCAGTAGCAGTAGCAGCAGCAGCAGCAGTAGCAGCAGCAGCAGCAGCAGTAGCAGCAGCAGCAGTAGCAGCAGCAGTAGTAGCAGCAGCAGCAGCAGTAGCAGCAGCAGCAGTAGCAGCAGCAGCAGCAGTAGCAGCAGCAGCAGCAGCAGTAGCAGCAGCAGCAGCAGTAGTAGTAGCAGCAGCAGCAGCAGCACCAGTAGTAGCAGCAGCAGCAGTAGCAGCAGCAGCAGCAGTAGCAGCAGCAGTAGTAGCAGCAGCAGCAGTAGTAGCAGCAGCAGTAGTAGTAGCAGCAGTAGCAGCAGTAGCAGCAGTAGCAGCAGTAGCACCAGCAGTAGTACCAGCAGTAGTACCAGCAGCAGCAGTAGTAGCAGCAGTAGTAGCAGCAGTAGTACCAGCAGTAGTACCAGCAGCACCAGTAGTAGTACCAGTAGTAGTACCAGTAGTAGTACCAGTAGTAGTACCAGTAGTAGTACCAGTAGTAGTAGCAGCAGTAGTAGCAGCAGTAGTACCAGCAGTACCAGTAGTAGCAGCAGCAGCAGTAGTAGCAGCAGTAGTAGCAGCAGTAGTAGTAGCAGCAGTACCAGCAGTAGTAGTACCAGCAGCAGTAGTACCAGTAGTAGTACCAGCAGCAGCAGTAGCAGTAGTACCAGTAGTAGTACCAGCAGCAGCAGCAGTAGCAGTAGTAGTACCAGCAGCAGTAGCAGTAGTACCAGTAGTAGTACCAGCAGCAGTACCAGTAGTAGTACCAGCAGCAGTAGCAGCAGCAACTTTATTTTTATTGGTTATGACAAGGGTTGGGGTTCATATCACTGCAGACTTGGATTATATGACACACACACATGTATATATATATATATGTATGTGTGTGTGTATGGTATGTATGTGTAATAGTAATGTGTAAGAAGCCTCCATTAGATTTTTGTTTTTACCAATGGTATAATGAGTATGCATAATTATTTCTTTTTCTTTTTAAGAAAAAAACAGCCCCCTGAGAGCTGATTTTTCTGATTTTAATTAGTTTTTTTATTCAATACTGTCTACACATTTCCCTGTATTTTCTGGTTGTTTTCTAATGAAGAGACATAATTATGTATGGCCATTGTACCATTGGTAACGCAACAAATCTAAGACTGTATAATAAAATACTGAATATCTCTCAGACTTTTCATTCTGGAGGGATTGAATCTGATGGCTAAAACATGCAGGACTCGGATTACTGGCTCCCTCTCCTGACATCATAAAACCGCACTAAATCTGACTGTGTTAAAATAGTGGAAAGTATGTCTCACTGTTTCCTTACTGAGAAGGACAGGGCTGGGGGGGTGGACACTGACGGGGGGGGACGGGGACGGTGTAAGACAGGCACTGAAGGACTCTTCCTAATGACACAGAAGGATGTGGTCTTGTGTGGTGTCACATCGCTCTGTATCGACCTCTATCAGCCTTCGCCGTGTTCACCAAGACTCCCTCTGTACGACACACAGCCGCTGGACTCGGATATGCACGTGTGTTTCTAGCGTGTTTTGGCCTGTTCCTTTGCTAGGGTGGAGGTCCCAGGTAACCTCTGATGCACTCTGTGAAACGACCGAATGAGGGTTTCATACGACGGGCAGTGTGAGGTCACTGCAGTCTCACACTTCAGAGCACTAGATCCCTCCTCACTGATGATCTCTCGTTACCGTGGGAACCCATCTCTACCTACTCGATGTTTCTAATAACGTATCGTTTCTGTGGGTCTGTGACTGTGGATGACAGACTGTAAGATCACTTGGCTGGTGTGATGGTCCCACGTTTGAACCCAGATGGCACATGAGTGAACAGCTAGCAGACGTGGTTCCTGCCCCTCTGGGGTCCTGACGTCAGCGAGGTTCCTGCCCCTCTGGGGTCCTGATTTCAGCGAGGTTCCTGCCCCTCTGGGGTCCTGACGTCAGCGTGGTTCCTGCCCCTCTGGGGTCCTGATGACAGCGAGGTTCCTGCCCCTCTGGGGTCCTGACGTCAGCGGTGTTGTTGCAGGTGGAGAGGCCAGTGGTGTGCTCTGTGGCGAACCCTCCGCCCCCCTGAGACGCTGCCACCAGCCACCCATCTACATGAACGACTCCGCCGAGCACCAGTCCAACCCTGTGGTGAGTGTACGCACGGCAGACGGAGGCGTGAGGCTGTACACACACACACACTCCTACCACTACAGCCAGTACCGCAATTTGATGCCGCTGTGATGTCAGCTTTGAACCTCCAGTCTAAATGTTAATCTGTGTGTGTGTGTGTGTGTGTGTGTGTGTGTATTCGTTGTTAAAGGGGCTAGTACTGACACGTGCGTGGTGTGTGTGTGAGGCGTTTGTTTATGCCGTCTGCTGTGGTGGTGTGTAAACCTGTCAGGCGTGGGGTCAGAGAGGTCAGAGTGTGTCCTTGTTTAAGCTCCGCATGACTCCCCCTCCCTGGTCCTACGCTCACCCCTCACACAGGCCAGCTGACTCCACACACACACACACACACACACGGGGGTTGAAGTGCTTCTGCTGGAGAACCCTCCATCACAGTGGTGTTTTAGCGTGTGTTTACACGGCCCTGTTTGGGGGGAGTTTACATAACCCTTGTAAAGCTTGAAGAGATGTGGTGTATCTAGACCAGACTGGGAAGCAGGCTGGATGACATAAAGAGGCCAGGGCCCCTCAGGCTTCCCGTTAGCACACACACAGGTCCCCCTCCCAGCCATCACCTTCCTGCAGGCTTTGTGTTCGTCAGTGGCGGCATCGGTCTTCAGTGTGACCCGGGTTACGGCTGTAGCTCAACTCTTCTTTCTCTCTCTTGCAGATGGAAAACTACGAACCAGAGAGCAACGGTGAGAGCAGTTTCATTTTACTACTGATTGAATGAACTTGAGTGCTTCTGTCAGGACTAGGCGGGTGGCCCCGCCCCCTCTGAACCGTCCCAGACAGGTGGCCCCGCCCCCTCTGAGCAGTAGTGCATAAACCACATTCAGGCAGCTGCTGAGTTGCCCCTGGTGTGTTTCCACCAGTCCAGAACATGGCAGCCCTCATCCCCTGTGAAGGGAGAGAGCAACAGTTAGTCTGCTACAGCAGGGGCTTTAGCTGGAGCATTTGTGTATTATATATGCCCAGTCTGACATGTTGCACTGCGTTGAATATTTCATGATGAGTCGATCTAAGTGGACTCCCAGTGCACCATGGGAATTGGTCTCTTAAAGACAAGAGAGACTACTTCATTTTCAGCAAATGAATTCCAGATCTTGATGGTGGTGTCAGTCAAGAATTTTCTGCCATTTGTGTACGAGATCCAACTGGAACTGGTTGGTGTGTGTGCGTTGTGTTTATCTGAGTGTGTGAGTCCAGCCCAGTGTGGTGATGATGAACTGTGTGTTTAGACCACTCAGAGGAACCAGAGGCGTGTGAGGAGCAGCAGAAGGATGAGCTGCTGGCCTCGGCGTCCGGCGCTGGACCCACGGGTCGCAGAAACCCCCCTGGTGGCAAATCCTCCCTCATACTGGGCTGAGGAGTCTCCCCCTCCCTCTCTCTCCGTCTCTCCCCCTCTCCCTCTCTCTCTCCTTTTTTTCTTTTTTTACTTTTTTTTTCCCTAAAAATTGACTTTCACTCTACTCATGTGAGCCATGGGATTTATTTTGATTGTTTTGTCCATTACCACCTGTGTATTTGTTTTTCTATCGCAAAAAAAGAAGAGATCGTTGGCAGAAGCACTTTATGTACAAGCTCCATTTCAGCCCACCGTGATGCGCGCAGGCCTGGCTGTGGGCGTGTGCTGCCCCCGCCCTCCGCACCGCCCAAGCGCCAACCCTTTCCAAGCAACACAAGATTTGTTGGCGCAAAATTTCTAAGTACAAATAAAGATTGATATGAATTTGACTGCCGTGGATGGTCTTTGGTGGGCTGGGAGAAGATGGGGGGGGGGAGGTTGGTGGAGCTCCAGGACAGGAACCTGGACGGGCGGAGACGCTCCAGGCGGTTCAGCTGGACGGAGGACCAGAACCTGAGTGGGGTGTAGAGCCAGACGTCTGGCTGCCCCACCTGCGCTCTGCTTGGGCCTTCTGACTGTTCCAGCCCTGGAGGCGACTGGCGGGCTGATCGCCAGACTGACTGTGAGCTCCATGGTAAGTGACGGTCACGTTCGTGTGGCGGGGTGCAGCACTTGCGCCGTATCCATCCGCCACTGGATTTGAAGAGCGGGTTCTTTAAGTCCTCATTGTCTTAGGCTGCTATGTGGTTGAATGTCCACTTGGTGGTGCTGATTGACAGAATTTCTGCTTTCAGAATCTGGCCCTTGTTATGCATGAGTAGCGGAAGAAAGTCATTAAGGTCCATCATTCTTTCTCGTCCCAGAGGTGTTGGTTAGAGGAGCAGGATATTGTTTCTCCAGGAAACTGCTGCTGCACGATGCAACAACGTTGTTGTGCCGACGGAATTGACCTCTGACCTCTTCCTTATATTTGTAAGCTCTAGAGCAAATTAAGAACGTGTGCCAAGATTAAGCTCCAAAAGGAATTTTATCCAAAATCAAACATCGTCCATTTCTTCTTGTAACACAGTCAAAAACCTGTTGCTCCGTTCCCTTAAATCCTCACGTTCTATAGTCACCAAAAAAAGTCAGGGAATCAGGGAATGACTACAAGAAGTCAGTATCCACTAGCAAGACAGTACTATATTTTTAAGAGACTGGAGATGTTGGGAATGTGTCTGGAAGAGGACATTTGTCTACACTGCCACTACGCAGGCAGGAGGAGGAGGCGTTGAGACGCTGATGGGTCTCCATGGACAACAGCTGGAGAACTGCAGACGCTCCACAGGTCTTGGGGTCAGAACGTCTCCCAGACTACACCGACACCACCTCCTAGCCACAGCTGTTTGGGAGGGTAGCCAGAAGAAACCTGCTGTCAATGACCCGCAAACCTAAGAGCTCCAGCTCACCAAACGGGAACTCTGAGGACACGTGTTCTGTGCTCAGACGACCAGAACAGTGGGACGAGATGTCTGTGTAATGTAAACAGTCCGCCGTGTAGTGAAGAGCCTCATCTCCACTGTGGAGTGTGATGGTGCAGTTGTGGTAGGGGGCTGTTTGTCTTTATTTCCACAGGTCTGGTCAGCTTGTTTGGACTCTTGGTATCTGGGAATCCGTCAAGTACTTGGAGCTGTTGAATCCAAACCTGACTGAGCCGTCCAGGAAGCTTAGACCAGCCTGTGTGTGAACCTGCCCAGCAAACCCAGATCTCACCCCAGAACACAAACATGGCCACACCCTGTGCCCAGAAACCCTGTGGGAGGAGCTGAAGAACTGTAATCGCTATGCAATATTCCAGGTAATGGGCGGGTGTGTTGTACATGTATTATACAGTGTCAGGTCAGAGGAGCTGACGATGTGTGCAGATTAAAGTGAGCAAAGTTTCAGGTGTAAATTACAACGTGCAGCAGGCAACAGCAGACAGAAGAAGCAACATGTTATTTGTTATCATTGTTATTACCAAGGGTCTAGACACGAGCATGTCATGATTTACAGTATCAGATGCTGCTGTGAGATCCAAGAAGACCGAAATGTTGAGAAAACGCACATGAGCTGAAAGCAGAGGGGCGCGAGTGCTCTGACAGAACGTGTCCGGACTGGCTCCAGGGTTGTGCCATCTGCCGCCACGGGAGGGAGCCCGCGAGCCAGCTCCCGCAGGCGCAATCAGTGATGTCCTGCACCTGTCTTTCCCCCAGTGTAACGGAGACAGACGCTATCGATATTATTTGGGAAGGGTTTTTTAGTTCGGTTATCTCTCCCGCCAGAGAGCCAGCTACTTCCCCTGGCGTCCTGAGGTTAGTTTTGTTTTTTCTTTCCGCGTGAGTTTTCCGTGTTCTTTAAGTTTTTCCCGTACTTCGTTTACGGTGTATTTTGGTTTCCATTCGTTTCCCGCATTGTTTTGGCGGAGGCCTCGGTTTACCGTATTCAGTCGGGAAGCTCTTGGCTTCGCTTTTGTTTAAAAACTCGCGGCGTGACGGAATGTATGTTAAAAGTTTCATCGTTTGTTAATTTCAGAGCATCTCGGGAACTGGCTGCATCTGCCGCCTCTGGTGATGGTAGTGCTCCAGCTCCTGACTGTGTGTTACTTTAATCGACAGTGGATCAAAGACAAGTAGGTCTTTGCAGCCAGTTCCCGAGATGCTCTGAAATGCACACACGCTTTAGGGACGCACCGACTCGGCTGTCACCTGTGGACGCTGGCTGGCCATTAGGTGGTGCTGTTGAGCTTATCATCTTTACTCGGAGCTCTACACTGAAGACTTCAGTTGGGTCTTGCCAACACTCAGCGTTGAACGTCAGCCGCGAGGGAGTTTTTTGATTATATTTCGTTCTGAGAAAAATATAGACCGAACAACTAGACATGGACTGCATAAAGGTTTTTGTTGCGCTGAGGGTCTACTGAGGCGAGGCTAGGTGCTAGGCGAACAGATTTAGAGTTCTTCTGCGCAGGCTCGGGTTATTTGTGTCCTTCCTCCGCTGTAGTGTATGGAAGTTATTCTTTGTCAATACTAAGATGAAAATGTAATACGAAAAATGGGAATGTAATCCTAAATGTGCATTTACATGTTCCACTCAAACAAGCAACTTTGAGCTCAAAATTCAAATGAAATAATTCCATTTACATTTGCAATTTGGTAGACGTCTATTCATATTTCATTTACACATACATTTTGCTGCTTTTTGTGCCTTTATTTAAATGAAAATATATTTTCTGATTTGAATGATCAAGTTTCATGTGATCATGCAAAGGTTGTATCAAAATTATAATTAGTCATTCACTTAATATGCATTTGCATTCTGTGCTAAAGCGTTTGAAATGTAATTTTCAACCTCACCACCACGCTAAAAAGATGTCAAAATTCAAACGTAAAAGGGGAAATGGCACCTCTCCTGTTTGCAATAACATTACGATACCAACAGCGCTCAATCTGTGTCAAAATGCAATCCGAGCAGAATTCATTTTCATGATCTTCCACTATAGTCAAATTAGATTCCCGTCAGCCTTCCAATCAGATTCCACAGCTCTCCACTTTATTCAGCCAATCAGGTTCCACAGCTTTCCTCCTCAGGCAGCCAATCAGGACGGGACTATAGCACGCTAAGCAGGCGAGTTTTTTTTAAACATGGCCGCAGAAGTGCTCGTTAGATTAATTCCCAGGGTAGCAGGCGAGTCCTTATGGTGAATTTACACTCGATTAGTGGTAGAATTCTCTGCCTTATCTGGTGTGACTGTTGTTGCCAAATTGAGAGCTATGGCAGAACAGCTGCACGTGTGGGCTTGGTGTGTGTAGTGCCCTAGTGTGGGCTAACCCTAGTGCCCTAGTGTGGGCTAACCCTAGTGCCGTAGTGTGTGTTGTGTAGTGTGGGCTAACCCTAGTGCCGTAGTGTGGGCTAACCCTAGTGCCGTAGTGTGGGCTAACCCTAGTGCCGTAGTGTGTGTTGTGTGGGCTAACCCTAGTGCCGTAGGGTGTGTAGCGTAGTGTGGGCTAACCCTAGTGCCGTTGTGTGGGCTAACCCTAGTGCCGTTGTGTGGGCTAACCCTAGTGTGGGCTAACCCTAGTGCCGTAGTGTGGGCTAACCCTAGTGCCGTAGTGTGTGTTGTGTAGTGTGGGCTAACCCTAGTGCCCTAGTGTGGGCTAACCCTAGTGCCGTAGTGTGTGTTGTGTAGTGTGGGCTAACCCTAGTGCCGTAGTGTGGGCTAACCCCTAGTGCTAACCCCGTAGTGTGTGTAGTGTGGGGTGTGGGCTAACCCTAGTGCCGCTAGTGCCGTTGTGTGGGCTAACCCTAGTGCCGTTGTGTGGGGCTAACCCTAGTGCCGTAGTGTGTGTAGTGTGGGCTAACCCTAGTGCCGTTGTGTGGGCTAACCCTAGTGCCGTAGGGTGTGTAGCGTAGTGTGGGCTAACCCTAGTGCCGTAGGGTGTGTGGGCTAACCCTAGTGTGGGCTAAAGTGCCCTAGTGGAGTGTGGGCTAACCCCCGTGAGTGTAGTGCCTAGTGCCCTAGTGTGCCGTGTGTGGCCTAACCCTAGTGCCGTTGTGTGGGCTAACCCTAGTGCCGTAGTGTGGGCTAACCCTAGTAGTGTGTGTAGTGTGGGCTAACCCTAGTGCCGTAGTGTGGGCTAACCCTAGTGCCGTAGTGTGGGCTAACCCTAGTGCCGTAGGGTGTGTAGCGTAGTGTGGGCTAAACCCCCGTAGTGTGGGCTAACCCCTAGTGGGCTAACCCTAGTGCGTAGGGTGTGTAGCGTAGTGTGGGTAGTGTGGGCTAACCCTAGTGCCTAACCCTAGTGTGTGCGTAGTGTGGGCTAACCCTAGTGCCGTAGGGTTGTGTGGGCTAACCCTAGTGCCGTAGTGTGGGCTAACCCTAGTGCCGTAGTGTGGGCTAACCCTAGTGCCGTAGTGTGGGCTAACCCTAGTGCCGTTGTGTGGGCTAACCCTGAGTGCCGTAGGGTGTGTAGCGTGTGTGGGCTAACCCTAGTGCCGTAGGGTGTGTAGCGTAGTGTGGGCTAACCCTAGTGCCGTTGTGTGGGCTAACCCTAGTGCCGTAGTGTGGGCTAACCCTAGTGCCGTAGTGTGGGCTAACCCTAGTGCCGTAGTGTGGGCTAACCCTAGTGCCGTAGTGTGGGCTCTAGTGTGGGCTAACCCTAGTGCCGTTGTGTGGGCTAACCCTAGTGCCGTAGTGTGTGTAGTGTGGGCTAACCCTAGTGCCGTAGTGTGGGCTAACCCCCGTAGTGTGGGCCAAGTGCCGTAGGGTGTGTGGCGTAGTGTGGGCCAACCGTAGTGTGGGCTAACCCTAGTGCCGTAGTGTGTGTTGTGTGGGCTAACCCTAGTGCCGTAGTGTGGTGTGGGCTAACCCTAGTGCCGTAGGTGTGTGTTGTGTGGGTGTGTGGGCTAACCCCCGTGAGTGTGTGTTGTGTAGTGCCGTAGTGTGGGCTAACCCTAGTGCCGTAGTGTGTGTTGTGTGGGCTAACCCTAGTGCCGTAGTGTGGGCTAACCCTAGTGCCGTAGTGTGGGCTAACCCTAGTGCCGTTGTGTGGGCTAACCCTAGTTTCACTGGAAACATCAAACGCACTGGAAAAATTGTACATCAGCACACGTCACATCACACATACTGCAATCTTTATACCTCAACACATCACATCAAATAGACTGGAATAATTATACATCATTACACACTGACATCAAATAGACTGCAATCATTATACATCACACGCCTCACACACATACACAGAGAACTGGTCAAAAAGTCACAGAAGACCAACATCCAAGGCAATACCAATTACCAGCAGGTTTAGCGAACGGCTTACACCACGTCTTTGAAAAGAGTGTCGTTTGTGAAGCTATTATCTAGGATGGCCGCCCCATGGAGAACAGTCTAACAAGCCCTGATGAGCTCACAAGGCCTCCCTCTGGTGGCCACTAACTGGCATTGCAAGTCACCCTTTATGCTGCAATCGTTGAAATGCTTTAATCTTTGAAATCCCAGATAAATGTTATGTAACTGGCAAACCACCCATAAAATGGAAATTATACACTTGTATTCTGGTTTATATGTTTTTAAATAACAGATTCAGGACTAGATTTAAGACTTTTTCATCACCTTATGTGAATGTGATGAGAACATTGTTTAAAGGCTGACAAGTTTGAAACTTTTACAAGCATATAAGACAGTCAGCTGCACATTCAGCTACAATGCTGGTTAAGGTCTCTGCATACAATCAGTTACACTGTAGATGACTGTCTCCATATAGCCGTCTATTCGAGCTTAATACACTCATACGATGCAGTTAACTTCAGTCTGCTGGTGGTATTTAATGTTTTCCCATACAGTCAACTTCAGTTAACTAGCCAGCTACAGTGTTGTTTAATACCTCATCATAGTCCACTACAGCTAGCTATTGTATTCATTCATTTCTCCCCATACAGTCAGATACAGTTTTGGTTAATGTCTCCCCGTAAGACCACTGTCCTCATTCTACTGTAGGACGTCTCAGTACAAGCACACAAGGTGGCTTCCCCCACTGTCTAAACTTACATGTATGTTTCATCCTCACAACATGCAAACAGACAACAGATTAAAATAGGTTCTATTTTAGAATTTAATTTTGGGACTTTTTGGCCCTATTAAATATCATCTGATTTGTGAAGTGTTGTATACTATGGTCTACAGTACATAAGTGACCATAGAGATCTCTCCCAGTTTCACAAGACTATCTACATCATCATTATTTGTATCTGAGAATCCTACCCATGTTCTCAGGTCTGTTCAGTGTGTCTGCTCACACATACCTCCCTGTTCAGTCCAGCAACCAGAATCAAACACCACATCTGAGAATGAAGTAAACAAGCTTATTTAATGGGAGTAATGGTAATGACCATGGTAATAATTATAATAATAAGTAGTAATTAGTTTAATAATAATAACGTTAATGTCATAATAAATAGATTCTTTCATCTGAAGCATATAAGAAGCATACAGAAAAAAATAACATTAAAGGGTTAGAGTTCAGAGGTGGGCGGGGCACAGGAAATAAAGGGTTAGAGTTCAGAGGTGGGCGGGGCACAGGAAATAAAGGGTTAGAGTTCAGAGGTGGGTGGGGCACAATAAAGAAATCTTACCTTTCAATATAGCAATTTACATTTTTAAAACATTTAGACTTTTATTTAACAGGAACATTTACAAAAAAGAGTAACTGTTTCTTTTAAAACCCCCCTTATAAATAAACTTTTTCAATATAGAACAAAATACAGGATTTTTGGGGCATAGCAGAGAGAAGAGGAGAACAAGGTGGGCTGGTATTTACAGGTGCTGAAGTGGGGTCAGAGTTCACCAGGAATACAAAAGGGATTATAGCACAGTAGAACCGGAGGGGGGTGCTCTCTCCCTCTCTCTCTCTCACCCTGAAAGTGTCATTTTCTGGTTTTGTTCTCAGGGCACTGACTTGTCCACACACATAGCTGCAACTCCATTACCGTTATGTTATGTACTGTATCGTAGCTGTAACACGGCTCTAACACGGCTCTAACACGGCTGTAATGTAGCCAAAATGTAGCTGTAACATATTGGGTCTCCAAAGGGTCAAATATACAAATTATTATACTAGCATTGGAATACATGTGTGTATATATATTGAGTTAAAATGAGTCATGAATCCCCTAATGAAGTCATGAGTCCCCTAATGAAGTCCTGAGTCCCCTAATGAAGTCATGAGTCCCCTAATGAAGTCCTGAGTCCCCTAATGAAGTCCTGAGTCCCCTAATGAAGTCCTGAGTCCCCTAATGAAGTCCTGAGTCCCCTAATGAAGTCCTGAGTCCCCTAATGAAGTCCTACTTTAGAAGTATGTGTTTTCCTTGGTGTCAGTTCTAAGAATAAATGTAAAATAGGTGGTGACCATGTAGGCAGGATATCCATTTGGTCTACAATGAGATAGAAAAAAATGCTTATTTAATAAATTAGGGATTCTATTCCAAATCAGAATAAGAGCAGCTTCAGTTGGAGTGACTGATGGAGAAAAGTTGATCTGTCTTTTCAAGTGAAGCTCCAGAAACAGCAACATGGCTGCATGTCTCAGTGACCTGGGCTGTGAAGCAACACGGGTCCTTACACTGCAGGGAAAACTCACCTCACCTGTACAGCAACCAGGTAATATACAAACCCTGCATAAATGTAGTGGTCTGTGTGTGTGTGTGAGAGAGAGTGTGTGTGTGTGTGAGAGAGAGAGAGTGTGTGTGTGTGAGAGAGAGAGAGAGAGTGTGAGAGAGAGTGTGTGTGTGTGAGAGAGAGAGAGTGTGTGTGTGAGAGAGAGTGTGTGTGTGTGTGTGTATGGTCACGGCCCTTCCTGACTAGTTTGGTGCATGCACCCACATTTCAATCCATTCCAACCTCTGCAACTCACATAACAAATATTCATTATGTACACACACACACACAGCGAATATTACTGATTCAACATCTATGAACTCATTCAAGAACAGTATCATTTAAAACACAGAATCACAGAGGGATGATCTATTACAAGTCGCTTCACCAAATAAAATTAATTTCTTTTTCTTTTTTTCACCCACTTTACATATATCAAACCCCAATAAATATTTATATATAATTCATATATAATTCAGGTCTGACAAAAATGACCAAACAGCATCATAACAGTCAGTTGCATGTAATACGTTCGTGTTTGGAAGCATTTTCCTATACAGGTTTTAAACTATGGTGGCTCTACCAGATCATTCTACTATCCAGGAAACGTCGGACTCCTCACTAGACTAATTGTATCCTTAGTTTCGCTTCGCTTGGACGTTCCCACTGCAACATGGACTCGTCGTCCAATCAGAAGCTCCTGCACGATGCTCGGTTTTATCTTCGTCTTTCCTCGGACGCCGGAGTGGCTTCGTGCCTGTGCACACGCTGGTTCTGCAGAACGCTAATAAACTCTGCCACCAGGTGGCACTGTAGGTGTACGGTTTTGGCACTGGCAACAGAAGCGCACTCGAAGTGCTTGAGCAGTTGATGCTGACGTCTTCAGCTTCGCATCTGCCACCCCCCCCCCCCGCCCCCCCACTGCAGTAACACCACAGGAAGTGAAGTGTCCAGTGAGTTGACAAACATGTAAAGAGTCATGACATCATCAACAGGAAGTGGATCAGTAGCTCCGCCTACTGAATGGCAAGGCTGGAAAACCGAAAGCAGAAAGGTGGTGACATTCCACAGGAAATGCATCAGTTGCAAGGCCAGTGTGTGGCCAATCAGAGCATGAGCTGGGTAAAGAGCTACAGGAAGTGGGTCACCCATGCGGTTGCAGCGTTGGAGGAAAGTACCCGATCGCACTGATCTGACAGCAGCATCACAGGTGTCCCTGCCTTGTGTGTGACTGTTTGGGGCAGGACCTGATCTGATCCCAGGTTAGTGGAAACATGGCCATCTTCCACCTCGGTGTCTAGTGACTCCACATTCAGCCACAGCAGCGAGACCACAGGACAGAGTGACATCACAGCACAGAAGTGGACCAACCACAGGAAGCAGGATTATTCACACAAGGCCTCAGAACTCGACCCCTCCTCTGAACTCTCATATCCTCTCTTCTCATTGGTGGATGATGATGTAGGTGGGGCTTGAGAAAGAGAAGTGTGGCTGACCTTGGTGGTCTCTCAGCAAGACGGACATGTATAATAGTAAACCTTATCCAGTCGTGTGTGTGTATGTAAGTGTGTGTGTGTATGTATGTGTGTGTATATATATATATATATATATATATATATATATATATATATATATATACATACACACACACACACACTTTTAAATGCTTATAGACCTGAAACACTTCTTCTTTCTTCTCTGCACTAACCACAACCAACACTGAAAATGTCTAGAAAAATAAAAATGTTTTGTGAAAATGAACCATCATTTCTTTTCCTATTTCTTCTTTGTCCTTTTCCTCTTTTGCTCTCTCCCACACACACTCCCACACACACTCTCACACACCCACACCACACAGTAAGGCTCTTCCCAAACTCTCTAGCCCAGCTCCTGTGTCTGGCGTCTGCTGTGGTGTGTCCTCTGGTCAGGTGGATGCACTGCAGCTCCCAGCTCCTCTCACCTGCTATTTACTGAAAAAAGGGGACAAAACCAGATGTGAGGTCAGCACTGGTGACGTGACTGCAGTAATCACACGTGAGGTCAGCACTGGTGACGTGACTGCAGTAACACACGTGAGGTCAGCACTGGTGACGTGACTGCAGTAACACACGTGAGGTCAGCACTGGTGACGTGACTGCAGTAATCACACGTGAGGTCAGCACTGGTGACGTGACTGCAGTAATCACACGTGAGGTCAGCACTGGTGACGTGACTGCAGTAATCACACGTGAGGTCAGCACTGGTGACGTGACTGCAGTAATCACACGTGAGGTCAGCACTGGTGACGTGACTGCAGTAACACACGTGAGGTCAGCACTGGTGACGTGACTGCAGTAACACACGTGAGGTCAGCACTGGTGACGTGACTGCAGTAACAGCCCATTTCACATTGACATTTACTTTCAGCATTAAATCCAGATAAATGTTTAAACTTAAATAAAAATGACAACTCTACAAACATTCTCTCAAATAAAAAATTGACATGTTCTGTAACAGCCATTTAAATTATTATATGAAATAATTCTCAAACAAGAATTCAGCCTGTTCTCATCCAGCGTCCCCTAGAAGCCCGATGGTCATTACTGGTCATTACTGGTCATTACTGGTCATTACTGGTCACCAAAGGTCTGATTTATTCCCCGCACCACTTTAGTGCTTTACTCCAGCGTATAATGTGTCTGCTGCTGACAATGACCAGACAAAGGAAAACCTCTCCACACTTCTGTTTTTCGTCTCTCACTCTTTCTCCCTTCCTCTCACTCCCTTTTCTCGTTCTCTCTCTCTCATTATTCACATGCAAAGCAGCCCACAGAACGACCCACAATTCTGTGCTGCGTGGTGGGTCGTCTTGCCTGGTCCGAGTGCTGCACAAACAGGGAGGAGAAGACGGAGGTTGGGGAGAGGAGGGAGAGATGAGGAGGGAGAGATGAGGAGGGGGAGATCAGGAGGGAGAGATGAGGAGGGAGAGAGGAGATGAGGAGGGGGAGATGAGGAGAGGGGGAGAGATGAGGAGAGGGAGAGATGAGACTATTCTAAGCTCAGTAGTCTCTCTGTAAGTCCTACGCTGGACATACACTGAAGAGGGTGATGATGGTAATATAGAACCCAGCAGCACTACAGACGTGTGGGCTTGGCGTAAACCCTCTGGGCTCGGAGTGGGAAATGCTGTCGCAAAGCTCGCTAATTAGCTCCCCTCATTACGGACTCTGAGGCTGCTCTGTGCCCGGTCCTGGCGGGAAAACGATCTCATTGTGCAGACGTGAGTGAAGTGTCTGGGCGCAGGTTGAACACTCAATCAGTAACTAAAGACTATGATGCGTTCCTATAACCTTTTTATTCAGACATTTATTCAGAAACCAACCAGAGTTTACTTTTATATGAGACATATATAAACATCAATTAATCAGGTGAACAAACAAATAAAAATATATAAAAGGGTTTGCATATAATGTAATAATTGAATGGTTGAAAGTAAACAAATTGTAGCTCTGAAGAAAAGAAGTGATTGTGAGATTTCACACAGTAGCTCAGGTTCATTTAGACACTGCGGAAGTTACAGGCGTATTTATTTGGCATGACTCACCCTGCATACGTGATGAATCAACAACACCTGCATGTTCAGCATTAATACACTTGTCTTTGTTACAGGAGCTCACACTCGCCAAGTGGCTCCTCACAACACAACAACAACAACAACAAAAACATGAACAAACAAACAAAATAATTTTTAAAATGTACATTCGAAAGAATACAGTCAAGGAGAAGAAGGCTCTGGAGAGGCAGAGTCCACCTGTTCACACACACACACACACACACACACACACACACACACACGAAACAGCTAATACCAGTCCACAGGGTGTCTGGCCATGCACATACACCTCCATGTACAAATCATGGGACCTCAGGTAGGGGTTTAATAGTGAAGTAAACAAGGTTGCCTGCATCACAGGGCTTTGCTAAGACCCAGAGTTTAAACATCATATATGAGCAGCTACACGAGACCTGTGCTGATATGTGACCACAACAGGTGCTGGGTCCATTATATACCGACTATATAGGTTAAACAAACCACAAAGCAGCAGATGAAATTCACCTGTTTGCTGGTTCACTGGACAGTAATCTGTACACAATCAAAAGCAGTAATCTGTAACAATAAGAAATTAAAACATTAACACAAAAATAATCTGTAGTTTGCATTAGGTTTCCATGGCTCTATACATAGCAGCCTTCATAAACATTTGTAAATGCACAAGTGTGCAGGAATTGTTCTACTGCAAAATGGTCAGAAGGGGGCGATGCAGAGCTGCCTTCTGTGAGGGACTATTGAACCTTGGTATAGTTTTTTTTTTTGTCTTAAATGCAAAATAAATAAAAGTAACAAAATTTCCCTCGTACTAATAATCCATAAACCTGATAATAAGGGATGTTGAGGATTTAAAGACATCTGTTTCTTGTGAGCATGAGCAATAGAGAGTAACAGAAAAAGAAGAAAAAGAACACAGAAGAGCACTGGTAGCGCACGCTAAAGTAGCGCACGCAAAAGTAGTGCACGTTACAGTAGCGCACGCAAAAGTAGTGCACGTTACAGTAGCGCACGCTAAAGTAGCGCACGCTAAAGTAGCGCACACTACAGTAGCGCAGCTACAGTAGCGCACGCTAAAGTAGCGCACGCTAAAGTAGTGCACGTTACAGTAGCGCACGCAAAAGTAGTGCACGTTACAGTAGCGCACGCTAAAGTAGCGCACGCTAAAGTAGCGCACACTACAGTAGCGCAGCTACAGTAGCGCACGCTAAAGTAGCGCACGCTAAAGTAGTGCAGACTACAGTAGCGCACGGTAAAGTAGCGCAGACTACAGTAGTGCACACTACAGTAGCGCACGCTAAAGTAGCGCATGCTAAAGTAGTGCAGACTACAGTAGCGCACGCTAAAGTAGCGCATGCTAAAGTAGCGCAGACTACAGTAGCGCATGCTAAAGTAGCGCGTGCTAAAGTAGTGCACGCTAGTCAGATCTAGTCGTGTTCGTCTGCTCCCTGATGCTGTTCCAGATCACAACTGCTGTAGATCACATGCTGCACTAGCATGATACACATCACTCGATAAGACAGGAGAGATTTTTGGGGGAGTAAGAAGATGTAAGGGTACTGTGTGTGTGTGTGTGCGTGTGTGTGCGTGTGTGTGTCCAAGGGAAATTCAGGGAACTCACTAATCTCAGTAATGTGCTGTGACAGGGGGCAGCAAAGAGAAGGCATGTAGTCTCTTTAAAGCCGTGTAGTCTGGGGTGATACCACAGCAGTACATGAGAGTGCGCATTTAGAAAGCCCACCAACTCCACCGGTCAATGTGAACATGGCCAGCAGGCATTTACACCCGTCTGAAAGCAGCCATGCAGACCCACAAACGCACACAGGCCCGGGGGGGGTGGGGGGCTCTTCTCTCT
Organism: Brachyhypopomus occidentalis; assembly: GCA_020368025.1. Classification (NCBI taxonomy): domain Eukaryota; kingdom Metazoa; phylum Chordata; class Actinopteri; order Gymnotiformes; family Hypopomidae; genus Brachyhypopomus; species Brachyhypopomus occidentalis. The sequence continues at coordinate 335,176 of JAGXOD010000047.1, forward strand.
ACAGACGGGGAGAGATGATTCTCTCATTACACCCAGCTACAAAGGGAACCGAGAGGCTGTGAGCTTCAGCACGAAGCCTGAACACAGTCCCAGCGTGGCTGGCTGAGCGTAGCACTGACAGGCTTACGGAGAGTCCCGCATTTACCCAGGAGTCTGTGCAGTCTGGCACCCGAGACCAAAGAGGAGGGTCTGGGGTATCACTCAGAAGTTCCTACTCCGAGCACTTCTGTCCACGGACGGGCCGGTTAAGATTTAATGGCTAATTAAATCAGAAGCCAGGGTCTGGGGGGAGGGGCGGGCTGTTCGGCCTCTCATTGATTTAGTGTGTGTGTGTGTGTGTGTGTGTGTGCATGTGTTTGCTGACCTAATGAGGTTTGATGTTTGATTAGAAGGGACTCCTGTATGTCAGCTGATTAGTGTATTTACACACACACACACACACACACACACACACACACACACACACACACACACATGTACACACACAAGCTTGTGGTGTCAATCGAACGTCTAATACTGACATAATGGCTAAAAGACCTGCAGGAAGACGCCAGTGGTGCAGAAAGTCACGACCAGACAGACAAATCTGACCCGTCAGTCTGTCAGTGCAAACCAGAGTGAGAGTTTCGCATATATACAGAAAGGATATAAATATATAATCATATATAAGGGTTACAAAGACCCTCCAGCTCAGGATGCATAGACAAAACTCTTTTGGGAATGTAATTTTTTCATTTTAGCAAAACACATAGTACAATATCACACTATATTCTAACCTAGATTTTCAAAGGTAACTACTTATACTACATACATATTGTATCTATGCATAAGAAGGTAATGGAGTCAGGGTTGACATATGCTGGCGACACCGCATGGGATACAGTGTGTGTGTGTGTGTGTGTGTGTGTGTGTGTGAGCGCATGCTGTGGGAACGTCCATTGAAGGTTTTATAAATTATAAAAACATTATTCCTCAGGGTCCAGGACATACAGACAGCAGATATACTTGGCAGTCCCAAGAGTGCACTAAATACATGTGTATACTACTCTTACTAGTGCACTAAATACATGTGTATACTACTCTTACTAGTGCACTAAATACATGTGTATAATACTCTTACTAGTGCACTAAATACATGTGTATACTACTCTTACTAGTGCACTAAATACATGTGTATACTACTCTTACTAGTGCACTAAATACATGTGTATACTACTTAGTAGTGCACTAAACATGCATGCCTACTACTCTTAATAGGTGACTAATCATGTGTCTATACCACTCGTAATAGTGCACTAATCATGTGTGTACTCGTAATAGTGCACTAATCATGTGTGTATACCACTCGTAATAGTGCACTAATCATGTGTGTATACCACTCGTAATAGTGCACTAATCATGTGTGTATACCACTCGTAATAGTGCACTAATCATGTGTGTACTCGTAATAGTGCACTAATCATGTGTGTATACCACTCGTAATAGTGCACTAATCATGTGTGTATACCACTCGTAATAGTGCACTAATCATGTGTGTATACCACTGCAATAGTGCACTAATCATGTGTGTACTCGTAATAGTGCACTAATCATGTGTGTATACCACTCGTAATAGTGCACTAATCATGTGTGTATACCACTCGTAATAGTGCACTAATCATGTGTGTATACCACTCGTAATAGTGCACTAATCATGTGTCGTAATAGTGCACTAATCATGTGTGTATACCACTCGTAATAGTGCACTAATCATGTGTGTATACCACTCGTAATAGTGCACTAATCATGTGTGTACTCGTAATAGTGCACTAATCATGTGTGTATACCACTCGTAATAGTGCACTAATCATGTGTGTATACCACTCGTAATAGTGCACTAATCATGTGTGTACTCGTAATAGTGCACTAATCATGTGTGTATACCACTCGTAATAGTGCACTAATCATGTGTGTATACCACTCGTAATAGTGCACTAATCATGTGTGTACACCACTCGTAATAGTGCACTAATCATGTGTGTACACTACTCTTCTTGTCTAACTGGCCTTTATCTGGTATATCAGCTAATCTCTTTCTATGTTAATATGTGAGCTGTACACTCATGTTGCCAGGTGACCGTTCCTTTGCTAGGGATTATGGGTAGAATAACTGCTAGTTCTCTTTCCATTTGCTTCACACCACATTTTTTTGTTGTTGCTATTGTCATTTTTTGTGTTTATCATGAGCTCGTAACACAACTCACACACGCAACAGCACATGACAGAGAGCAGGTGTGTGTGGTCACTCAGAGTGATGCAACGCACACCAAGCCTCTGCAGTCTGGGTGAAATCCATGGCGGTTGCTAATGAAATGATGGGACTCATTATCCCACACACACGTCACCCGGGGGAATATCTGGGCTGCTGTTATGCTTCCCGCCTTTCTGACTTTTCCTCCTTTATTTCTCCATTAAAGGATAAATACTCATTAAATCACTGCATTCATCCCGAAATAACTATTAGGACAACATGAAGACGCACCCTTCTTTCTGATACGGAGTGTGTCAGATGACTTTTGGTCATCTGAGACCAGCAACGGTGTCTTAAAAACCTGGAAATGAGGTGGAGGTGTGAAAGGGTGAAGTCCTGTCCCCAGAGGACAGTGTCCTGTCCCCAGAGGACAGTGTCCTGTCTGTCCACACAGCTCTTCCCCTGCTGCAACACCCTGCTGCACGCACACAACCTCTGGCCATAAATAATCATAATTACAGCAGCAGTCTTACAGCAGGAAAGCTGACCAATCAGCATGCTCGCTGTGCCGGCGCCGTGAGCAGAGATGCCGCTGGGTGTGTCTGGTCAGTGAGACTCATAACAGCTCACTGGTTTCCAGCACAGACTTTATGAAATCTACTGTTTTCCCAATCGTGTTTAACTGGATCCAGTGCAGTTTTGCTCTCAGCCTCAGTACTGAGAAACCAACACCTCAGTGCAGGAGTGAGGTGATCAAAACTCCAAACGTGGAGTTACTGAACACCAACAGTACGGTCACATGTATCTGTGTTTAATGCATGTTAGTCCCCAGCAAGGCGTGAATATTCACTAACGCAACACTGCCAATGCAGCGGAAGCGCTACAGTGACTGGACTGTGTAGTACTGATGCTCAGAGAACATTGTACCTGTCCTACAGCATCAGATCCAGACCAGGAGCAGTGGAGTCTGTTCCCAGATCAGATCAGGAGCAGTGGAGTCTGTTCCCAGATCAGATCAGGAGCAGTGGAGTCTGTTCCCAGATCAGATCAGGAGCAGTGGAATCTGTTCCCAGATCAGCATTCCTGAAATAGTACACGGGCATCATGTACTCCCAGGCAGCAGGGTGGATTTCTGAACCTCCACCATGTGTCAGGGTGTAGCTGTGTCAGTAGTGCCGCTCAGGAAAGCTCACACTGAGTGGGGCTGATCTGAGGAGGTCTGATCCCACGGTTCTCACGAAGCTTGCTTTGAAACTCCAGCTTCACAGTAATTAAAATACAACTTTCACACACCCCCCCCAAAAAAGGAACCAGTGACATCATACATTACACACACACACACACACACACACACACACACACACAGGAAGGGTCGCTGGTGGAGAAGTGTGATTAGACGCATGGTGCGGCGGAAGCGGAGCAGTGTGGGGAGGTCGCCGCGGCGACCCGGAAGCACGTTGTTTTCACGCGGCGCTTGTAGGGAGGGGCGAGGGGTTCGCTCGGTTACGGTTACGGCCGGCAGCTCGTTTTGCCGTGGCAACGCCTTTAGTAGGGCGTGAAGCGACTGTAAGCTCCTCGGCACAGGCTAGCCTGCAACATCAAAGATGAAACACAAGGGGGCAGTCAGGGGTGGGGCAGCTGCACACGCCCGCACTCTCCTCCTCAGCCCTCTCCAGGGCCCAGCTCCTCCGAGCATGCTCAGAAGGCGCCAGCCAAAAACTGGACCAAAGTTTCAAATACCACAGATTGCGTGTGTGTGTGTGTGTGTGTGTGTGTGTGTGTGTGTGTGTAGTTGAAACATTCCATTTGATGTTGATGCAGTTCTCTAACCTCACGTCAATCACGTGTTAGCTTACAAAGAAACTCATGGCAATGCTGTAGAGGATTAGTGTACGGGACACTCTTCACTCTTTACGGGACACTCCACTCTTCACAGGACACTCTTCACTCTTTACAGGACACTCTTGAATCTTTACAGGACACTCTTCACAGGACACTCTTCACTCTTAACGAGACACTCTTCACTCTTTTCGGGACACTCTTCTCTCTTTACGGGACATTCTTCACTCTATGGGACACTCTTCACTCTTTACGGGACACTCTTCACTCTTTACGGGACATTCTTCACTCTATGGGACACTCTTCACTCTTTACGGGACACTCTTCACTCTTTACGGGACACTCTTTGCTGGGCTGCTGAGTCAGGAACATGGCTGTGCTCTGGAAACACACTGTCCTTTAGAGTCTGGGGAGCCTCCTGCAAGAGTCTTGTTCAGGAGTGTCTGATGGGGCCCAATACTGCTGTTCTGTGCAATGGGCATCCTGCACTGTACACACACACACACACACACACACACACATACACACACACACACACACACACACACACACACACACACACACACACACACACACACACTCCTGGCTCTACTGTTATTTGGCCAGTGTCCGTGGGCCATGTTCATAGGCGATCTTTCTCCAAATTTAGGAGAGTCCACTTACTGCTGTGAAAGGATCATTCGGGTGGAGAGACCAGCACAGGTGTTACTGCCAGCTGGAAAGACCTGTATGTACATGTATGTTCCCCTCTGAGGAACTGATCAGGGAACAGTGCTTAAATGCAGCAAAGAGCTCTCTATCTCTTTCTCTCTCATTCTCTCTCCTCTCTCTCTTTCTCTCTCATTCTCTCTCCTCTCTCTCTTTCTCTCTCATTCTCTCTCCTCTCTCTTATTCTCTCCTCTCTCTCGTTCTCTCTCCTCTCTCTCTCTAATGTAATATTGTTAAAGAACTGGGCACCACAGAATGTTTTTTTCTGGGAGGTGCTGAATTGTGCTTTTGTTCAGTAAATATAGCGTTCATGTCTCTCTCTCAGTAAATATAGAGGTCCTGTCTCTCTCTCTCAGTAAATATAGCAGCCCTGTCTCTCTCTCAGTAAATATAGAGGTCCTGTCTCTCTCTCTCTCTCAGTAAATATAGCAGCCCTGTGTCTCTCTCGCAGTTGTCGAACTAGATTACACCCTAGTTAATTTATCTGCATCAACATCAAGGGTTTCAGTCTGATAGCAGCTCACACACACACACACACACACACAAAATCTAAGGTTTTGTGGTTTCTGTTTGACTCTTGTGGAATTTTGGAAGAGGAGTTGAGGAAAAGAGTGAATAAAAATCCTACATGCAAAATGTGCAGTACGTGATGCAGGTTCAAGTGGAGCACATGTCTTCATTAATGAAAGCTTTTAGCTAGCAGCTGCACTGTGTTAGCCGCCCCCTTTGTAGCTCCTCCTGCTTAGCTGGCGCTGGGAAACGGCGTGCACGCCGCAACGCTAAACCCGACTCATTTATCTGCTGGAGGGAGGCGTGGACCCAGGGGTCCAAACGGCCCGGCACCACTGGGTGAGGAGGCGCAGAGGAGGAGATATGCCTCCACCGCCCCGGGCTGCTCTCCTGTTCCCTCAGCACACTGCTAGATGCGGAACTCACTCGCTCGGCTCTGGAGTGCCTTGGTGAGCAGTTACGCCCCAGTAACTACCCACCCCACCACCCCGCCCCACCCCGTCCCGGACGAGGCGCGTGTGAGAGCGAATAGCGAGGAAGAGGAGAGTTCTCCTCACTCGGACGGCTACGAATGAGCTATGAACGTTTTCATCTTTGATGTTAGCTGCAAACGCTAGCTAAAAACAGACATTAACCGACCGCATTTTCGACGAGACAACGGCGGTGTGTTTGTGTGTGTGTGTGTTTGTGTGTGTGTGTGTGTGTGTGTGTGTGTGTGTGTGTGTACACTGAATTTGAAAAAAAGATGATATTCTGCAGTATAATTTGTTTCATACTTAAATATGATAAAAGACTGTATATGTGTATAAAACACGATCATCACGTGTACACTGCTGGATGCTACAAAGCATTGCTCAGACAGCTGACTTAGAAAATCCTCTGAAATCCAACAGGGGGCGCTAGTGACAAAGCAAACCACAAGCACACGACTCACTCCGCAGATAAGCGGTGTTCACAAAGTGCTGATGTACATTACCAAAAGAATGGATGTACATACAGACAGCTTTGTGTATATAAATCGTACACACACACACACACACACGCGCACACATTTATTTATATGTGAGTGTGTGTGTGTGTGTGTGAGTGTGTGTAATGATAATGGAGTTTTGAGGGAGAGACAGGAACTCACCATGGTGCCAACACTGTATGTTGTGGCAGGGCCAATCGTGTGGTGGTAGGGGTCTGCCGTTGCATAGACTCTCCCATAGCTAAAACACACACACACACACTCGTTAACATTCGGGCTGGGCGGTTTGAGTAGAGGAGTAGGCCTGCGAACCGTAATCAACTCCCACCTTTGCTCGGCGGATAAAATTGAATTAGCCGAAGTTTTCTTAACGAGGTGGAAGAGAAAGAGAAACCGCCTAGCGGAGAAATGTAGATTGAGCGCGAGGGGGAACAGATAAGAGGAGAAAACAGCGCATACAACACACAGCTACAGAAAGCCCGCGAAGAAAAGGAGGCGACGGAGGTGCGTCTCTTTCTCGCGCACTCTTTTTGTCACGCTCTATACCTTTCCGTCATGTTTCCCCTACAGTGCTCAGAAGGGTTGGCGCGCGTGCCTTTTCCCGGAACTAATCCTGCTGTTTTTTTTTCTTCTGAGGGCAAAGCAAGATGCGTGGCTTTTATTTATTTATTTACTTCACTCCGTCGTCTATTTGCTCACGCTAGTTCTCTCTTTTCCCTCCACTGCTCGCTTACAAAAGGAGGACTGCAGGGACCAGATAAGGGAGTTTAAGCCCGGAGCACTGGGCAGTGCATCAACCACGAATACAAAACAGAGAGAGAGAGAGAGATAGAGAGAGAGAGAGAGAGAGAGAGAGAGAGAGTGAGAGAGAGAGAGAGAGAGAGAGAGAGAGAGAGAGAATATGTCACTTTTACCACAGGATATACAGGAAAGTCCCGGACGTGTTGCCTGCACATGGACACCAGCTTGGCAGCGAGATGAGTGGGTGGGCAAACCCGCGCGAGCGCATCTCGGAGTGCGCGTCGAGTACACGGTAACATGGTTTTGAAGTGTAACAACATTATATTGTGAATGCACGGTTTGAGCACAGCAAACCCCGCCACCAACCCCCCGTACCGCCCCGTTGATTCAATTTGACTCAGCACGGCGTTCGGCCAATGGCTTCTGAATCCCGACAGAACGAACTATATTCCCTGCAGATAAGTCATTAGAAATTCTGCGAGTTAGTTTACGGTTTAAAGTCCCGCGAGAACGCAAGGTTAAAATCTTTACCAAGTCTCGTAAACCCTGCTCGGCGAACTGCAGTGGCATGTCCGATAGCGTTTTCCCGAGACAATGCACGCGCTCATTGATCTGAGAGACAGAGGCACTTATTCACCGGCAAAAAAAAACAAATGCACGAGGAGAGGCGAAACAAAGCAAAACAAACAAAGCTAAACTAACAGCTCGGTCGCCGTGGCCACCGCTAAATTACATTATATGTGAGAGAGAAATATGGGCGAGAAGAAGCGGGATTGAGAGCGGTCCCGAGGGGGAAAGACGCGCTCTTATTTCCCGCTGCCGTCGAGGGTCTGATTGGTACGTGGAGAGCGTTGATAAATCTTGCGTTATCGATACGGTCGGGCAGCCGCGGGGCAGCGCGCACGTTATCACGAGTGACACGCTCGATCCCTAACGGATTAGATTCCCAGGCAGGTGCCGCGAGGGCCCGCGCTCGCGCGCCACGCACACAACAAACACGCGGCACGGCAAAAAAAACCCCCCGCGTTTTCAACTAATAGAGTCTCGCGCTATCTATCTAGTCTACACTACATCCCCGCTCTCGCGCTCTTTTCCCACTCAGTCCTGTACTTCCGTCTCTCCTTTGCGCTTTTAAACCTCGGGCTATTCATAAATACAGTTCATAACAGCCACGCTGACAGAGAGAGTGTGAGGGGGGGTCTGTATATATCTTGTGTCACCTTGTTGAATAAGTTTAGTTTCGCTTCAGGCGATACCAGGCGATACTCGTATAGATCACTGTACCAGGGATATGGGCACACGCGCGTGGTGAGTGTGATGTGTGTGTACCTGTCACTGTATGCAGTAGCTGTGGCAGGCTGAGCATATCTGTACGCTGCATAGCCTCCCTGTAGACACACACACACACACACCAAAAGTTAGCAAGATTATACCATAACTGTCTCACCAATTCACCAATAACCATATATACTGTAAATATGCCCAAGCAGAACAGAGAAGAGGGCCTGTTCAAACCAAAAGTTCAACATAAAAAATATGAAAATCATTTCAGAATGGAAACTCTACATGTAGAATTTAATTCAGGTGTTTATTTTAAATGATACTTAATAACAGCATCTACTTAAAAATAAATGATGGGACTGGAGATTCTGTTCAAAAACAGATGTGCAACAGAGACAACACAGGGCCTTTATTACACTACTGCAGTGTGTATCTGGGGCCCTGAGCTGTGTCCATGTGTGGCAGTGTGTATGGCTGTGTGTGAGTGTGTCTGTGCATGTGTTTGCCTTGCATGAATCCAAGTGTGTGTGTGTGTGTGTGTGTGTGTGTGTGCCCACACCCCCCAGACAGTATCTGTTTATACTTGTATGTGTGCAAGTTTTTGTTTGTCTGTGTGTGTAATGTCAGCCCATACTCTTGCACGTGTGTGTGTGTGTGTGTGGGTCTGTGCTGCATTATTAAACACTCTGCGCTGTTCACTCGCCCCGTTGGACTTCAGATAACGATGCTGCCGCTCTATTTTGGAATGTTAAGGCAGAGGCGTGTGTGTGTGTGTGTGTGTGTGTGTGTGTGTGTGTTTGCCCCCGCCTGACACTTCCAGCAGGAAAATGGAAACATTTTGGAGATAAAAACATGAAATGTTTTTTTTTGGTTTACATGTCTAACCAAATGCCTGCACATTCAGGCACTCAAAGATACTCGCAGGGTGGTGACACAAATTTGAAGGGCACCGTTGTCCTCCAATCCGCTGCGAGGGGGAAATAAATGCACGACTTGATTGGCTGGATTGCGAAATCAGGTCAGAGGGCGAGTGGAGAGCTGCAGGGTCATGTGACCTCTGTCCCATAGGAGCAGGAAGTGGAGAGGAGGAGGGGGCGGGGCCTTCCTGTGGGAGGTGGATGATTGGAGCCATAGTCTGCACATGTACAGGCCGATAAATCACAGACACATGGTACAATAAATCACCCTGTCACTCCGACACACACCACACAGCGTATATCAGGTCATGGGTGTGTGTGTATATGTGTGTGTGTGTGTGTGTGTGTGTGTGATCAAGTGTGCATGCTTGTAGTATTGTCTAATTATTTACCATACATTCTTATATATTTTATAACACTTTTACACTGTGTATATTTGTCCAAATATTTGTATATATGTGTATAGTGTGCTTGTGTGTGTATATGTGTGTGTGTGTGTTTGTGTGTGTGAAGAACCACAGGATCATCTGGACTGTTAGAATGAGTGCATGCTGCTCTCTGACCCCTGACCCCTGACCACTGAGCAGAGTCAGAGAATGTGACTGTGTTCACTCTGCATAACTGTATGACTGTTCACTCTGCGTCACTCTGCGTAACTGTATGAGAGGGTGTACAGGTAGTGGGAGTGAAGGAACTACCCCTGAGAGGGTGTACAGGTAGTGGGAGTGAAGGAACTACCCCTGAGAGGGTGTACAGGTAGTGGGAGTGAAGGAACTACCCCTGAGAGGGTGTACAGGTAGTGGGAGTGAAGGAACTACCCCTGAGAGGGTGTACAGGTAGTGGGAGTGAAGGAACTACCCCTGAGAGGATGTACAGATAGTGGGAGTGAAGGAACTACCCCTGAGAGGGTGTACAGGTAGTGGGAGTGAAGGAACTACCCCTGAGAGGATGTACAGATAGTGGGAGTGAAGGAACTACCCCTGAGAGGGTGTACAGGTAGTGGGAGTGAAGGAACTACCCCTGAGAGGGTGTACAGTTAGTGGGAGTGAAGGAACTACCCCTGAGAGGGTGTACAGGTAGTGGGAGTGAAGGAACTACCCCTGAGAGGGTGTACAGGTAGTGGGAGTGAAGTGGAGGAGCAGAGTGGAGGAGCATTTCTGAGAGAGTGATGGGGTCACCTAGTACTGATCTGATCTCTAACACACCCAGTACTGATCTGATCTCCAACACACACAGTACTGATCTGATCTCTAACACACCCAGTACTGATCTGATCTCTAACACACCCAGTACTGATCTGATCTCTAACACACCCAGTACTGATCTGATCTCTAACACACACAGTACTGATCTGATCTCCAACACACACAGTAGAGAAGACGGGAGGAGAAACACACACACACACACACACACACACACACACACACACACACACACACACACACACACACACACACACACCCACACACACCACACACACACACACACACACACACACACACACACACACACACACACACACACACACACACACCACACACACACACACACACACACACACACCCACACACATACACACATACACACACACACACACACACACACTGCTGTTCCATCTCCAGGAGATTAGGGCCAGACAGACTCACTCAGCTGCTCTCAGTGTGTCTGCTTGTTCTGAGTGTTATCAGAGCTGCAGGGCAGAGGGAGTCCATACAGAGACAGGAGAGAGAGAGAGAGAGAGAAGGAGGGAGGGAGGGAGAGAGAGAGGGAGGAGAGAGAGAGAGAGAGGGAGAGAGAGGGAGGGAAGGAGAGAGGGAGGGAGGGAGAGAGAGGGAGGGAGAGAGAGAGGGAGGGAGAAGGAGGGAGGGAGGGAGAGAGCAAGAGGGAGGGAGAGAGAGAGGGAGAGAGAATGGGAGGAGAGAGAGAGAGGGAGGGAGAGAGAGAGGAAGGGAGGGAGAGAGAGAGGGGGTGGCAGATGTAGGCAGCGACAGAAAGAGGGATACAAACAGATAACGTAAGAAAGAGAGTAAAGCAAAGAGAAAGAGAGCAGGAAAGTGGCCTGAACACTTCACACTTCTTGGATAAAGCCGGTCACTCTGGGACACTTAAACTATAGACCCCAAACAGCTACTATACCTGTGTGTGTGTGTGTGTGTGTCCGTGTGTGTGCATGCAACAGCAGCACCAGAGAGAAAATTAATCCTTTTATCTGTTCCTGCTTCTGCCTTATCACTCTCTCTTTGATGGCCATCCAAATGTCTCCCAATCCACAGAGAGAGCGAGAGAGCGAGAGAGAGAGAGAGAGAGAGAGAGAGAGAGAGAGAGAGAGAGAGAGAGAGAGAGAGAGAGAGAGAGAGAGAGAGAGTATTGCTGTTGTGATTATTATTATTACTCTTATTGGTACTATTACAAAGCATTTTTGGATTGAATTGAAAGAGGGAGAGAGGGAGAGAGAGAGATGGAGTGACATAGGGAGAGAGAGAGATGGAGTGAGAGGGAGAGAGAGAGAGATGGAGTGAGATCAGCTGCAGACCAACAGTCAACTTAAATGTCAATTATGAACCTAAACACTCAATTTGTTTATGTGATATTTAGAGGGAAATAAATGTCTGTGCAGGATTCACACTTACAAATACCACAATGCTATCAAGGATCCAGGATCATGAATGGTTGGGAGGAGCATATTCAAATGGTGACTGGATTTTGACCAATCACACTGCTGCAAGGGCTTAAACAGCTGTTCCCTTACAGTAACTCTTCCCTTGTTACTGTAACTACCAACTCTCCCTATTATTACAGTATGGAGGGGCGGAGTCCTCAGTACTAGGGGAGGGTCCAAACTCGTAGCTCAGTGCTACACACACACTGAGTTGTGGACCACAACTCAGCCAGTCAACTGGACTACAGCTATATGTGTGTGTGTGTGAGATGGCAGTATTGTGTGTGTGTGTGTGTGTGTGTGTGAGATGGCAGTATTGTGTGTGTGTGTGGGTGTGTCTCTCGGCTGGTGACAGGAAACTGCAGAGCGGAGGGTGAGAGTGGGCTAACACCAGTGCCAAACACTGATCTCATCCTCATCCTCACTAGGTCATCTGTGTGTGTGTGTGTGCGTATTTATATGTGAATGTC
>JAGXOD010000047.1:350000-352500 GCA_020368025.1 Brachyhypopomus occidentalis
CTCACCTCTGACCTGCCTCATCTCTGACCTGCCTCATCTCTGACCTGCCTCACCTCTGACCTGCCTCATCTCTGACCTGCCTCACCTCTGACCTGCCTCATCTCTGGCCTGCCTCACCTCTGACCTGCCTCATCTCTGACCTGCCTCATCTCTGACCTACCTCACCTCTGACCTACCTCATCTCTGACCTGCCTCATCTCTGACCTGCCTCATCTCTGACCTGCCTCATGTCTGACCTGCCTCATCTCTGACCTACCTCATCTCTGACCTACCTCATCTCTGACCTGCCTCATCTCTGAAGTGTATGAGGTCTGCATCACAGTTCCAGAACAGAATGTCAAAAGTGCTTAAAGTATTCCGGAATGGAGATCCTGAATGGCATCGGAACTGCAGAACAAAACTCCAGACATGCAGTGGAACTCTGTACGGCCCCATCGGGGACAAGCTCCTCTTCCCAGAAGCTTCCGGGACTCCACCCCCTGCTGGCCATCTGTCTGTCAGACACGCGCTGTGAGCTGTTTGATGTATGTGGCTGTATATTGGTTGAGATTTGGCGACAGGGTGCAGTGCCTCAGTAATAACCCATAAATCACACCCCAGCTGACACACTACAGCAACAAGCAGGGTGAGAGGTGACAACAGTGACCAAAGGGACCAAAACAAAAAGAAAAGGAAATGTGGTTAAAAAAAAATATACCCCATGCTCTCTGAGCACAGACGTGACATCCAGTGGCCCCGGTGCGGAGGTTCCGTTAGGAAGGAGTGTGATGGGAACCACGGGGGCGCTGGAGGGCCATCCCTATCCATCACGCGTGTCAACGCTGGGGAGGACGTTCCCCCGGAACACAGCACTCCCCGGAACGGCACTTAGCCATCCGCAGAAGAGCTCACGGCAACTGGAGCGCAGACAGGAACCCACAGCACTCTGACGCTCGCCGTTGGAATCTGAACATGCTGAGATTCTAATCCCAGGAAAGGGTACCGCTCCAGCCAATCAACAGCCAGCACTGACTTAACTCCTTTACAGATGCATGCGCACACACATGCACGCGCACTGACAGTGACGACAGGAGCACTTGTTTTAGAGCTAAGGGTTCTCAGATGGGATCAACATTAAGAGACACACTTGAGAAGCCCTCTGTGGACCGAGCTCTCTCACTCCACTTTTCATCAACGCTGCTACTCTCCCCTGATTTCCATCACTCGCTACCCTCTTCTCTTCTTTAAGAACCACCGAGAATGATCAAAGAGTATTTTTAACATTTAGTGTCTATGTGTCTGCTAACTGTACTGAAATTCTTTATAGTTTTTAAGTAGCAGTCATTGTAGCTGCCCATGGTGCTGAACCAGAGCTGTCCATGGTGCTGAACTTTGATGCAGACTGCTGTTGTCTGACCTATAACCGATGTCTGCTTTCTTGAAAAGTAGAAGAGTAACATTTGTGGTAAAAAAAAATTCTACAAATATAAAGAACAATAAAACAACAAAATAGTGTTTTACCCTAAACAGAGCAATCTCTCTCTCTCTCTCTCTCACACACACACACGCACACACACACACACACACACACACACACATACAGACAGACATTGTGAGGCAGCCCTTGTGAATGCATTGCTATATAATACAGATTCCACACAACACTGCACAGAGAACTAGAGATGCCCCTATCTCAGGAAGCTCATTTCAGACCATTACTTCATATCCCTCCTCAGGCGGGGAACCCAATCACAGCAGGAGTGTCCGCCCCCCCCCCCCCCCCCCCCCACCACTCACAGTGCTCCTGGGGAGGCTTATGTTGCAGAGAACAGCAGGCGTGGGCTGCCCTGGCGCCGAGCAAACCCCACCTGCTGCAGCAGCACGAGTCCCTCCTCCACCCTAATACCACACCAGTGAGAGTCTCTCCTCCACCCTAATACCACACCAGTGAGAGTCCCTCCTCCACCCTAATACCACACCAATGAGAGTCTCTCCTCCACCCTAATACCACACCAATGAGAGTCTCTCCTCCACCCTAATACCACACCAGTGAGAGACCCCCCTCCACCCTAAAACCACACTAGTGAGAGTCCCCCCTCCACCCTAATATTACTGATAGAGATTTCTCGCCGTGATGGAGGCCTGGTGTTCTGCCCACACACACAGGCGGAGGTCTGGAAGGGAAAACAACCAAGCTGCTTCACGCAAGGCCCTAAATGATCAGCTCATATCTGCCATGGCGACGGGAACGCTGGAATCACTCAAAGCGCATTCGGAAAAGTTGGAGTAAGAAAAATGGTTCCTTCAAAGAGGTGGGGCTCCTTCAGGAACCAGTGGAGTGGCCCACTACAGTGCAATATAAACAAATGTAGTTTAGCAAACCGGACAGAGAGAGGAGGGAAGATAAAAGGAGAGGAGAGGAGGAGTAGGAGAGGGGAGAGCATTAAACAGGAGAAGAATGTAAAGAAGAGGTATGAGAGAAAAGAAGAAACGAGAAGAGAAGAGAAGAGAAGAAAGAACA
>JAGXOD010000047.1:357500-365000 GCA_020368025.1 Brachyhypopomus occidentalis
GAGAGAGGAGAGACAGAGGGGGAGAGAGAGAGCAAACTAGCTTTTCCATATGCTCCTACACCCCATCCGAAAAAGAACAATTACTGTTTTATTTACGCTGACAAACCGGTTTCCACATTTTTACTGGGCGCTAATGGGACTCTGCACACTGCACACTGGCCATGCAGGACTGGCCATGTGGGACTGGCCATGCAGGACTGGCCATGTGGGACTGGCCATGTGGGACTGGCCATGTGGGACTGGCCATGCAGGACTGGCCATGTGGGACTGGCCATGTGGGACTGGCCATGTGGGACTGGCCATGTGGGACTGGCCATGCAGGACTGGCCATGTGGGACTGGCCATGCGGGACTGGCCATGTGGGACTGGCCATGTGGGACTGGCCATGTGGGACTGGCCATGTGGGACTGGCCATGCAGGACTGGCCATGCGGGACTGGCCATGTGGGACTGGCCATGCAGGACTGGCCATGTGGGACTGGCCATGTGGGACTGGCCATGCAGGACTGGCCATGTGGGACTGGCCATGTGGGACTGGCCATGTGGGACTGGCCATGCAGGACTCGCTGTGTGGCAATCAGGACGGCTGCAGAAGCTCCATTTCTGCTTTGTCAGGACCTTCAGGACATTGTGTTCCTTTGGTGTCTGGCCTGGTCACTGATCTGGTCTGGGCACATCAGATGACAGCGAGACTCTAAAGCCTCATGAAGAGAGAGAACTTGGGATTGCCCCACTGCTGCAGGGAGGGGAGGGACTTGGGATGGGGCGGGGCAGGGGGCGGCGCAGGGGTGGGATGGGGCGGGGCAGGGGGGCGGAGCAGGGGTGGGATGGGGCGGGGCAGGGGGTGGAGCAGGGGTGGGATGGGGCGGAGCAGGGGTGGGATGGGGCGGGGCATGGGGCGGAGCAGGGGTGGGAGGGGGCTGGGCAGGGGTGGGGAAGGATGGGTTGGGGAACAGGGGGATAAAGAACATACCTTAGATCCTCTTTCATTAAAAATTATCTCCACATCTAAAATCTTCCCAAATTGCTGCAGACAGGAAAGAGAACAGAGACAGAGAGGAAGAGGAAGAGGAAGAGGAACATGAAGACAAGAAAAGAGAAGAAAGAAACAAAGACAGAAAAGGGAAGAGAAGAAATGATTTAAAAATCATTAGGACACTCAGGAGAAATTAAGAGTCAGTTCTGGATGTGATAAGTACACAAAGGGTCGTACTGACTAGTCATGTTAGTCATACACAAACACACACAATCAAATTTTGTACTGTACTGCAAAGCAGGTGCTCACACACACACACACACACACACACAGCTCAGTTAGAACAGACACCCGGGTGAGAACAGTACAGATGTGTGGACCCCACCAGTTCAGCAGTAAGCTGTAGGGGCAGGAGCTCTTACACCTCCATGTTAGCCATGCTGGACCCACATATTACACATCACAGGAGCAGAAGATGCTTTAGCGGTTCACATGCTCCTGTATTAAACACCACAGGCAGACAGAGAGAGACAGATAGAAAGAGAGAGAGAGTAAGAGTGAAAAAGAGACAGCTGTTTCTGCAGGACTGTGGCACTCCCTTTCTCCCTCCTTCTCTCTCTCCCTCTCTCCCTCCTTCTCTCCCTCCCCCTCTCCATCTCTCCCTCCCTCTCCCTCTCCCCCCTCTCTCTCTCCCTCTCTCCATCTCTCCCTCCCTCTCTCTCTCTCTCCCTCTCCATCTCTCCCTCCTCTCTCCATCTCTCTCTCCCTCCCTCTTTCCATCTCTCCCTTCATCTCTCCCTCCCTCTCTCCTTCTCTCTCCTTCTTTCTCCCTCCCTCTCTCTTCTCTCACTCCCTCTCCTCTCTTCTGTACACTTTAACTGTTCTTGCTCATTTTTGTCTCCCACGTTCTCAGTCCCGTTCTCCCTTCCGTCCCTGTCTCGTCTCCTTCGTCTCCTCTCTCCAACGCTCACCCTCTCCTGCCCCACCACCCCCTGCCCCTCTGCTCCGTCCGCACGGTGTCGGTACGGTGCGGGCAGCTCTGTCCTGCGGGCTCTGACTCATCTCCCGCCGTGGTCCGGATCATTAGGTGTGAGGAATGCCACGTCCGGAGACTCCCCCTAATCGCCCGCAAATGCCTTTTAATTACCCTCCGCTGTTGCTGCATTATTTCATTAAAGCCAATTACACTGTCAGCCTTGTTGCATGGCCTCCAATTAAGCACACCGGGAAGGCGCTCATGGCTGGAGGCGGAGCCAGTGCCGTGGGCTGCCAGCCTCAGATTGGCTAACAGGATTGTGGGCTGTCCTGTCCTGAGGGAGGCCGACCAGTGACAGATGAGTCTTTTGTGTGTGCTAAGCTGTGGTCAGCTCACATCTACAGTGGTCTACACTGAACTGCACAGAATTAGAGCTGTTAGTTCAACACACACATTTCTATTTAAATAAATAAATAAGAGTTTAGGAGATATAAGAAGAAAGAACAAAAGAAGATACAATGAACCCAGCACAGCGTCCCCGCGTGAGACAAACATGAAGACACCGTGTCTTTCCCCTCCATGCGTGTCAGGACAGTCGTGCGTCTCTCCCGTCTCACGCTCAGCGCAGCGCGACTTGGCCCTGCAGATCTGTGCAGTCACACACATTCTCTCCATTCTCATTAAGGCAAACCCACCAATCAGACTGGGCTCACCGGAACAGGCAGCCTATGGTAGGTCCGTAGTCCGTAGAGAATGTTTTTATTGGTTTTTATTGGTTGGGGGAGCAGGTCAGTGGTGGAGCTTTGTATAGTGAATAAGCACCAGTGAAGCAACTGCTGGAGACACACACACACACACACACACACACTTCCCCCGTGTGCCTGTCTTGTGTGATGTAGGAGTGTTTCCCTGGCTGGATTGGAACATACTGTGAATGCTAATTGTTTTATCCAGACATAATGGGCTGGTGGCATACATTAATTAGCACGGTTGTAAAGTCATCTCTGCCACCTGAGACTGCACATAGCTACTGAGCATGCTCAGTGCGGATGCTGCTGAACTAGGGGTGGAGCCAATTACAAATGCGGCATTCGACAATGTGGGTTTTTATGAATATTTATTTCCTACAGATGTTTTTTAAAATGATTGATTTTCAGGAATATAAACCATGACACATAGCCGGTGTTGTAGCTGTGCTGCTCACTGAGAAGCAGCAAAGGCTATCAAGCGTTTTTGAGCGTGAGGACACAAGGATTGGGCTCATATCTCCACCCTGTGGCTTAGATTTCCCACCTATATTAACGGCCGGATGATGTGGCCAAGGACTGAGATTTTTAGAGCTTCGTAGCTCTGTTGTCTACTGGTGAAGTTACCTCAGTTAACTGAAGAACACCTTTTCACTTAATATCCTTGTTATCACTCAATGTTAGAAGTGTAATAAAAGGTAAACCAGAATTACTAGCACGGCTGGTCCAGTGTTTGTGTGTGATTGTGTGTGTGTTCCATTCACATACGTTCATAAGCTTATAAATGATAAAATAAAAAAGCAAATTTTTTACATCCTATTAAATGGGATAGTAGTTCATATGTCATATGTTCATGTCATATTTCATGTTTTTAAATGATGTGTCCCATGTTAGAGAGTTGCTATCCTTTTAGAATGAAATTACAGGTCAGTACATTTTTATTTAATTATATCATTCTTATAGGGCTTTTACAGAGATCTTGCATAAGGGGACACCCTGAAACTACCTCACAACGACAGCCATCTGAAGGCTT
Source organism: Brachyhypopomus occidentalis (assembly GCA_020368025.1). NCBI lineage: Eukaryota > Metazoa > Chordata > Actinopteri > Gymnotiformes > Hypopomidae > Brachyhypopomus > Brachyhypopomus occidentalis. The sequence goes on from JAGXOD010000047.1 coordinate 361,231, forward strand.
TATTCTTATTTTCTTTACTGAGGACAATCCCTTCTTTGTAATAACACATGAAGCCTTGTGATCGTCACGCTAATGAACCCTTCTCTCCACGTCTAATTAGCAACTCTGTTGCCTTAGCCTAGCGACGCTAACCCCCCCACCCCATTTATTTAGGGCCAAGTCATGGTTAGCAAACCAGCTAATTATCTCTACCGCCTTTCGCCTGGCCACGCTAGTCATTCTGGGCCAACTCGCCATTAGCCCCGTAGCGGGACCACTGTGCGTTGTCTCTGAGAGGGTAGGCAATTAGCATACGGCTAAATCCTGACTGCGCTAGCAGACTGAGCTCGCATGGAGGAGAGAGGCGTGGCCAGGGGGCGGGGCCTAGCTCAGGCCTCGCGGGGCGCCGCTTTGAGCATGCTAACAGCACGCTAACAGCACGCGGTGCCCTGCGGTTACAGGGCAGAGGCAGGGCTGGATGGAGACGGCGTTTCAAAACCCCGTGCGTGTGTGTGCTGTTGTCTTAACAAGAACCCCCCCCCCCGAGAGAGAGAGAGAGAGAGGAGAGAGAGAGAGAGAGAGAGGAAGACAGGGAAAGGGAGAGAGAGAGAGGGAGAGAGGGAGGGACAGAGGGAGAGGGTGGGCAGACAGAGAAAGAGATGAAGCATGTTTGGTGTCACACATGGACAGCTATGCTCTAATTAATATTGCATCTATGGCAGGGTCTTCATAATTATGGAGCACACACACGTGTGTGTGTGTGTGTGTGTGTGCGTGTGTGTATGTATAATCACTGGCCCAAGCTAATGAGATCTGTTTCTCTTTTTGTCTCCTTGTTAGCTCGATTTAGCCAGCTTGCAGCTGATGGGCTTTTACTGTTACGGGGGGGGTGGTGTGTGGGGAGTGTGTGTGTGTGTGTGTGTGTGAGTGTGTGTGAGTGAGTGAGTGTGAGTGTGTGTGTGTGTGTGTGAGTCAGTGTGTGTGTGTGAGTGTGTGTGTATACACAGGAGAAGTGCTATACTATAGACTATAGTGGGTTAGGGTTAGACTATAGTGGGTTAGGGTTAGGCTATAGTGGGTTAGGGTTAGGCTATAGTGGGTTAGGGTTAGGCTATAGTGGGTTAGGGTTAGGCTATAGTGGGCTAGGGTTAGGCTATAGTGGGTTAGGGTTAGGCTATAGAGGGTTAGGGTTAGACTATAGTGGGTTAGGGTTAGGCTATAGTGGGTTAGGGTTAGGCTATAGTGGGTTAGGGTTAGAGTATAGTGGGTTAGGGTTAGGCTATAGTGGGTTAGGGTTAGGCTATAGTGGGTTAGGGTTAGGCTATAGTGGGTTAGGGTTAGAGTATAGTGGGGTAGGGTTAGGCTATAGTGGGCTAGGGTTAGGCTATAGTGGGTTAGGGTTAGGCTATAGTGGGTTAGGGTTAGAGTATAGTGGGGTAGGGTTAGGCTATAGTGGGCTAGGGTTAGGCTATAGTGGGTTAGGGTTAGGCTATAGTGGGTTAGGGTTAGGCTATAGTGGGTTAGGGTTAGACTATAGTGGGTTAGGGTTAGGCTATAGTGGGTTAGGGTTAGACTATAGTGGGTTAGGGTTAGGCTATAGTGGGGTAGGGTTAGGCTATAGTGGGCTAGGGTTAGGCTATAGTGGGTTAGGGTTAGGCTATAGTGGGTTAGGGTTAGGCTATAGTGGGTTAGGGTTAGACTATAGTGGGGTAGGGTTAGGCTATAGTGGGTTAGGGTTAGGCTATAGTGGGTTAGGGTTAGACTATAGTGGGTTAGGGTTAGGCTATAGTGGGTTAGGGTTAGACTATAGTGGGCTAGGGTTAGACTATAGTGGGGTAGGGTTAGGCTATAGTGGGTTAGGGTTAGGCTATAGTGGGCTAGGGTTAGACTATAGTGGGGTAGGGTTAGGCTATAGTGGGTTAGGGTTAGGCTATAGTGGGCTAGGGTTGGAGCACACATATACAGGACTGTACTGTACTGATGGAGCACATGCATACAGGACTGTACTGTACTGATGGAGCAGACAAACAGGACTGTACTGTACTGATGGAGCAGACACATACAGGACTGTACTGTACTGATGGAGCAGACAAACAGGACTGTACTGTACTGATGGAGCAGACAAACAGGACTGTACTGTACTGATGGAGCAGACAAACAGGACTGTACTGTACTGATGGAGCAGACACATACAGGACTGTAGTGTCCTGATGGAGCAGACCAGTTCATCTTTGCAAACTCACTCTGGGAGTGTGCGTGGGTACAAACACACTCAGAACTAGTGCACACAGTCAGATCTCACTCTCACTCTGGACACTCCAAACACCCAGTGAGCTCGTACCACATCTGGAGTGCTCGTTAGTGCGAGGTGGCGGACAGGGGTCATGACCTCGCCGGGGGTCGGGGGGAGGAGGTGGTGAGGTGGCACTCACCCCGAACATCTGCCTCAGGTCTGGGTCGCGGAAGCGGAAGGGGATGTTGGAGACGTGCAGACGTTTGGGCTGAGGCTTCTCCGGCGAGTCGGAGGTGTGCAGGGACAGCTGCTGGGGACTCTCGGTTTGCGTCACGTCATCTGTCTGCCCCAGGGATAAGGACACAACGAGACACGCCGTCATTAGTTCCTAGCTTGGTATCTAATCGTTGAGAAGATAGGAGGATGAGAAGATAGTGAAGGGAGAGGGAGAAACAGGAAGAACAGACACAGAAGCTGTGCAACATGAGTGAGATGGAACTGTTTCCTGTTGCTTTCTAGTGTTGAGAAAAAAACCCCACCATTTTGTCTATTGATCACTCTGAGGAACCCGGAAGAACTACACGGCAGGAAGGAAGGACCAGAGATCCCACACACATCTAGACATGGTGGTCTACTGCATCTTCTCAAAACCAGACACCTTTTTATTTCCAGGCAACCCAAAAACGTGGCGTGACGTCATTTAGCAACACCACGCAGGAAACGAGGATGCAGTTGGAGAATTTTGAGAAGGTCTGAGATGATGTCATTCGCTTTGTGTCCAATAAAACAGGCTGCTGACCTTGTACTGGAGCACAGTGGAAGCGTTTCATTATTAATGCGGTTTGTTTGTGATGGTGTGGACGTTAAGCTGATCTAGTGATCTAGCAAACTGTGTGTAGTTAGTTACACCACCCTCTGGTGTAGTCACAGTAACACCACCCTCTGGTGTAGTTAGTTACACCACCCTCTGGTGTAGTCACAGTAACACCACCCTCTGGTGTAGTTAGTTACACTACCCTCTGGTGTAGTTAGTTACACCACCCTCTGGTGTAGTCACAGTAACACCACCCTCTGGTGTAGTTAGTTACACCACCCTCTGGTGTAGTCACAGTAACATCACCCTCTGGTGTAGTTAGTTACACCACCCTCTGGTGTAGTTAGTTACACCACCCTCTGGTGTAGTCACAGTAACACCACCCTCTGGTGTAGTTAGTTACACCACCCTCTGGTGTAGTCACAGTAACACCACCCTCTGGTGTAGTCACAGTAACACCACCCCTTGTGAGATCACATTAACACCCTGTCCTGGGCACAGGTACAGTAAAACCAGAACACATGTGCACATACACCACCTACACATGTACACACATGTGCACATACACCACATACACATGTACACACATGTGCACATACACCACATACACATGTACACACATGTGCACATACACCACCTACACATGTACACACATGTGCACATACACCACATACACATGTACACACATGTGCACATACATCACATACACATGTACACATACACCACCTACACACACATGTGCAC
>JAGXOD010000047.1:370000-377500 GCA_020368025.1 Brachyhypopomus occidentalis
AAACTGAGGAGACGCTGTGATTGGCTGCCAAACTGAGGAGACGCTGTGATTGGCTGCTGAGTTACAGCGTGTATAATAGCGCATCATCCCTGATCCAGCCAGCCATCACAGATTACAAGCTCAGCACAGCCTTTCCCACGCTCGACATCACTTCTGCTACACCACGGGCAGTCTCGTCAGCACAAATAAATAAAACAGGTAAGACAGACAGAGAGAGACAGACAGACAGAGAGAGACAGACAGACAGAGAGACAGAAAGATAAATTAAACAGGTAAGAGAGATGGGGAAAGACAGCCAGATGTAGCAAGACAGACATAAATAAAACATAATTCAGACAGAGAGAGACAGGCAGAGAGAGAGAGACAAATAGTTAAATAAAACAGGACACAGAGAGACACACACACAGCAGGAAGGACAGACAGATAAATAAAACAGAAGAGATGGAGAGGCATAGATAAAGACAGACAGCAAGAGAGACAGACATAAAACAGGTAAGACAGACAGAGAGAGAGAGACAGATAAGCACAGAGAAAGACAATAGAGACAGCGACACGGAGAGAAACAGCGAGAGAGACAGACACTCTATTAACACGCACTCTCTCTTCTCACATCAACTGAAGCTGATCTTCAGAGAAGAAGTCAGAGATGATTGTGGAAGTGATGATGCTGCCTGATCGTGATTGGTTGGTTGGAGCATGCTGGAGGGCACTGGACGACTGTTCCACACACTCACCCACTACACACTCCATCTCACGGTGTTCATGGTGTTCACTGTGTTCACGGTGTTCACGTATTTTCTGAATTTGGTTACCCACAGCAGGTTGAATGACAGATTATTGCGAATGTCGACACGCTTCAATAAAGAGCAAGTTTACAAACAACTTGGAGTTCGTATAACAGAAGAAAGTTGTGTTTCTCCTGAAGTACATCATGGCCTGCCTGCAATCTCCAACACTCCTGCAGGCAGCGTTCAGCTTCGATTGCGTGAGACACAAACCAGACCAACATACCAGGGGCCATGATGCAACCCCAGCTAATAGCCACGTGTCCTCAGTCTCGTTAATAAATGAGTTTTTGGTCATGAGTGGTCATAAGGAGACATGACAGCTTATGACATCCACTGAGGCATTATAACACCCCCATCTCTGACACGTCATTATACACATGTCACATACTGATTCTCCACTCATTATTTCAGACAGAGGACCATGTATTACCTCTCCAAAGCCACAGATGGGCCTTTTCTGGTCTCACTCCACTGTCACAACCAGAGATTAGCCTGCAGCCCCCCATACTGTAATCACAGGTCCTCAGGCTTCGGCCTGGATAACCGGCCCGGTACCAGAATGACACTTCATGAACAGGCTGAACCTGGGATGCAATAGGACTGGGGGGCTCACCTGGCTCTCACGGTAGGGACGGGGGACAGGGCTGGGGGCGTGGCCACGGTAGGGACGGGGGACAGGGCTGAGGGCGTGGCCACGGTAGGGACAGGGGACAGGGCTGGGGGCATGGCCACGGTAGGGAAAGGGGACAGGGCTGGGGGCGTGGCCGCGGTAGGGACAGGGGACAGGGCTGAGGGCGTGGCCACGGTAGGGACGGGGCTGGGGGCGTGGCCACGGTAGGGACAGGGGACAGGGCTGGGGGCTGCGTGGTTATCCAGACACTCTGAAGATGTCGGACGGTGTGTGTGGGAAACTCCTCTAGTCCTCCAGTTTGGAGACGTCCTCGCTCGTCTCATTAGTATAAGATGTTGGTGATGAGCCGAAAACAATAATCTAAAATATTGTGATCATTTAAATCAGTAACAATATAAAAAAAAGTCATTCAGTTCGTTTCTGTTACGTATCAAAAGTCTTTTTTCAGCTATTTAATCCTTGTTTTTGTACCAAGAATTCTAATCTATGGCTGGTTAAAAATTTATACAACAGAAATATCACATTTAATTATACACCACACAACATTATCTAACTAACTTCAAATATAAATTTTTTAAATGCCAATTGAAAAGATAACAGATTGTACGTCTAGCAAAGGATGCTGGGGTTGTTAAGTGAACCAGAGAGCCTCCAGGACGCTCTACGTTACTGCTGTCCGGTAGCAGGCTCTCCCGATGAAGACTCTCCCGATGAAGACTCTCCTGATGAAGACTCTCCTGTTGAAGACTCTCCTGTTGAAGACTGTTTGTGGATGTTTTGGTTTCAAACCAAACCAACATCGAGAAATACCACACTGCTACACCCCTCATACACCACTGCTACACCCCTCCTACACCCCTGCTACCACACTCCTTCACCACTGCAACCACACTACTCTGGTGACAAGTCTCAGCTACAGCTCATTTGTCGCTCGCAAAAAACTAAACGAATAAGGAAATGGAGTTGGAGCCAGGCCAGAGAGTGTCAACGGGACGAGAAAAGGATGAGCAGAGTGTGTCAACGGGATGAGACAAAGACGAGACACAGATGAGCAGAGTGTTTACGGGATGAATCGAGGATGAACTATAAAAATAAACAGTGAGCGTGTGTGTGTGTGTGTGTGTGTGTGCGTGTGGCTTTGCTGTTGGCCCAACATTGGCCCATGTTGCAGTTGCTCCACCTTAAGCCTGACGTAGCTAGCATGTTTGTCTCATTGTAAAGATTGTGTATGTACACTGGCACACAGGATGAGAAGCATTTTGTTGCTAGCGTGCAATTTTGCACAAGGCTCTTCTGCATTAGAAGGTTTCTGCCGTATTCTGTGCTAATGGCCCACTGTAAACACAAGGATGTGCTGTGTTTATAGCTGCGTTTGTTATATACTGCTTATGGTTTAAAATGTGCAATTAGCAAATGAAATCTGCTGAGCAGTAATCTGGGCTGTTTGATTTGATTTTACTGGGTTTACTCATTTCTTAAGTATGCTGTACAAGTTTTTTGAAGTTCACTGTTCGAATTTCATAATTTATTGCTATAAATACAAATAAACTCTCAACATAAGCACTCTGCCAGACGCCCACTGAATTTGAACTGCCGTAGTCACGAGTGATAATAAAATCGTTCACTGGCACACAAGGCTGAAAAGTTTAATGGATGAAAATTGTAGCAGAATGTTCATGTTTGAACCAGTCTGTGTTGTTAAAGCTTTAAATCGGGACCTGCTGGTGAACTACACACAAATCACAACCCTGTTTTTTAACACGGTGTTGCTGTTCCCCCAGAAGCAATATTCACCATGACTCCCCACTGACATGCAGCCGGTCACGTGCATTACCACTGCCAGAAAAAGCTCACGTGACTGGAACACAGGAAAGGTCCTGTCACACTCACACACACCTTCATAGAACTTTCAGCGCGATTATTTGTCATAATCGCTCGTTGACTTTTGCATTATGACACATGCTGTCGGTACGTACACAACCTTTGACTTTTACTAGTTTTGCCCCACTGATAAAATTAGGTGATTTCCACCTCACAACACATTCAGAACTTCACACGACATTCAGAACTTTAACAGAACGGAACAGGTGAAGATGTTGTTGGACTGATGAGAAGCTTCTGAGTCTCGTTCAGTTCAACCAGCATCCTGAACTGTTGCAGGTCCACTGCAGGACCAGGAGTTCGCTCAGCATCAGCAGGAAGCTCCTCCCACTGCAGGACCAGGAGTTCGCTCAGCATCAGCAGGAAGCTCCTCCCACTGCAGGACCAGGAGTTCGCTCAGCATCAGCAGGAAGCTCCTCCCACTGCAGGACCAGGAGTTCGCTCAGCATCAGCAGGAAGCTCCTCCCACTGCAGCACAGCGCTGTGGCGTGGCAGGTCGCCATGGTGCATTTGGCAGGTTGCCATGGCGCAGCAGCGTTCAGCAGCGGCTCTAGGGAGGCGAGTCACTGTGTGCTTTTGGCCTTTCCTGCTCTAACGCACCTGAGCCAGGTGAGGGGGAGGGGCTAACTGAAGCAGCCAGGAGCCCATTACGCCCCCATTACGCCCCCATTACGCCCCCATTACGCCACCTTTACGCCACCTTTACGCCCCCTTTACGCCCTGGACTCACGACGTCGCGATGCTCAGGAGGAGAGAGCACAGACTCCCCTGCCCACCTGACGGGTCCCCGTAACATCAGCCTTTGGCTTGTAAACCCAGAGCAAATGCAAGTGCGGAGATGATGTCCACACCTCGGTACAGAAGCACAACGTTACCTTTTATTGGTGCTGCTTTTCTACTTTATGAACATTTTCTAGAAGGATGAAGACTGTGTACCTGTCTCAGAATAAGACCAGGAAAACCTGTTCCAAAGTCCAAAACCCAGACTAAGACTTGGGACTTAGACCAGGAGATCCACCTCCATTTCTGGTGTCAGGATTCTTCCCTTCTGCCCAAATGGATTTTCTTTTGTATCTCATAAAGCCAACAAAGATATTATGAATTGCAAACACTCAAATCAAATCATTGGCAAAAAGCAGTTGAAGCACAGACGTTATGAGCCTCTCGCCCGCGTGCGGTGAGCGCTCAGCTGCGTGTGACTCACCGGGACGCTGTTGCAGGCGGTGATGGCTGTGGTGTTGCTGTCGCTGGCTGCAGGGTCGCTGTGCGTCTGTGTGGGCGTGTAGAGGGCGAGAGGGTGTTCCGGGACTCGGCTCTGTCCCGGGAAGTCCTGCGAGGGCAGGGCGTGGGGGGGGGCGAAGTCACCCGGAATTCCATTCTGTGGGGGAGGGGGAAACTGCGCCGGGGTATAGGACTGGGCCATCGCATCCACCGGATTGGTCGCCTCTTGGTTACCCTGACAACATGAGAGAATTACGATAAGTCAGCACCAGGGAGGTGGGGCTTGATGCAGTTATTTGCATAACAGCGTAAAATAAAAAAAACAAAAGACCAAAAGCAGATCTGTTGACTCATCTCCACTCGGAGGTACGAGTGGGATCTGTAGAAGGTCGGAGAGCCAGCAGACACCAGCCAGCAAGCCCTGTTTGTTTTTGGTGTTCACAGGGGGGACGGCAGCGTGTTGGGCGGGGATGGGCGGTTGGCTCTACTGCGGGGTTTTTAAGCTCTGCTCGGCTGCGTATCCACGGAGACACACTGTCCTGCGTTATAAAGCAAGCAGCAATCAGAGGAAGTCTCATGGACAATTAGGCCCAGACTTGATCATCAGTGGGGAGCGTGTCAGGGGAGGGGCAGGGCCGGGGAGGGGGCGGAGCCTCGGCGTGCTTGGCCCCACAGACGGGGGAGGGTCGCTGGCTGTTAGTGGAACACGAGGCCAGATCACCTCGCTGACGCTCACGATGTTTGCTTTGATTTTCCTGAGGAGTTTGATCATGCTAGCAGCATTTACACCGTGCTGTGAACATCTGGTACAAATTCTACCACGAAATGTCTTCTTCTCTTCTTCTAGACTTTCTTCCTCTCCCCTCTCCTCTCCTCTCCTCCCCTCCCCTCTCCTCCCTCTATCCTCCCTCTCATTCTTTTTCTCAAACCCTCACCACCTCCCCTCTCTCTTGGTCCTCCACCTCTCTCTGCCTCTCTCTCTCTCTCTCTCTCTCCGCGGTAGATGATGGATGAGACGTTGGCGTTTGCACGCTCCTGACCCCGTGTCCAGGCTAGCGCGTGAGGGTCGGAGGTGAGCTGTGGCGTGAGGTCTTCTGATACTGGAATGATGGACGTTTCCAGCATCATCCAGCCAACCAGCTGCTCCACACTGAAGCCCTAGTCCTGTCATTCCGCTACACTGAGCTCTGAGACCCTGGTGTGTGTGTGTGTGTGTGTGTGTGTGTAAGTGTCGTGGGAGAGATAACTACGGAGGGAAACGCTAGCTCTTAACGTGCCTCTCCTGAATGGGGGCGGGGCAGCCAGAGGCGGAGGGGGACACTATCTACCTCACCATCCAATAACACCTTCCACACATCTCTCCAATCTAATTTTCAGATCCACATCCACGTCGCAGGCAGACGTGTAATTCAGCAGGAAATACGGCCCATGGCTCGCAGAGAACACGAACAGGAACAAGAGCAATAAACAGATAAAGCGGCTAGCGCCTCCATTTCCTTCGGGGGGGGGGGGGATGAGGGGTTATGCAGAAAGAGAAAAAGAGTGTGTAAAAGAGTGTGTTGGTTAGAGTGTGTGTGTGTGTGTTGGAGGAGGCAGTAACGCATGCATCTCTCTCTGCTGCTGTTTCCTGTCTCTCCTGTGCTGGCAGGAAATGGCGTAGTATTGATGTGTGGGTAAAGGGGAGGGGAGGAGAGGGGAGGGGATGAGAGGGGAGGGGAGGAGAGGAGAGGGGAGGAGAAGAGAAGGGAGGGGAGGAGAGGGGAGGGGAGGAGAAGAGAAGGGAGGGGAGGAGAGGGGAGGGGAGGGGAGGAGAGGAGAAGGGAGGGGATGAGAGGGGAGGGGAGGGGAGGGGAGGAGAGGAGAGGGGAGGGGAGGAGAGGGAGGGGAGGAGAAGGGAGGGAGGGGGGGGAGGGGAGGGTGAGTCACCTGCTCACTGTCTCTCTCTCTCTAAACCACACCTCCCTGTCTCTCTCTCTCTAAACCACACCTCCCTGAACAGGCTCTCATCCTAAACCTCATTTGCATATTAACTAGCCTGGCTCCTAGCAGCGCTACCTTAGCAGCGCTAGAGTTGGTTCATTGTAGGGAGATCACCAAAGCGTTTGGTCATCATCACATCAGACATCAGTGGTGCCACTCACACACACTCAATGTGACCAGCCGCCTGGGTGGCTTGATGACTGACAGGAGGCTCCCTGAGAGGCGATTGGCCACCCCCGCAGGTCCATCCGTGGGTAAGGCACAGCAGGAGGCTAAACTCCACCCCCACAGATGACACCTCAGGGATGCCCAGACCACACTAACTGGCCTGGGAACATCGATTCTGTGTTTCTTTTGCTCTACATTATCCCCCGCCCTCTCTTTAGTGGAGGATATTGGCTCTCTTCTTAAACAGCCCATAGCTATAAAATGGGACTAAAACCCTTGTGTAAAGAACTGAAGCTGAATCTTTGACCCCAGCTGTCGGGAGAGTGTTGGCTGGCGCTGTCTCAGGTTAACCAGGATTAGGAGAGTGGGCAGCTCTGTTCTCCCAGATCAAGCCTTCTTACGCGGCCGCCGCATCTTTTTGCCTGTGCCGGTTAACCGTTTGTGGGCGGATTCATTGCGTGTCAGCTGGTTCACTGTGTTGTTTAAAATAATTGCCTCCTTCAGCTTTGAAACAACAGGAGGGGTCGTGAATGTTTTCTCTTTGTTTTTGTTTTGTTTTTAATGAAGGCATGACTAGAATTCTCAGGTTCTAGAACGCTGCTGGCACCTATTGTTACATCATCAACGGAACGTGCGGTTGTAGGAGGTCAGGAGAGGTGACGCTGCTATGACAACAGGCTTGTGAACACAAGCAACACTATAAGACACCACTTTCTAAAAGGTACAACAGTCACTGATGAGACAGACGTGTGGGGCTGGGGCAACAGTGCTGTCTGGATGCTACACAGGACTCTGGACCTACTGAACATGATGAATAGTACCCCGGGTAGG
>JAGXOD010000047.1:380000-385000 GCA_020368025.1 Brachyhypopomus occidentalis
AAAAACAAACCCCAGTTGGAGGGGACATGCTGAATCTAATGAGGAATATTTTTTTAGCTGAATATTTTATTAGCTGATTAGCACTGAGCCAATCAGGATCATATGACTTCCTAATGCTCGAACAATGGGAAACGGAGAGAAGCAACACAGCAGAAAAGAGAGACAGAGGGACCAATGGAGAGAGAGATGACAGGATGGAGGGAATTGTCTGCATTCTAGCATATATGTGTCCAGTGTGTCTCTAGCAGTCTCTGTGGAAACCCCTCTGGGTGAGATTACCCTGTGCTTCTCCACATGTATTGATGGTGGTGCAGTCCCCTGTGCCAGGCTGACTAATCGCACACTAATTCCTCTTCTTAAGATCTGAGAGGTACCTCAGGTTCACTACAGCCCATCAGCTCTCCCGCTATCCAACTCTCAGTCCCTGCATAGCTACACTAGCCCTTATCTTTCTTTTGTTGTTTTTTATTTCCATACCCCCCAGGACAGAGAGAGAGAGATGGAGAGAGGGGGAGAGAGAGAGAGGGAGAGAGGGGAGGGGAGGCATATTAAGAGTCATTATGATCCATGTTCTTCTCCTTGTTAATAAGGAGTCTTATTAAGCATCATTATGGGTGGTGATGATTCATGAAGGCGCAGAACCCGTGTACGTAGCTGTCTGCCCTTCCCTCCGAACGAAAGGGGTAGGAGGAAGAACTGCAGAAGAGGAACGGACCCAGGCTAGCCAGCACTGGCCAGCCATGACAGCAGAGTGGACAGAGTCAGAGGGAAGACCAGCAGGGAATGTCCAGGACATGGAAGACATCTGGGACAGAGTGAGGACATATCGGGGACATATCGGGGACATATCGAGGACATATCGAGGACACACTGAGGACAGATCGAGGACAGGGGACCTCCTTGTGTGAAGGGCTCTTCTAGTCTCTTCCACAGGCGTGTTGTCTAGCTGCTCATAACTAGCTTAGACAGTTCCACAGGAGCTGATGCAGCTGTCTCTCCACCTCCACCTGTCTCTGTCTCTTTCTGTCTCACTGCTCGCACCCCCTGACTAGTTTCTCTCCACTCGCACTCTCTGTCTTCCTTTTTGCTGTCTATCTCTCTCTCTCTCTCTTTTGCTCTGCTCTCTCTCTGCTGTCTCGCTCTACCATCTGTCTCTCTCTCTCTCTCTTTCTACTGTCTCTCCCTGTTGTCTGTCTCTCTCTCTGCTGTCTGTCTTTCCACTCATTCTACTCCGGCTCACACAGCTTTCAGAGGCTCTCCATGCCAAATCACAAAGTGTGTGTGTGTGTGTGTGCCCGCGTGTATGCATGTGTGAATCACTGATGTCACTGAGACTTTCATTGCAGAGAGCTTCCAGCTGATATTGTAGATAACAGTGCTGAATTATTTAGCTTGCTTCAGATCTTTCTTTCACTCTTGCTCCCTTTCTCTCTCTTACACACCTCACACACACACACACGCACGCACACACACACACATTCCACTCTCCTCTTTTCTTTTCCCAGGCTATTTCTCTGTTTCTCTTTCCTCCAAAACCTGATCACTCACAGAGATTCAGCCCACATGTGTGTGTGTGTGTGTGTGTGTGTCGTCTTTGTTCCCCACCCACTTTTCTTTCATTCTACTGCTGGTTCTTCTCAATAACCCAAACTCAACACACTAATAAAACAGTTACAGCCCCCATACAAATACTGCAAAACATAAATGTACACCTACCATATACATACGCACCCAAACATACACACATACGTAAAAACAATGTTCTCGCACACTCACACACAACCATACACATGAACACACACACACAAACATATAATGGCAGTGATCAGCCCATCTGATGAATAATATGTTGAAAGTAAAGCTAACATGGTAAGGAGTGGTGCATGCTGGGATATCCCATCTGTCCTCTACACTACACCTGGACATTCCCTCTGACATCTTGGCAAATCAGTCAGCTTCCTCTCCAAACTCTGGCTTATAACAGGCAAACTTTCTAACAACAGTTCCCACAAGAGAGAGGTGGATGAGAAAGAGAAAGAGAGAGAGAGAGAGACAGACAGAGAGACAGAAAGAGTATTATGCCAATAAAGCCATCTTGTCTTGACTTGAGAGAATAAGAGACTGACACACACACACACACACACACACACACAGACCGATAGAGAGACACAGAGAGATATAGAGTGAGACAGACACAGAGAGAGGGAGACACACACAGACAGAGACACAGAGAGATACACAGAGAGAGACACAAAGACACAGAGAGACATATATATATATATATATATATATATATATATATATATATATATATATATATAGAGAGAGAGAGGGAGACAGAGATATACACAGAGATACAGAGATACACAGAGATACAGAGAGAGACACACAGAGATACAGAGAGAGACACACAGAGATACAGAGAGGGAGAAGCATGCTCTGTACAAGGCAGGACACACACCATTAATTTTCTCCAATTAAATCTCTTTAATTGGATTGAGGGCTGACATCTGGTTTACACTCTGTCAACCACGCAGTTCACAGAACCACGCTGTGTGTGTGAGTGTGTGTGTGTGTGTGTGTGTGTGAGGGGATATCTACCAAAAGTCTCGGTCCATCACAGTTTCTTTGTGATCGATTCATTAACATCTGCCCCTCCAAACCCCACCCTCCAAACCCCACCCTCTAAGCCCCACCCTCCAAACCCCACCCTCCAAACCCCACCCTCTAAGCCCCACCCTCCAAACCCCACCCTCCAACCCCACCCTCCAACCCCACCATCCAACCCCACCCTGCATGACCCATGCTTTCCCCCGACTCCACCGTGTGTGGTGATACAGCGCGTGGTGATTCTGTACAGAGCTGCTAAATAACTGAAGCCCAGAAAGAATTAAATAAAAAAAGAACAAAAGAATGAAAGAATGAAGGAAGGAAGGAGGGAGGGAGTGAAGGAGGGAGGGAGTGAGGGGGGAGGAGCGTCTGCCGTGGCACGCATCTGTCTGACTCGTGTCGCCGTGACGCTTCGATCGGGACAACCCTCCTGGTCTAATGACTGGCACCACGACGGTCTGAAGGAGAAATTTACTTGCTGAAAAGCAATTGACTGACCCCCGTCTTTCCTCACAGATTCACTGACCTGTGAATATTTCATTATGGGAGAGATGCGTGTGGCGCATACCAATGCACTCTGGGGGGGGGTGTGGAGGGGTGGGCTGCCGGGGGCTTTTGTATTCCCTCCCCGAGGCTGGTTTACCTGCTAGTGTGGCATGGTGGGTAAAAGAACAAAGAGGGTTATGGGTAAAGAATAAAGAATGCAGGAGTGAAAGACAGGAGTGGGGCGGTAGAATTCAGCCCTGTCTGTTTTGCCCCTGCTCTATGTCAGTCATCATGCGCGTGTCTGAAACAGAAGAACACGGCAAAATCGATGGCCCAGCACACCGGAATGATCAATGGAGCTGTGCACAATTATATCAGAAGGGTAGGCTAACAGCAGAGAGAGCGAGACAGGTAGACAGAGACAGACAGGTGCGTGTTGAATCCCCTGGAAGTACACTACATCTCCCACGCCCCCCCTGTCCACACTCCTGGCCACACAGCGCAGGCTGAGGCCGTTACCGCGCCTTCCACTGCCAGCACCGCAGCTCGAGGAGAGCCACAAGGGGTTATGGGAAATAGAGTCAATCATGAAGCAGTAGTCCATAGGAGGTGACAGGAGAGGGCTTTGAGAACAAACACACACACACACAGACACACACACACACACACACACGGAGAGAGCTTTATGGCCTGAGAGGGTGGATCTCGTCTGAGGAACCACACACCATGGAAACACATAAAGCTCCACACCATCACGAAACATCTGTGTGAGAGACTTGGGGGGGGGGGGGGGGACTGAGGGGGGGGGAGCTGAAAAGAGATACTCAACAAGAGGAGAGAGAGAGGAGGAGAGGGGAGAGGAGAGAGAGGAGGAGAGGGGAGAGGAGAGAGAGAGGAGGAGAGGAGAGAGAGGAGGAGAGGGGAGAGGAGAGAGAGGAGGAGAGGGGAGAGGAGAGAGAGAGGAGGAGAGGAGAGAGGAGGAGAGGGGAGAGGAGAGAGAGAGGAGGAGAGGAGAGACAGAGTAGGAGAGGGGAGAGGAGAGAGAGAAGAGGAGAGGGGAGAGGAGAGAGGGAGGAGGAGAGAGGAGGAGAGGAGAGAGAGGGGAGAGGAGAGAGAGAGGAGGAGAGGAGAGACAGAGTAGGAGAGGGGAGAGGAGAGAGAGGAGGAGAGGGGAGAGGAGAGAGAGGAGGAGAGGAGAGACAGAGTAGGAGAGGGGAGAGGAGAGAGAGGAGGAGAGGGGAGAGGAGAGAGAGAGGAGGAGAGGAGAGACAGAGTAGGAGAGGGGAGAGGAGAGAGAGAAGAGGAGAGGGGAGAGGAGAGAGGGAGGAGGAGAGGAGAGAGGAGGAGAACCCGAGGCGTAGTGCAGGAGTCCAAAGTGCTGATGTAGGTCTGAGGTCTCTCAGTACTAGAGGTCCTGGTGCAGTAGAGGCAGAAATGGACCAGACGAGAGCAGAGGGGCCAAAGCCACAGGGTACTGAGTCAGGGAAAGGTGAGGCGTGTGTGTGTGTGTGTGTGTGTGTGTGTGTGTGTGTGTGTGTGTGTGTGTGTGTGTGTGTGTGTGTGTGTGTGTGTGTGTGTGTGTGTGTGTGTGTGTGTGTGTGTGTGTGTGTGTGTGTGTGTGTGTGTGTGTGTGTGTGTGTGTGTGTGTGTGTGTGTGTGTGTGTGTGTGTGTGTGTGTGTGTGTGTGTGTGTGTGTGTGTGTGTGTGTGTGTGTGTGTGTGTGTGTGTGTGTGTGTGTGTGTGTGTGTGTGTGTGTGTGTGTGTGTGTGTGTGTGTGTGTGTGTGTGTGTGTGTGTGTGTGTGTGTGTGTGTGTGTGTGTGTGTGTGTGTGTGTGTGTGTGTGTGTGTGTGTGTGTGTGTGTGTGTGTGTGTGTGTGTGTGTGTGTGTGTGTGTGTGTGTGTGT
>JAGXOD010000047.1:387500-412500 GCA_020368025.1 Brachyhypopomus occidentalis
TGACACACGTGCGGCACCTACTGATTTAAGGTGTGGCGTTGTTCTCATGTCCTCTCTGTGCTATCAGACATTTTATGTGCTGTTTGACTCTGGATTGTTGCATTCAGACAGCGGTGCATTATGGGCTGTGGATGGCGTTAATGGTGTGTCTCCGTGGTAACACCACATACACCTGGTCTACGCACTACCAGTGTCTGAAAGCTGGAGAGAGTGATAGAGGGAGTGTGATGGAGTGATAGAGGGAGTGTGATAGAGGGAGAGAGAGAGGGAGAGTGATAGAGGGAGAGTGATGGAGTGATAGAGGGAGTGTGATAGAGGGAGAGAGAGAGGGAGAGTGATAGAGGGAGTGTGATGGAGTGATAGAGGGAGTGTGATAGAGGGAGAGAGAGAGGGAGAGTGATAGAGGGAGAGTGATGGAGTGATAGAGGGAGTGTGATAGAGGGAGAGAGAGAGGGAGAGTGATGGAGTGATAGAGGGAGAGAGGGAGTGATAGAGGGAGAGTGATAGAAGGAGAGAGGGAGTGATAGAGGGAGAGTGATAGAAGGAGAGAGGGAGTGATAGAGAGAGAGTGGTGCACAGGGCCTTGTGTGTTTCATGGCAGAGTCCATTATGTGGCATGTCAGATGTCGATGACATCTGCACACACACCCACCCACCCCCCCCCCACACACACACACACACACAAAGAAACTAAGGTGACAGAGTGGAAACAGGAGGGGCAGGGATGGTTAGGATGTCAGTCCTCTTTGAAATCAGCACCCATAACAAAGTCCTCTCTATGGTTATTGATCCACTGCCACACACTCACACACACACACACGCACACACACACACACACAGTCTTATTCCAGCTCCAGATCTTGAATAGTAGAGAGGATCCTTATGCACTATTTAATATAAACAGGGAAAATGTTAAATACTCCCAACAGAGAGAGAGGGAGAGAGAGAGGAAGGAAGGGAGAGAGAGAGAGGGGGGGTGGGGGGGGAGAGAGAGGGGGAGGGAAGGAGGGAGATAAACTCTCTCTCTCACTACTGTCAAACTATGATAACACCCCTTATTACTCTATCTTTCAACAGCAGCACCAGAAACACACACAAACACACACACACACACGATCATATGCACAAACACATACACACACACAAGCTCGCATACACAAACATGCACACACACATTCAAACACACATACACATGCACACCCACACATGTACATTCACACAAACACATGCACACACACACACACACACACACACACACATGCACACATACACACTTAATCTCACACACTCTAGTGGCTGACTCCAGCTCTCCCTATGTGAGCTGTCATTTCTCTGCCGAAAGATCGGTCCGCCTGACAGATCAGGGAACCTCCCCTGGTGCGTTTATGTGGATTACCCACAATGCCATGCCTCTGCTGGGCCATTGTGAGTCTGCAGACTGATGGATCTGTCGTCATGGTTGCCGAAGGGACAGAATTTAATCAGTCTAGGTGGGTGTGGTCATGTGACCCGTGCTGGTGGGTGTGGTCATGTGACCCGTGCTGGTGGGTGTGGTCATGTCAGAAAGCAGACGATGAGATTTAAATCAGAGACTTTCTAAGACACCCTAGTGAGAGACAGAAACAGCCAGAAAGCACCTGACAGCAAGCAGAGGACCACACACATCCTGTCTCACACACACACACACACACACACACAAGCATGCACAAGGATATGCAGGTGCGCAAACATGCACACATGCACACGCACGCACACACACACACACACACACACAAACACAAGCATGCACAAGGATATGCAGGTGCGCAAACATGCACACACGCACACACACGCACACACACACACACACACACACCCCCACACGTGCACACACGCACACTCACACACACACCCACACAACTATCCCCTGCAGAGAGCATCAGGGCGCAGATGGGCTGATCAGACTGAGCTGATACCTGTCTTTAGATTCCCATCTGTAGCCCAGAGTAATGACTGCTGTTCCTCTCCCTCATCTCCCATTACACCACAAACACAGCTTCAGGGGAGTGTGTGTCCACGCATGAGGCTGCAAAGGTGCGTGTATGCAGGCGTGTGTGTGCGTGTGTGAGGAATGAGTTGATCCTTAAAGCTGAATTAGCTGAGGGCAGTAGAACAGAAGAGACAGGCAGTTAGAGGGAGGGCTCATTCTCTCTCTCACTCTCTCTCTCTCTCTCTCTCTCTCTCTCTCTCTCTTTCATGAATGTACATGTGTACCCACACCTAAGCATTCAAAAATATTCAGTTTTTGCTAAATTATTCTGTTTGCAGGTGGCAAATATAACTGTTTTAGCCACATAAATATCTTCTCATGAACACAAATATAAACATCTCACAAACATAAATATAAATATCACCTCATGAACACAGTGCACAGACTCACAGAGTCCATCCATGTGTGTGTGTGTGTGTGTGTGTGTGTGTGTGTGTGTGTGTGTGTGTGTGTGTGTGTGTGTGTGAGTGAATGTGTGTGTGTGAGTGTGTGCATTTGAAATTGGGCCTCTGTCATATCAGCCGTTACCATATGAACATTAATCTTTGTGCTTCAGCACAACGAGGACAGTGTCCCGCTAGGGAGGACGGGGTAGGAGTCTCTGAGGGCAGGACGATCTTACCCAGAAGTCCCGCCATGCCACACTCCTCCACGCTTTAGGCCCTTTCCCCTTATTCCAACTGGTAATGAACCAGTCTATAATAGCCTCAATCTAGTAATTAACCAGTGTGGGACTGGGAGCTCATAACTCTGAACATTTAGGGTTTGTTACACTCAAAAAAAGCGAGTTGTTAGGTAGGGGCGTCACCCAGCGTCACCCAGCGTCACCCAGCGTCACCCAGCGTCACCTAGCGTCACCCAGCGTCACCCAGCGTCACCCAGCGTCACCCAGCGTCACCCAGCGTCACCCAGCGTCACCCAGCGTCACCTAGCGTCACCCAGCGTCACCCAGCGTCACCCAGCGTCACCCAGCGTCACCCAGCGTCACCTAGCGTCACCCAGCGTTGCCTAGTGTCACCTAGCGTCACCCAGCGTCACCTAGCGTCACCCAGCGTCACCCAGCGTCACCTAGCGTCACCCAGCGTCACCCAGCGTCACCCAGCGTCACCCAGCGTCACCCAGCGTCACCCAGCGTCACCCAGCGTCACCCAGCGTCACCCAGCGTCACCTAGCGTCACCCAGCGTCACCCAGCGTCACCTAGCGTCACCCAGCGTCACCCAGCGTCACCCAGCGTCACCCAGCGTCACCCAGCGTCACCTAGCGTCACCCAGCGTCACCCAGCGTCACCCAGCGTCACCCAGCGTCACCTAGCGTCACCTAGCGTCACCCAGCGTCACCCAGCGTCACCTAGCGTCACCCAGCGTCACCCAGCGTCACCTAGCGTCACCCAGCGTCACCCAGCGTCACCCAGCGTCACCCAGCGTCACCTAGCGTCACCCAGCGTCACCCAGCGTCACCCAGCGTCACCCAGCGTCACCCAGCGTCACCCAGCGTTGCCTAGTGTCTGCCCAGTGTCTGCCCAGTGTCGAGGGAGAGAGAGAGAGAGTGAGGGAGGGAGAGAGAGAGAGAGGGAGGGAGAGATGGAAGGAGGGAGGGAGAGAGGGAGGGAGAGAGGGGGAGAGAGAGTGAGGGAGGGATGGAAGGAGGGAGGGAGAGAGAGAGAGGGAGAGAGAGAGAGAGAGAGAGAGAGAGATGGAAGGAGGGAGGGAGAGAGGGGGGGAGAGGGGGAGGAGAGAGAGGGGGAGAGAGAGAGAGGGAGGGAGAGAGAGAGAGGGAGGGAGAGATGGAAGAAGGGAGGGAGAGAGGGAGGGAGAGAGAGGGGGAGAGAGAGTGAGGGAGGGATGGAAGGAGAGAGAGAGAGAGAGAGGGACAGAGAGAGAGAGAGAGGGAGGGAGAGATGGAAGGAGGGAAGGAGAGAGAGAATGAAAGGGGGAGAGAGGGGAAAGAGAGACCAGTGTCACTGTGTGGCTCCTGCATATGTGATTACAGTGTTAAAATATTCATTCGATAAGTGGTGCAGCACTTGATCTTCTGAGAGCTTCACTGTTTAGGCCATCATGTAGAGGGGCGGAGCCAACTCACAGACACACACACACACACGCACACACACACACACACACACACACTGTATTCCTCTTGCTCTCCTTCCCTGCCTGCTCCCAGAGACTGGCCTCGCCATGACAGTGGGAACTGTCTCTAGGGTTAGTAACGCTAACCCTGACTGTTCACTGTTCACTCACTGTTCTGGCTGTTCACTCACTGTTCTGTCTGTTCACTCACTGTTCTGACTGTTCACTCACTGTTATGGCTGTTCACTCACTGTTATGGCTGTTCACTCACTGTTCTGTCTGTTCACTCACTGTTCTGACTGTTCACTCACTGTTCTGGCTGTTCACTCACTGTTCTGTCTGTTCACTCACTGTTCTGTCTGTTCACTCACTGTTCTGACTGTTCACTCACTGTTATGGCTGTTCACTCACTGTTCTGTCTGTTCACTCACTGTTCTGACTGTTCACTCACTGTTATGGCTGTTCACTCACTGTTCTGGCTGTTCACTCACTGTTCTGACTGTTCACTCACTGTTCTGACTGTTCACTCACGGTTCTGTCTGTTCACTCACTGTTCTGACTGTTCACTCACTGTTCTGACTGTTCACTCACTGTTCTGTCTGTTCCATGACTGTTCACTCACTGTTCCCTGACTGTTCCATGACTGTTCACTGGATGTTCACTAATTGGTCATTGCCTGCTGCATTTTGTGGAATAAAGTGGGTAATCCCAGCAGTGGAGTTTAGAGGCCCCTATACACTATAAGCAGATACACACACACACACACACACACACACACACACACACACACACACACACACACACACAGCAGTGTCTGTAGAGATCCATAAATGCAGTCAACAAATGGTTCTTCATAAAGGAGGTCTGTGCGACAGGGCCCCTCCCTACCCCCTCCACCCCTCCATACCCCCCTCTCCCCCTCCCTCCCTACCTACCCCCCTCCCTACCCTCTCCCCCCCTCCATACCCCCTCTCCCCCTCCCTCCCTACCCCCTTCCTACCCCCCTCCCTACCCTCTCCCCCCCTCCATAACCCCCTCTCCCCCTCCCTTCCTACCTACCCCCTCCCTACCCTCTCCCCCTCCATAACCCCCTCTCCCCCTCCCTCCCTACCCCCTTCCTACCCCCCTCCCTACCCCCTCCCCCCCTCCCTACCCCCCTCCCTCCCTCTCCCCAATCTCCCTCGCTTCCTCTCTCTCCCCATTCCTTCTTTTTTCATTGCTCCCTCTCTTCTTTGCACATCTCTTTTCTCTCTCTTTCTCTCTCTTTCTCTCTCTTTCTCTCACTTTCGTTTCAGCTCATTTCCCTTAATGACCAATTAATGTAATGAGTGCAGATTAGAGGAGGGACTGACATACTTCTCAGAGAAGGACTGAATGCAAGTTTTGGCAGTTGTGGGCGCGCGCGCACACACACACACACACACACACACTCTCTCTCTCTTTCTCTCTCTTCATCAAGGACTTAAACACTCCACTTAATCGCCAGATGCTATTTCATCATTGAACTTGTATATAATTTCTAGAAGTTATATTTTCTGTGTCTTTTACACAGACACACACACAAACACACATAATGGGACTTTTCTTTCAACTAATTGAAAATAACTTCTGGCTAATTTAGACCCAGAATGCTTCTTTTCCCCCACAATGCTCCTCCCCCCCAGGATGCTAAATTATAGCCAATGAACCACAGGTGTCTGGGCCATCGCACATGAGATGAGCCAATCAGATAAGACGGAACATGACTTAACGAGGGGAGACATTGCTCCCATATTGCTCCTGCATTATTTGTCCCCCCCCCCCACACACGTTTTCTCATGACATCTGAACTGACACCTGAACTCTGTTCAACTGTATGGTGAAGTTCTATAATGAAGTTCTTGTCTCTCTCTGTCCCAGTGCCCATTGATAACCGTAAAAATCACCTACTGCCCAGTCTTTCTACACAGCACGCTACTGGAGCACGCTACTGGAACACGCCACTGGAGCATGCCACTGAAACACGCCACTGAAACACGCCACTGAAACACGCCACTGGAACACGCCACTGGAGCACGCTACTGAAGCACGTTACTGGAGCACGCCACTGGAGCACGCCACTGGAGCACGCCACTGGAGCACGCCACTGGAGCACGCCACTGGAGCACGCCACTGGAGCACGCCACTGGAACACGCCACTGGAGCACGCCACTGGAGCACGCCACTGGAGCACGCCACCACTGGAGCACGCCACTGGAGCACGCACTGCATGCCACTGGAGGCTACTGGAGCACGCCACTGAAGCACGCCACTGGAGCACGCTACTGGAACACGCTACTGGAGCACGCTACTGAAACATGCCACTGGAGCACGCTACTGGAGCACGCCACTGGAGCACGCTACTGGAGCACGCTACTGGAGCACGCTACTGGAACACGCTACTGGAGCACGCTACTGGAGCACGCTACTGAAACACGCCACTGGAGCACGCCACTGGAGCACGCTACTGGAACATGCCACTGGAGCACGCCACTGGAGCACGCTACTGGAGCACGCCACTGAAGCACGCCACTGGAGCACGCTACTGGAACACGCTACTGGAACACGGTACTGGAGCACGCTACTGAGCACGCTACTGAGCACGCTACTGGAGCACGCCACTGGAGCACGCTACTGGAGCACGCAACTGGAGCACGCTACTGAAACACGCCACTGGAGCACGCGCTACTGGAACACGCCACTGAACACGCCACTGGAGCACGCTACTGAAGCACGCTACTGGAGCACGCTACTGGAGCACGCCACTGGAACACGCCACTGGAGCACGCCACTGGAGCACGCCACTGGAGCACGCTACTGGAGCACGCTACTGGAGCACGCCACTGGAGCACGCCACTGAAGCACGCCACTGAAGCACGCCACTGGAGCACGCCACTGGAGCACGCTACTGGAGCACGCTACTGGAACACGCCACTGAAGCACGCCACTGGACGCACGCTACTGAGCACGCTACTGAGCACGCTACTGGAACACGCTACTGGAGCACGCTGAAACTGGAGCACGCCACTGGAACACGCCACTGGAGCACGCCACTGGAACACGCCACTGGAACACGCTACTGGAGCACGCTACTGGAGCACGCTTACTACCACTGAGCACGCCACTGGAGCACGCCACTGGAGCACGCCACTGGAGCACGCCACTGGAGCACGCCACTGAAGCACACTACTGGAGCACGCTACTGAAACATGCTACTGGAACACGCTAATGGAACACGCTACTGAAACATGCCACTGGAGCAAGCTACTGGAACACGCTACTGGAGCACGCCACTGGAACACTCCACTGGAACACGCTACTGGAGCACGCTACTGGAGCACGCTACTGGAACACGCCACTGGAGCACGCTACTGGAACACGCCACTGGAACACGCTACTGGAGCACGCTACTGGAACACGCTACTGGAGCACGCTACTGGAGCACGCCACTGGAGCACGCCACTGGAGCACGCTACTGGAGCACGCCACTGAAGCACACTACTGGAGCACGCTACTGAAACACGCTACTGGAACACGCTACTGAAACATGCCACTACTGGAACACGCTACTGGAGCACGCCACTGGAGCACGCCACTGGAGCACGCCACTGAAGCACGCCACTGGAGCACGCTACTGGAACACGCTACTGGAACACGCTACTGGAGCACGCTACTGAAACATGCCACTGGAGCACGCTACTGGAGCACGCTACTGGAACACGCCACTGGAGCACGCTACTGGAACACGCCACTGGAGCACGCTACTGGAGCACGCCACTCCTACTGCACGAAGAGGGAAATACACACACATACCAGACACACACACACACACTCACACACACACGGCTCAAACCCAAACAGACACTCAGAGGGTTGTTGGGCTGCAGTCGGGGTTGTGGAGCCGGTGGGAGATCCGACAGCAACGATGATACCAGGAAGTGTGTTTCATCAGCCATTCAGACGACTGTAACAGGAGACGTAAATCAATGGAGCACCAATTATGACACGACACCAGGCAGCAGGAGAGCTGTGGGATTATCCCCACTGATCAGACCCTGCTGGGGGGAGGTGTAAATAAAGGAGAGAAAAAGAGAGAGGGAGAGAGGGAGGGGAAGGAAGCCACTGCAGAGGAGAGATAAATGGAAAGAAAGAATTAAAGTGATGGACGGAGGGATGGCTGGGACCTGCAGGAGAGGAGGTGGATCACCAACAGTGTGTTTGCTTAGGAGTCACTTCAACTCTACGTTGGAACGGAACCTCACGTTTTTGGTACATGTACTGCTTGTAGTGGCCGTGTGTGTGTGTGTGTGTGTGTGTGTGTGTGTGTGTGTGTGTGTGAGGCTCTCCAGCTTGGATGGGTTTAGACCCAAGGAGGAGGTCCCTGCTGGCTCCTCCCGGTGGGTGGTGTCAGTGTTGGGTGGAGAGATGCCCCCCCCCCACCCACATGCTGCACTCTCAGCGATATCGACTTCTCACAAGCAATTATTCCAGAATCTATGATATGGTGAGGCATAACCACAAAGACACACATACACACACACACACACACACACAGACACACACACACAGACACACACACACAGCCACAGACACACAGCCACAGACACACACACACACACACACACACACACACACACACACACACACACAGCCACACACACACAGACACACACACACAGCCACAGACACACACATACATACTTTTAAATATTTTTTTACACTTTGTATGAAGCAGGACCACCAGCCCAGTGTCCACATCACCAACATGGTCATGATCTCCTGTAATCCTAGTGACTCTGGGTCCTCAATCACACACACACACACACACACACACACACACACACACACACACACACACACACACACACACACACACACACACACACACAAACACACACACACACACACACACACACACACACACACACACACACACACTGTTTGACCCAGGTCCGTTCTGATCTGCACCCCTGTTCAGCTTTCTGTCTCTTTGACTCATATTAAAGTGGAACAGATGAGGCCATTAAAATCATTAACACAAATCTGAAGTGCGAGTGTGTGTGTGTGTGTGTGTGTGTGGACCCAAGGCATTACAAGCTCCTCTAATGTACTGCATTTACAAGAGCTCTTTATCCTGTCTTCAAATCTTGAAAGAGCAAGTCTTATGAAAGTGCATTATATCTATTATTTATACACAAACACGACTTCCTCCTGAGCTTCTCTCCTTCTCTCCTTTCTTTCATTTATGCACATAGGTGTTGCGCTTTTCCCGTGGAGGTGCCACCACGATGGTGGAGCTATAGGAGATGTGAAGGTGAGGTGAGCCCAATACTGTGGAACGCTGTGGAACTGCAGGGGTGCCTACAGCATACGACTCTCACCGGCTCTGATCCGACTCACTCCACTCAGCACCGCACTAATCACCACATCTGGGTGTTGGTCCGGCCGGGCTGGGGGATGGTGGGACGGGTCGAGGTAGAAGATCGGAACCAGTGTGCGTCTGGCAGACGCTTGTCTTCCCGCAACAGCACTGGATTAAGTCAATATTCCCAAAACAAGGGCTTCTTAACTAATTATAAGGCAATTCTCCATATGGAATGAAGGGGGGGATGGGGGGGGGCGTTAGTGGCAGTGGAGTCGCTGTTATGCGGATGACGTTTTTGCAATTTCAACTCAATTCTCAGCATCGATTCCACTACGCAGTGTCGAGTCCACGTCGTGCTGCACGGAGAACTGACATTGAATCAGCATCGATCAAGGCAGCCGCACAGAGGGAAGGTATCCCATCATGCCCTGGGCTCAGGTCCATGCTCACCGAGCCCGAATGAGACTTGTCCACCGCACTTTCTAACCACTGTCATTTAAATGCCATCAATCTAATTGTTTATTAGATTTACTAGAGTGTATTGCAGTTGTCATGTGAGATCAAAACAGGCGGGTTCAAACAGCCCCATTTAGTGTGAACACTAAACTCTGTACTCCAGTGTAGAGTAGAGTGTAGAGTAGAGTGCACACTACCTTACCATTCTACACTCTCAGAGTGCACACTACCTTACCATTTTACACTCTCAGAGTGCACACTACCTTACCATTCTACACACTCTCAGAGTGCACACTACCTTACCATTCTACACTCTCAGAGTGCACACTACCTTACCATTCTACACTCTCAGAGTGCACACTACCTTACCATTCTACACTCTCAGAGTGCACACTACCTTACCATTCTACACTCTCAGAGTGCACACTACCTTACCATTCTACACTCTCAGAGTGCATACTACCTTACCATTCTACACTCTCAGAGTGCACACTACCTTACCATTCTACACTCTCAGAGTGCATACTACCTTACCATTCTACACTCTCAGAGTGCATACTACCTTACCATTCTACACTCTCAGAGTGCATACTACTTTACTATACTACAGTCAGGTTGCAGAATACCGTATTACAGTGAAAGGCTATTTTACTGTAAGACAGTGAAGGTACACACTACCTTACTGTAGTACAGTGAAGGTTTATGACCACGCCCACTCAGGTGGTGTGTGTTTGGTTTATGACCACGCCCCACTCAGGTGGTGTGTGTTTGGTTTATGACCACGCCCCACTCAGGTGGTGTGTGTTTGGTTTATGACCACGCCCCCCACAATCTTCAATCTTCTTAATTTTCAATACATACATGTATTTCAATCCATTGACAAACTTGGAGAGGGCAGGGGAAGTTTTGTTTCTCTTTAATATTATTTAATATTTCATTCTTGTCTCTCAGGAGACAGAAATGCTCAGTAAAATCTCCCCAAACTCCACAGAGCTCCAATTCTGTCTGTCTGTCTGTCTCTGTCTCTCTCTCTATTTCTCTGTCTGTCTCTCTCAAATTCAAACTGCTTTATTTGGGCATATTTAAAGCTTTATTGTTGAGTGTGGCACACGGTGTTCTGAGACACATTCAGCTCTTTCTCCTAAACACATGCTCAACACATCATCCTTTCTTCTTCAACTCTCTTTACGAGAGAGCATGTGGGTGTATGCTGAGTGTAAGGAGTCTGGTGTGTGTGTGTCTGTGTGTGTGTATGGTACAGGAGCAGTGAATGACCCTTGACCCCTTTTTATAACAGTCTGACTTAATTAATTGAAGAACTCGTTATATATAATTAATGTATTAATTTTGGAGGTTCATGAATATCATTTTGAATTTTCAGTATCGTTTTGAGTTTTGACTATCATTTTGAGGGTGTGCATGTGTGTGTGTGTGTGTGTGTGTGTGTGTGTGTGTGTGTGTGTGAGCGTGTGTGTGAGTGTGTGTGTGTGTGAGAGTGTGTGTGTGTGTGAGTGTGTGTGTGGTTTTCCATGGTCAGATGTGAAGTTGCGGCCAATTATTTTTTTGTACCAGAGTTTAGCCACTGATCACAGAACAGGGCGTTATCACCAGGAACTTAACACAACAGGCCTAGACAGCAATGAGAAAGATGGATAGAGAAAGAGAGAGAGAGAGAAAGGGAGAAAAAGAGAGAGAGATCTTGTGGCTGAAAGTGAGATCAGTAGATTAGGATTGATCAGACTGAGAAGGATGGCACCACTGACACACTCTCTCTCTCTCTCTCTCTCTCACACACACACACACACTCTCTCTCTCTCTCTCTCTCTCTCTCTCACACACACACACACTCTCTCTCTCTCTCTCTCACACACACACACACACTCTCTCACACACACACACACACACACACACACTCTCTCTCACACACACACACACACTCTCCACACACACACACACACTCTCTCTCTCACACACACACACACACACACACACTCTCTCTCTCACACACACACACACACACTCACACACAGCTGTCTTCCTAATTTTCAAAATTTTCCTTTTTTCTACATCCTACATTTCCTCTTTAGTGTGGAGAAAACAACACTGACAAGAAGACCATTTATCTCCTCTCTCCCTCTCTCCCCTCCCCTCTCCCTCTCTCCCCTCTCTCTCCTCCCATCTCTCTCCCTCCCCCCCCCCCTCTCCTCCCTCTCTCTCTCTCCCTCCCCCTCTCTCCTTCCCTCTCTTTCTCTCTCTCCCTCTCTCTCTCCCCCCCCCTCTCTCCCCTCCCCCTCTCTCCTCCTCTCTCTCCCCCCCCCCTCTCTCTCTCTCTTCTCCCCTCTCCTCTCCTCCCTCTCTCCTACCTCCATCCCTCCATCAGCAGGAAGGTTTAAAAGTGCTGAGTGGCTCACAGTCCATTGAGTTTCCTCAGCTTATCAAATTACAGCCACCTCAATAAACCACCACTACACACACACACACACACACACACCTCAATAAACCACTGGCTACTGCTGCACACACACACACACACACACACCCCATAAGCTTGTGTCCTGGCGCGCGCACACACACACACACCACAAACTTGTGCCCCAAACACACACACACACACACCTCAAATCAGTTTTCCTTCTATTTCCCCAGTTTGCCACTTCAAGCACTTTTTTCAAGTCTTCTTCCACTGAGACACATGCTCTATCATACTATTCCTCTGAGACCTTAAGAAAAGCATCCCTCTATCCTCACCCACACACACACACACACACTCACAGTTTAGAAGCTAACCTTAATCAGAAGTCATCACTATGATGACTGTACACGATCAGTTCCAGGGCTTCTATATATCCCAGGTTCCACCCCAGACGGGCGGCGCCGAAGGACCTTCACTGGTGACCCAGCCTGGAGGCAGTTCAGCATATCATCTCAAACGTGTACCATCTATTTAATAACTTCAGCAAGTTATTAAAGTTTAAATAAAACAATGTCATTCTCCAGCACTGAGGTCTATGTTGGGTGTTCAGTTTAAACTGTTGAAGTGTTTAAATGGTAAATGGAGTCACTATTGTGTGTTTAATCTGTGTGTTTGGTAGGTGTAGTCACTATTGTGTGTTTAATCTGTGTGTTTGGTAGGTGTAGTCACTATTGTGTGTTTAATCTGTGTGTTTGGTAGGTGTGCTCACTATTGCGTGTTTAATCTGTGTGTTTGGTAGGTGTAGTCACTATTGTGTGTTTAATCTGTGTGTTTGGTAGGTGTGCTCACTATTGTGTGTTTAATCTGTGTGTTTGGTAGGTGTGCTCACTATTGCGTGTTTAATCTGTGTGTTTGGTAGGTGTAGTCACTATTGTGTGTTTAATCTGTGTGTTTGGTAGGTGTGCTCACTATTGCGTGTTTAATCTGTGTGTTTGGTAGGTGTAGTCACTATTGTGTGTTTAATCTGTGTGTTTGGTAGGTGTGCTCACTATTGTGTGTTTAATCTGTGTGTTTGGTAGGTGTACTCACTATTGCGTGTTTAATCTGTGTGTTTGGTAGGTGTAGTCACTATTGCGTGTTTAATCTGTGTGTTTGGTAGGTGTGTTCACTATTGTGTGTTTAATCTGTGTGTTTGGTAGGTGTGTTCACTATTGTGTGTTTAATCTGTGTGTTTGGTAGGTGTGCTCACTATTGTGTGTTTAATCTGTGTGTTTGGTAGGTGTGCTCACTATTGCGTGTTTAATCTGTGTGTATGGTAGGTGTGCTCACTATTGTGTGTTTAATCTGTGTGTTTGGTAGGTGTAGTCACTATTGCGTGTTTAATCTGTGTGTTTGGTAGGTGTGCTCACTATTGCGTGTTTAATCTGTGTGTTTAGTAGGTGTAGTCACTATTGTGTGTTTAATCTGTGTGTTTGGTAGGTGTGCTCACTATTGTGTGTTTAATCTGTGTGTTTGGTAGGTGTACTCACTATTGCGTGTTTAATCTGTGTGTTTGGTAGGTGTAGTCACTATTGCGTGTTTAATCTGTGTGTTTGGTAGGTGTGTTCACTATTGTGTGTTTAATCTGTGTGTTTGGTAGGTGTGCTCACTATTGTGTGTTTAATCTGTGTGTTTGGTAGGTGTGCTCACTATTGTGTGTTTAATCTGTGTGTTTGGTAGGTGTAGTCACTATTGCGTGTTTAATCTGTGTGTTTGGTAGGTGTAGTCACTATTGTGTGTTTAATCTGTGTGTTTGGTAGGTGTAGTCACTATCGTGTGTTTAATCTGTGTGTTTGGTAGGTGTGCTCACTATTGTGTGTTTAATCACTGTGTGTTTGGTAGGTGTGCTCACTATTGTGTGTTTAATCTGTGTGTTTGGTAGGTGTGCTCACTATCGCGTGTTTAATCTGTGTGTTTGGTAGGTGTGTCACTATCGTGTGTTTAATCTGTGTGTTTGGTAGGTGTGCTCACTATTGTGTGTTTAATCTGTGTGTTTGGTAGGTGTGCTCACTATTGTGTGTTTAATCTGTGTGTTTGGTAGGTGTGCTCACTATTGTGTGTTTAATCTGTGTGTTTGGTAGGTGTAGTCACTATTGTGTGTTTAATCTGTGTGTTTGGTAGGTGTGTGTTTAATCTGTGTGTTTGGTAGGTGTAGTCACTATCGTGTGTTTAATCTGTGTGTTTGGTAGGTGTAGTCACTATCGTGTGTTTAATCTGTGTGTTTGGTAGGTGTGCTCACTATCGTGTGTTTAATCTGTGTGTTTGGTAGGTGTAGTCACTATCGTGTGTTTAATCTGTGTGTTTGGTAGGTGTGCTCACTATTGTGTGTTTAATCTGTGTGTTTGGTAGGTGTACTCACTATTGCGTGTTTAATCTGTGTGTTTGGTAGGTGTGCTCACTATTGCGTGTTTAATCTGTGTGTTTGGTAGGTGTGCTCACTATTGTGTGTTTAATCTGTGTGTTTGGTAGGTGTGTTTGTTTAATCTGTGTAGGTGTAGTCACTATCGTGTGTTTAATCTGTGTGTTTGGTAGGTGTACTCACGTGTGTTTAATCTGTGTGTTTGGTGTGTGTGTGTTTAATCTGTGTGTTTGGTAGGTGTGCTCACTATTGTGTGTTTAATATGTGTGTTTGGTAGGTGTAGTCACTATCGTGTTTAATCTGTGTGTTTGGTAGGTGTAGTCACTATCGTGTGTTTAATCTGTGTGTTTGGTAGGTGTGCTCACTATCGTGTGTTTAATCTGTGTGTTTGGTAGGTGTAGTCACTATCGTGTGTTTAATCTGTGTGTTTGGTAGGTGTGCTCACTATTGTGTGTTTAATCTGTGTGTTTGGTAGGTGTGCTCACTATCGTGTGTTTAATCTGTGTGTTTGGTAGGTGTGCTCACTATTGTGTGTTTAATCTGTGTGTTTGGTAGGTGTGCTCACTATCGTGTGTTTAATCTGTGTGTTTGGTAGGTCACTATCGTGTGTTTAATCTGTGTGTTTGGTCACTATGTGTTTAATCTGTGTTTTAGGTGTGCTCACTATCGTGTGTTTAATCTGTGTGTTTGGTAGGTGTGCTCACTATCGTGTGTGTTTAATCTGTGTGTTTGGTAGGTGTGCTCACTATCGTGTGTTTAATCTGTGTGTTTGGTAGGTGTGCTCACTATTGTGTGTTTAATCTGTGTGTTTGGTTAATCTGTGTGTTTGAATTGTATCTGTGTGTTTGGTCTCACGCGTGTTTAATCTGTGTGTTTGGTAAGTAGGTGCTCACTATCGTGTGTTTAATCTGTGTGTTTGGTAGGTGGTGTGTGTGTTTAATGTTTGTGTAGGTGTTTAATCTGTGTGTTTGGTAGGTGTAGTCACTATCGTGTGTTTAATCTGTGTGTTTGGTAGGTGTAGTCACTATCGTGTGTTTAATCTGTGTGTTTGGTAGGTGTGTCACTCACTGTAGGTGTGTGTTTAATCTGTGTGTTTGGTAGGTGTGCTCACTATCGTGTGTTTAATCTGTGTGTTTGGTAGGTGTGCTCACTATCGTGTGTTTAATCTGTGTGTTTTAGGGTATCGTGTGTGTTTAATCTGTGTGTTTGGTCACTATCGTGTGTTTAATCTGTGTGTCGTGTGTTTAATCTGTGTGTTTGGTAGGTGTGCTCACTATTGTGTGTTTAATCGTGTGTTTAATCTGTGTGTTTGGTAGGTGTGCTCACTATCGTGTGTTTAATCTGTGTGTTTGGTAGGTGTGCTCACTATCGCGTGTTTAATCTGTGTGTTTGGTAGGTGTAGTCACTATCGCGTGTTTAATCTGTGTGTTTGGTAGGTGTAGTCACTATTGTGCGTGTTTAATCTGTGTGTTTGGTAGGTGTGCTCACTATCGTGTGTTTAATCTGTGTGTTTGGTAGGTGTGCTCACTATCGTGTGTTTAATCTGTGTGTTTGGTAGGTGTGCTCACTATCGTGTGTTTAATCTGTGTGTTTGGTAGGTGTGCTCACTATCGTGTGTTTAATCTGTGTGTTTGGTAGGTGTGCTCACTATCGTGTGTTTAATCTGTGTGTTTGTTTAATCTGTGTGTTTGGTAGGTGTGCTCACTATCGTGTGTTTAATCTGTGTGTTTGGTAGGTGTGCTCACTATCGTGTGTTTAATCTGTGTGTTTGGTAGGTGTGCTCACTATTGTGTGCATATAATATACGTTACGTATTTGGGAGTTAATGCCACCCTGTAACATATAACACATCATAACTATGAAAAAATGTTTAAACCTGTTACTCTAGATTTCCATAAAATCATCTGAATAAATGCGGCAGTAGATGAGGTCAAACAGCTCTGACCAGTAGAGCAATTTGAGTGGAGACAGGTGGAGTCACACACATGCACACACACACACACACACACACACACACACACCCTCTAACCTGACTTCTGGACCTGTAGTGCTGTTAGCCTTCATTCCTGCACAGATTCATTCATGCTAATAAGACCTGGGTTATATTTCTGATATATATAATGCACACACATTGTCACACACATACATGCACATTCCCACGCACCACACACACACACGTATGCACATTCCCACGCACCACACACACAGGCTACACAGTAGATACAAATCAGTATTTCTCGCGGTGTTATCTCAGTTCCAGCTCATTCTCACACTAATCGCTACAATTAGCACTAAGTGAGTCACCCGTCAGAGCGGGAGGAGAAAGAGATGCGAGAAACCACCTGCAGAACACACACACACACACACACACAAACAAACACATGCACACACACACACACACACACACAAACACACACACACACAAACACTCGCACGAGATTTAAATGCAGAAAGAACTTTTCTGCAGGCATAAACAGAGGTGGGTCAGGGACAGGATAGGGACACAGACAGGATAGGGACACAGACAGGACAGGGGCAGAGACAGGACAGGGACAGAAGCAGGTGCCCCAGGGCAAATCCATCTCCCAGGGGCAAAATGAGAAAGTGACGGAACACATTAACCCTTCGCATTAGCACCCTGTGCTGCCCGGGCAGGAGGACCCGGGTGGAGGAGGACCTGGGTGGAGAAGGACCCGGGTGGCCCTGAGAGGAGGAGGACCTAGGTGGAGGAGGACCCGGGTGGCCCTGAGTGGAGGAGGACCTAGGTGGAGGAGGACACTTCCCTCCGTGTCTGAACCCAGCACAGCCAGCTTCACTGTTCAAGACCCACAGCATTGCAAGATGAGCCTGAGTTATTTATACAACACACACCAGTCTGTACAAGGTGCTTCACACACCAGTCTGTACAAGGTGCTTCACAAATACAGCTACACATGATAACTGACTTAGATAAAAATAAAGTCAATTAAAAGTCAATTAAAAACAAAAATGAATATAAAGCAATGAAGTGAGTTCAGAGATAAACAAATAAAGAATGAGAGAAACAGACGAGATATGAGATAACAGGTAATGAAATAACGATTTGAAATAAAAGGCATAACTATTCCTGAGAGTCTAATCAAAGTGCCTGAAAGCTGTTTAATAAGGAGGGTTATGTTTACATTCTAAACGCAAAAAGAATAGATGCCTAATATCCAACGTCTCACATCTAATAACGCTGCAACACAGAAGCAGCAGCTACCTTATCAAATATCTGGTGACACAAACACACCCACACACAGACCAAACACCCACACACAGACCAAACACACCTACACACAGACCAAACACCCACACACAGACCAAACACCCACACACAGACCAAACACACCTACACACAGACCAAACACCCACACACAGACCAAACACACCTACACACAGACCAAACACCCACACACAGACCAAACACACCTACACACAGACCAAACACACCCACACACAGACCAAAACACCCACACACAGACCAAACACACCCACACACAGACCAAACACCCACACACAGACCAAACACCCACACACAGACCAAACACACCTACACACAGACCAAACACCCACACACAGACCAAACACACCTACACACAGACCAAACACCCACACACAGACCAAACACACCTACACACAGACCAAACACACCCACACACAGACCAAACACCCACACACAGACCAAACACACCTACACACAGACCAAACACACCCACACACAGACCAAACACCCACACACAGACCAAACACACCCACACACAGACCAAACACCCACACACATACCAAACACACCTACACACAGACCAAACACCCACACACAGACCAAACACACCTACACACAGACCAAACACACCTACACACAGACCAAACACCCACACACAGACCAAACACACCTACACACAGACCAAAGACACACCACTCAAATTCAAGAAATGACCAGAACTAACAGTTTCAGAACTACTGTTGTAAGCAATACGATGATATATCAGGGTAGATGGGAATTTCAAGGTTGATGGGTAAATCAGTGTAGACGGGTATTTCAGGGTATATGGGTAAATTAGCATATATGGATATTTCTGGGTATATGGGTAAATCAGCATATATGGGTTTATCAGGGTATATGGGTAAATGAGGGTATATGGTATTTCAGAGTAGATGGGTATTTCAGGGCAATGGGTAAATAAGGTTAGATGGGTATTTCAGGGTAATGGGTAAATCAGGGTAGATGGGTATTTTAGGGTAGATGGGTATTTCAGGGTAGATGGGTAAATAAGGGTAGATGGGTATTTCAGGGTAATGGGTAAATAAGGGTAGATGGGTATTTCAGGGTAATGGGTAAATAAGGGTAGATGGGTATTTCAGGGTAGATGGGTATTTCAGAGTAGATGGGTATTTCAGGGTAGATGGGTAAATCAGGGTAGATGGGTATTTCAGGGTAGATGGGTAAATAAGGGTAGATGGGTAAATAAGGGTAGATGGGTATTTCAGGGTAATGGGTAAATAAGGGTAGATGGGTATTTCAGGGTAATGGGTAAATAAGGATAGATGGGTATTTCAGGGTAGATGGGTAATTCAGAGTAGATGGGTATTTCAGGGTAGATGGGTAAATCAGGGTAGATGGGTATTTCAGGGTAGATGGGTTTCTCAGAAGAAACTGGAAGTCATCGTGTTTAGACGGATAACAGTTAAAAATTCACTTTTTAAACTAATTATTAAAATCTCAAGAATTTATGAGATCATAGAACTCTCTTTCGTTCTCTGTTTTTCTGTCTCTCTCTCCCTCTCCATCCCCCCTCCCCCCCTATCTCTGTCCTTTAAGACTCATGAAACTGGCTTGGCTAAACTCGTTCAGGCAGGCCAGGCTCCAGCGTAACTGTGTTGGGAGGCTTCTCCTGTGTCCCTCTGGGCTTCCCATCATCCCCCTCATCTGATCACACTCTTATGTGCTTTTAAGTGTCTGTGCTCCTACACCAACTCCCCCAACACACCACCACAGCTGAGAAACTAAGATGGAGCAAATACCATCACAACTTTAAAATTCTGGAATTTTCCAATATCATATATTGCATCTATTGAGCAACTGGAGATAAATTTTGTAACAGGCAAAAATAAAACACCCCAAAATAAATCATAAAAAACACAATAAAAAACATTTTTGTCTCTATAAGCCCTTGAGTAATGAGCACATTTACATCAGCCTAGCTGGCGATGTGTTCATGGGCACACCTGTCTCACCCTGTCTCATCCTGTCCAACCCTGTCTCACCCTGTCCAACCCTGTCTCACCCTGTCTCACCCTTTCCAACCCTGTCCAACCCTGTCCAACCCTGTCTCACCCTGTCCAACCCTGTCCAACCCTGTCTCACCCTGTCCAACCCTGTCTCACCCTGTCCAACCCTGTCCAACCCTGTCTCACCCTGTCCAACCCTGTCCAACCCTGTCCAACCCTGGCTCACCCTGATTTGCCCTGTCTCACCCAGACTCACCTCAATTTGTCTTGTCTTACTCTGATTTGGCCTGCCTCGCTCTGTCTCATGCTGTCTTGCTCTGTCTCATGCTGTCTTGCTCTGTCTCATACTGTCTCGCTCTGTCTCATACTGTCTCGCTCTGTCTCATGCTGTCTTACCCTTTATGCCTTGGAATGATAGATGCTGAAATCCATCAGTCACAGCTTCTCCATAAGCCCGACACAAATGAAATTAAACCCCCCGAAAACGACCCGATGGCACGGTAATCAATAAAGCACAGAGGATACACACTGACAAAACAGATCAGGTGAGGACACACATGCACATACACACACACACATGCAGACAAATGGGCACGCACATGCATGCACACACATGCACACACACACACACAGAGTGGGGAGAGGGAGGGGTTCATAAATTACCCTGAGCTATGTAGAATTTATGAGCACACACTGCAGTGGTCTATCACTGGGTCTCTGTCAGCGTAATTCTCCCCGAAAGTGTCCGAAGAAACCAGAAAAATTGCCTTCTCACTCGTGTCTGTGTGTGTGTGTGTGAGAGAGAGAGAGAAAGAGAGAGAGAGAGTGAGTGAGAGGAAATAGACAATCTATGCAGAAAATTTGTCTGAAAGAAAAATCGAGTCTCTCAAACTTAAAAGCTGGATGTAAGCAAACAGCAGAAACAGTAGCAATCCTCTCTCTCTCTCTCTCTCTCACACACACACACACACACACACACACACACAACTCTTACACACAAACCCACACCCATACCAAACACAGACACAGACTATGTTTTAAATTATTAACAGGGTGTAACAGCAGAGGGTGTGAAAGTATCAGGTACACATGCACACAGTAATGCTCTCTCTCTCTCTCTCACACACACACACACACACGTGTGGAATTGGATTTTTTACCCATGAAATGTAAGTACACAGCAAGACTCAAGTGTAACAAGCTCAATTTTACACAGTCATTTCCCCCCACTGTCTACACTGTTAAATCATGTTAGTCTCACCGGCGTGCACACACACACACACACACACACACACACACACATACAGACAGTTGAATACACATCTGCAGACCTACACACACACACACACACACAGACAATAAGGGGTTATTACCTGAACACATGAATGATGTGCAGACGGGACAGTACAGGTCCTGTTATTAAGTACTTAATTACTTCCCATTAGCTGCAGGGAGAGAATCGTGTGCTTTGGTCTGATTACCTCCCATACAGTGATGCTTAACATGCAGTTAGAAAGGGTGACAACTGTCATATCTGTGTGAGAATAGGGATATTTATACAAAATTAAATCCTATTGTACATGTACATGCACATAAATACACAATGTATATGTTTAGATTTTATTGGTTTTATAAGACTTTATAAGCAGAACTTTACTCTCTCTCTCTCACACACACACACACACACACACATCTAAGCATACACACACACACACACACACTGCAACAGGGCCACTGTTCCATTTTTTTCCTGCATTCCAGAAAAATAAACTAAAATCTTCTTCAGCAATTTGTGCGCAAACGTCTGTCTCTGAAACAGCACACTGCACCAGACATAACTTTGATCATATCTCCAACTCGATTAATACTTGTCATTTACAACTCTGACTCTCTCACCTCAAATTGTTCATCGATTGTCCATCACTGGAGAAGGAACCACCACAACAGCATAATCAGAAGGACAGGTGTGGTGAAAATAAACTAGCCCCATGACCAGCAGCACTACCACTGTCATTTTACATGTGGTTGAGGTTCAGCACCCTGGACAGCGCCACAGAACCAGGCCAACATTAAGTCCTCACACTACTAGCAAGTTCAGACCTCTGTCCCCCAACCTCGTCACCACACACTTGTCATAATTGTTTCATTGTTACAATACCATTGTTACATACACAATGTACCAATTACTAAATAATACGCTTAACCATTAAGTGATTAAACAATTGGGCAAGTTCTATTCTTTGTTAAAATGTATTATATTGAAAAAAATATATATACAAACCTTTAAGTTCAAAAGAGATTTTACTTATTTTTTACTTATTTTTGTCTTGTACGTTTACTATCAGTGCTGGTACTCTAGTCTCGGACTGCAAAACACTTTTTTCAGGTTTGTTCTTCTTCTATAAAGAACTTCAAATCAATTTCAAGCCCCATTTAATTTCATACACCCCAACAGGCTAAACCACCAGGGTGGAGTCTGGATATTGATCTAGTTTAGTGGGTGAAATCACTGGCTCAAATCAGTCATACACACACATACACACATGCACACATACAGACACACACACACACGTGCCCACAGATGCATGAGCACACATGCAATCTTGCAAACACACACATGGGTCTTGCTTTCCAAAGGACAGAAAGATCGGGAGGGGCAGACACCCCTTGACTCAAGAATTCATATGCATATATGCATATATGCAAATTCCAGAATAAGCTATAAACTCTCTTTCTTTTTTTCTTTCTTTCTCTGTCTCTCTATTTCTACCACTACCAGTACCTCTACCAACACCTCTACCACTACCAGTACCTCTACCAACACCTCTACCACTACCAGTACCTCTACCAACATCTCTACTACTACCAGTACCTCTACCAACACCTCTACTACCAGTACCTCTACCAACATCTCTACCACTACCAGTACCTCTACCAACATCTCTACCACTACCAGTACCTCTACCAACATCTCTACCACTACCAGTACCTCTACCAACACCTCTACCACTAC
The DNA here is from genome assembly GCA_020368025.1 of Brachyhypopomus occidentalis. Taxonomy (NCBI): domain Eukaryota; kingdom Metazoa; phylum Chordata; class Actinopteri; order Gymnotiformes; family Hypopomidae; genus Brachyhypopomus; species Brachyhypopomus occidentalis. Next base: position 410,513 of record JAGXOD010000047.1, read on the forward strand.
CAGTACCTCTACCAACATCTCTACTACTACCAGTACCTCTACCAACACCTCTACCACTACCAGTACCTCTACCAACATCTCTACTACTACCAGTACCTCTACCAACACCTCTACTACTACCAGTACCTCTACCAACATCTCTACTACTACCAGTACCTCTACCAACACCTCTACTACTACCAGTACCTCTACGTACCTCTACCAACACCTCTACTACTACCAGTACCTCTACCAACATCTCTACCACTACCAGTACCTCTACCAACATCTCTACTACTACCTGTACCTCTACCAACACCTCTACCACTACCAGTACCTCTACCAACATCTCTACTACTACCAGTACCTCTACCAACATCTCTACTACTACCAACAGTACCTCTACCAACACCTCTACCACTACCAGTACCTCTACCAACACCTCTACCACTACCAGTACCTCTCTACCACTACCAGTACCTCTACCAACACCTCTACCAACATCTCTACCACTACCAGTACCTCTACCAACATCTCTACTACTACCTGTACCTCTACCAACACCTCTACCACTACCAGTACCTCTACCAACATCTCTACTACTACCAGTACCTCTACCAACATCTCTACTACTACCAGTACCTCTACCAACACCTCTACCACTACCAGTACCTCTACCAACACCTCTACCACTACCAGTACCTCTACCAACATCTCTACTACTACCAGTACCTCTACCAACATCTCTACTACTACCAGTACCTCTACCAACACCTCTACTACTACCAGTACCTCTACCAACATCTCTACCACTACCAGTACCTCTACCAACATCTCTACTACTACCAGTACCTCTACCAACATCTCTACCACTACCAGTACCTCTACCAACACCTCTACTACTACCAGTACCTCTACCAACATCTCTACCACTACCAGTACCTCTACCAACATCTCTACTACTACCAGTACCTCTACCAACATCTCTACCACTACCAGTACCTCTACCAACACCTCTACTACTACCAGTACCTCTACCAACATCTCTACCACTACCAACAACAGGAGGTGCTTGAAAGAAGTTATGATACGTGTGTGTGTGTGTGTGTGTGTGTGTGTGTGTGAGACTGTGTGTTTCCTTTAGAGTTAAAATAATCTAAGGGAGTATAAAACACACACAGAAGAACACAAGCTTGATCTGCTGCAGCACCACAGCAGCAGCACCACAGCAGCAGCACCACAGCAGCAGCACCACAGCAGCACCACAGCAGCACCACAGCAGCAGCACCACAGCAGCACCACAGCAGCACCACAGCAGCAGCACCACAGCAGCACCACAGCAGCAGCACAGCAGCACCACAGCAGCACCACAGCAGCACCACAGCAGCAGCACAGCAGCACCACAGCAGCACCACAGCAGCACCACAGCAGCAGCACCACAGCAGCACCACAGCAGCACCACAGCAGCAGCACCACAGCAGCACCACAGCAGCAGCACCACAGCAGCACCACAGCAGCACCACAGCAGCAGCACCACAGCAGCACCACAGCAGCAGCACAGCAGCACCACAGCAGCACCACAGCAGCACCACAGCAGCAGCACAGCAGCACCACAGCAGCACCACAGCAGCACCACAGCAGCACCACAGCAGCAGCACCACAGCAGCACCACAGCAGCAGCAGCAGCACCACAGCAGCACCACAGCAGCAGCACCACAGCAGCAGCACAGCAGCACCACAGCAGCACCACAGCAGCACCACAGCAGCACCACAGCAGCACAGCAGCAGCACCACAGCAGCAGCAGCACCACAGCAGCACCACAGCAGCAGCACAGCAGCACCACAGCAGCACCACAGCAGCACCACAGCAGCAGCAGCACAGCAGCACCACAGCAGCACCACAGCAGCACCACAGCAGCAGCAGCACCACAGCAGCACCACAGCAGCACCACAGCAGCACAGCACCACCAGCAGCAGCACCACAGCAGCACCACAGCAGCAGCAGCACC